>OZ018387.1:110199430-110647927 GCA_963969525.1 Ontholestes murinus
AATTTATATAACAATTATTTGTAAAGAATCTAAAATTAAGTAAATTATTAGGAATAGCCTTTTGGTGAGAAAAATGTTAGAAAATTACTGTGATCGCCATTTTTTTTGCTTCTTTCCATTTTACAACTTTTAATTAAAACACTCGCTTATGATTTACTGATTGGAGGGTGGGTTGAAGGCCGCCCGCCCACTTTATACATACATGATAACTTTAAATACTAAATGTTGATGATTTTGCTGTAAAAAAAACAGTAAAACCTGCATAATCCAAATTAAAGTTTAAATATAAATGACTTTCTATAGTTAATCACATTTAGGTTTGATTTAATGCCTTTCCACGAATCTATATACACGATTTGTGGAAATCGCTGTATCCTTTTTTTCCATTTCAGAAAACCTACTATAAATAATATACTTGTGGCGGAGCGATCAGTCTCCGTACAATAACCAAAATTCTAAACCCTTTCAATCCCTTTTTCAACCTCTCCAATACCATACTTTATAACCTGACACAACTTATCCTTATTGATGTTCGCAGAGATACTTTAACAAATTTTCAACCGACAGTTCTAATCGACAGATTCTAGAATTTATTTAAAAATTTAAATTCGCTAAAAAAAACCCTATATGAAATCATTAGTGAAATTCCACAAATAAATATAAGAGCGATTAATATTTAAGACTGGGCCGAAATACCAATGGTCGATAGCCCGTCCACAATTAAAACTCAAATGTAAATACTATTTTGTAAAAGGGAAAAAAACATGAGAATAAAGATAGTTATAATTATTATTTTGAATTTAAAATTTTTTAGGAAGATTGCTGGAAAATTTTGATAAAATGTTACAAGAATTGGTGAAAATTTTTAATTATTTGGAGAAAAAAGTTTTAGTTCATATTAAATATTTTCCTTAATCTTGAAGAAATTCTTTTAAAAATGATTTAATATTTAAATAAATTAGCACAAACTTATTAATCGACAACACATATAATAAATAAAAGTAGTAGACTCAGAAGGGCCACTTTTACTGAAGAAATCCCTGGAACAAACTAAAGATGGAAAAGCGACTGCAGATAATATGCTTCCAGCTGAATTTCTGAAGACTATCAACGAAGAAAATTTCAACTGTATACTAAATCTGTTTAATAAGATCTACGACACCAATCAGATTGGATATCTGTTTTATAGCACTTCCTAAAAAAGCAAACGACAAAAAGTCCAAATAAGACTAATAAGCTTAATAAGCGACACTCTGAAAGTATTAATTGATCTAGAATAAGAACTAAGTTAGAACAAAACCTAAATAACAGCCAGTTCGTCTTTAAACGTGGTTATGGAATGCTAGAACCCATCTTCAGGAACAAAAATATGAATGCACATTTTATTGATTACCAAAGGCGTTTGGCAATGTCAAATAAAAAACGAATAAAGCTACTAAAACTTTCTGAAATTGATTGCAAAGATATTCAATAATAGAAAACCTATACGGGGAAGAAACAGCAAAAAAAAACTTGACGATAAAAAAAGAACAACACATCATAATAATCAGTCAGGGATATGTATGTTTTCTTGCCGTTATTGTTGAATTTATATTTTGAACACATCTTTGTAGAAGTACTAGAGACTTGCAACGACGGCATCAGTATAAACGAAACACGAATTAGTAATCTTCGTTATGAATTCGTTATAGTGATGAATAGAAGACTAATGCCATTTTGGGTCTGGAGCTTTGAAGGATTTAAAGCTACTAACTGCCCATTCATGTTTTTCTTTGGTAAATAGTTTAGCTAGCCGTGATTTCCTTTTCGATTTTCTCAACTCCTTATTATTTTTATTATATTTCGATAGTGCCTTTCTATTGGCATCTTAGTCTCCTGTTTTTTGCACTTTTGAAAGACTATCTTGAGTCGATCTAAATCCGTGTTCCACCGGGGCACGTCTCCCTTTGAGTGAACAACTGGATTCATATGACTTTAAGATAATATTTTTGAGCAGAGCCTGTCTAACTCGTATGTAGTCTGGATGTTAAGGCAAAGAATGTGGATTTTCACGTTTAAGCACTAGAGGCTTCAGTCTGTATCCCAGACTTCTACACTACATTACGAATATGCTCACAAAATGTCAAATTATCCTAGAAGAAATATTATTCAAATCGAATAAATTATGCATCCAATGTGTTAAAAGTAATACAAACATTACTTTAAAAGTGAATGATATTGAAATTAAAGATAATAAACTTATTTTATATCAAGAATAAAGAAAACACTTTTACTTTTTATGCCACTTTAAGTTTTATTTGCAGTGACTAGTTTCGACTACACAGTAATCATTATCAAATAATGATTACTGTGTAGTCGAAACTAGTCACTGCAAATAAAACTTAAAGTGGTATAAAAAAGTAAAAGTGTTTTCTTTATTCTTAATATTGAAATGTACTACCAAGTGAACGCCGTTAAGATCCAAGAATTATTTTATATCATATATGTTTGGTGATTATTTTGCGGCAGTAACAAATAAAAACTTTTTCAACACTGTAGAACCAAATTAATGTATAGTAGCATAAGCTTCTATTAATTGTATTTTCTGGTGTAACCTATATGGAAGTTACAAAAGAAATAGATAATCTGAATACAAAACAGTCCTATGGACATGATAATCTCACTTCAAACATTAAAAAAAGGATTTTCTTGCACATATCCCTTAATATTTTTATTTAATTGGGCTTTGGAATACGAAACTTATTTAACCGTAAAATTAAAATTATCGATTATAACAGCGATTCTAAAACTATGGGCCTGTTTATATACTTTTAATTATCTCAAACTTATTTGCTTACATTTAAGAGAGTGATGAAATGTATTTATATTCTCTCTGTTTTATATATTGTATTTATTTCTCACTTGCAAATCAAGTTTATTATTATTATTATTTGTTGACAAATTTAATAATCGTATGAAAGATCAACATGGATTTAAACCAATTTATTAATTTACAATATATAATTTTTTTCAGGGGTTTGAGAATTTTCTAATTAATTATTTATAATTTATAAAAAATTTCAAAAATGTTTTACAACATTTTTTCTAAAATTTTCTATTCCAGATCGGTGAGTTGTATGAGTACGTGAAAATATTTATATTAAATAAAACAATAGTTTGGCACTTTTTTCACTTGGTTTATTTTATAGCTAAATGTACATTTCGGTCACAAAGTGACCATTATCAGTTTGCTATTGATAATGGTCACTTTGTGACCGAAATGTACATTTAGCTATAAAATAAACCAAGTGAAAAAAGTGCCAAACTATTGTTTTATTTAATTTCTATTCCAGAATTTTCAAATTATTTCTTTATAGATTTCTAGAATTGTCATTTTTTTAGATTTAGATTTATAGTCATAATGATAGTTGCGACCGTTACTATGTGGTAATTCATAATGAATACTGAATAAAACACTTACTATGTTTTAACCACTATAATTTTTTTTCCTATACACCGTATTTCAATCAATCCTTCGCAGAATTCCTTGCTTTTTGACGTTGATACCATCCTTGTTACCCACTCCTTAAAATAGCTCAAGAATGCCATTAATTCTCCTTCGACTGTATCCAAGCAAAGTGTTCGAAAAGGCGCAGAAAAATTAATCCCAGTATACTCAAACTAATAATCTTTTTCCACAAAATAATACCATAATCTTCTACAATTACAATCGACAACATCACCATTCATTCCACGATTACCTGCAAAACCCAATGCCCAATCCATAAAAACTAAATACGTATAGATAAATATTTACCAAAATCCACTCCATACCTTATTTAAATGAGAAAATGTATGAACTTTAATCAGTAAATGGATTTTGAGATTATAGTGGTTAAAAACATAGTAAGTATTTTATTCAGTGTTCTTTAGATTTATAGATTCACAGACTCTAAGGTATGTAAATATGTCTGTAAACTTTTCCAGCAACATTTCTTTCAGGCTCCACAAGCTTTCTTTACAATTATCAGAAATTCTCGAAAAAAATTTTCAGCAGAATGTTTCAATCAGATTTCCAAACTTTGCTTTAGACTTATAAACTATTTTGGTGATTTATTTTCCAGGTTTTTAAAATTTTCCACATTTATAGAATTTTACAGCTTCTTTTATTCCAGTCTTCAGGAATTTATTTGCAAAGTTTCTAAAAAATATTTAAAAGTTCTTATCAAATTCCCTTGCAAAATTTATTTTTTAACAATTTGCTTCTCAACTTTTCTGATAATTTCTTCTCTTGACTTCCAAAAACTTGCAAGAAATCTAGAAATATCTCTTCCAAATTCTTATAATGTTCTTTAAGTATTAAATTGTTTAGCACTTTTTCTTCAGATTCCTAAAAATTTCCTTTTTTTCTCTTCTAGATTTTCAGAATATAAATTTAGATTTTCAGAACTTTCTACACACTTCTTTAATTTTTATCATTATAAAATCCAAATCTGTAAAATTTTCTTGAAAATTCTAGAATTTTCTCTTTAACATTCTAAAGTTTTAAGATTTTATTTTTCAGATTTCCAGAATTTATGGTAGAAGTTGAAAACTTTTCAGATGACTAAAATTCTCCAATAATTTTTCTTACAATCTCCAATTTCTGTTACAAATTTAATTTTTTGTTTTGAACAGTTTTTTATTAATTATTTTCAATTCAAAAATGTTTTCCAATATTTTTTAATTTGTTTCGAAGTAATTGTAAAATTTTCATCAATTCATTTTCAATATTTCAAAAATTTTCGAATTCTAGAATTTACAGAAATTTCCCTTCCAAATTTCTAGAATTTTCTTCGAGGGGCCAAAATATTTTAATATAATTTTATTTAGTTTACTAGAATTACCAAACATTTTTCTACCAAATTTCCAAATTCGTTTTCGAAGGTTTTCCAGCAATTTATTTTCAAAATTTTAAGAATTTTCTAGTCACCAAATTTCTAGAATTTTCTATGCGTTCGAATAATTTTTTTTATAGATTTCCGAAACTACAAGATTATTTTTAGACTTAGATTTAAATATTCATAGGCTTTAAGGTTTGAAAATATTTCCGTCAGATTTTAATGATATTCCAGCAACATTTCTTCCAGACTCGGAAAGCTCTCCTTTCTGAATTCCTCAAAGAAAATTTATAGCAGTATCTTTTTAGATTCCTAGAACCTCTCATTTTGTTTCATCATTCCCAAATTTACTTTAGGCTTATAAAACAAATGTCCATTTCATATTGAAATTCTGAAGTTACACTTATTAGGATGTGTGTTATACTTTAAAACTATATTTGTTATGACGAGTATAAATATTTATTTGTAAATAAGCACAGTAAATTTATTTTTAAAATTCCAGGATTTTACAACTACTTTTATTCCATTCTTTAGGAATTTCCTTGCAAACTTAAACATATCTTCGATCATTCGTAAATTTTGCAGCAATTTCTCTTTAGAATCATTTCATAAAGATTTCTAATATTTTCCTTTTTCCAGATTTTTCCAGAAATCCAAAATTTCATCAAGGGTTTTAAATTATTTTAACAATTTCTTTTACAGATCCAAAAACTTGTTAAAAATCTAGGAATATGTCTTCTAATTTCCTAGGATTTTCTTCAAGTGTTTCAGATTGTCCAGCAATTTTTCAACAGATTCCTAGAAATTTCCAAATTTTTTACTTCTACGTTTTCAGAATTTGCTTTATAAACTTTAATTTTTAGAACTTTCCAGTAACCTGTTTAATTTTTATCATTATAAAATCCGAATCTCTAGATTTTTTTTGAAAGTTCCAGAATTTTCTTTTTAAAATTCAAAAACTTTCAGAAATTATTTTTCAGATTTTCGAAATATACGCCAAAAGTTGAAAACTTTTTCCGCAATTTCAGACGTCTCGAATTTTCCAGTAAATTCTTTACACTCTCCAATTTCCGTTTCAAATTATGATTAGTTTTTTAAAAAGTTTAGGGTTTTCTAATTGAATATTTATAAATCCTAAAACTTTTCGCTGAAAAATTTTCTTTTATTCAAAATTTGTAATTAAAGTTATTGCAAACCGACAACTGATCGCCTCAGTAATTAAAATTAATATGTATATGGCGGGTGGCCTCTATCCTACCCTTCAATCAGTAAAACATCATCAAAAATTATTTCACAAAATTGTGTGAATAAATCGCAATTATTTTGCATTAATTTAGTTTTAACAACTTTTAATTAAAACACTCGCTTATGTGTTACTGATTGGAGGGTGGGTTAAGAGCTACCCATCCACCATACATTAAAATATATTTTTAATAAAGTTCTTTACTTAATAATTTTGACATTTTTGTTTGTTATTGCTAATAAACTATAGGAGTTAAATGAAATTTATATAACAAGTAATTGGAAAGAATTCAAAATTGAGCCTCATCACCATTTTTACTTTTATAATTTTTCACAATCATAATTTTTTCTTTCTCCCAACAATTTACATATTCAACTTAATTTCTTTCCATCTTACTGCTGCCGTAATGATATTTCGCATTAAGCATAAAAATCTCCGCGGAATATCTGCTTTAATATATTTAAACCCGAGTTTTTAATGACCGCACCTCAGATGACCGAAGATTGTGAACTTTCTTCCCTCCCCATGCCAGAAAATATAGATAATGCCGCAATTACTCAACACGTAAAAGCTAAATTGCCGGCCTGCACGAAGGAGAGATTAGATGGAGTATGGGATTTTATGTGCTGCGATGATTCCGGAAATTACTTGCTTTTTTTTTTCTCCCAGCTTCCTGTCGAGAATTTCCGTAAGCATTTTGGAAATTAAAAACAGAAATCTAAACCTTATAAACTTAAACTTCTCGAACACCTGCCGTTGTTAACTTCACTACTTCAAGAACCAGTCCGCCTCTGCGAAATCCTCCTTCCGGACAGCATTTCCAAGCTGTCGATAAAATACACAATTTTTTTTTTCTTAATTCCAACCAACAATTTAATAAATATTAAAAAGTCGCGACATAATTCGCCGTTTCAACTGGAACAAATTAACACACACATACATACACAAACATTTTCCTCTCTTATTTTTTTTCCCGTTCGCTCGTTACGTTATAATTGGACGAAACGTCTTTGTATCTATCCTTTCAAACGAGCGTTTATTATTATTTTTTTCTTTATTTAAGGAAGCCGTAACTGCATTTTACGTTCCAGTTAAATTAATGGGAGAAAAAACATTTTTTTCTCCCCGACGGAGCCAAAGTGTGTTCACACTTCCTAACCAAAACTTTCTCCGCAGTTTTTCGGTTTTATTCACCGCATAATTGCCACGATAAATCATTGGTAATTATAAAGGAGATCGTGAAAGATCGCCGACAAATTGCCAATTGTTAAAAAAAATTGAGTCGACTTCCTCATAGCTAATTGTAAATTGATACTATTAACACCTGAAAAATTGCAGATTATATAATAACATTTAAAATGATTAATTTTTATCTTATATTATTATATAATTTACAATAAAATTCCCACCCTACAATCAGTAAAACATAAGTGAGGGTTTTAATTAAAAGTTGTAAACCGTAAATAAATACAAGGTGAGGCAAAAATTGATTACCTATAACTTTGCTCAAAGAAAATTTAAGTAAGTTTGGTTTTCATAAAAAGTTTATTTGGTCTTTACATTTCATTTTTTCGTTATGATTGGAAAATTATATCGGCTAAGTGATGACCGCGATTCGCTATGCAATTTTTAGGACATTTTTCATGACATCCTTCAACATATCGGGATGAATTTCTTCAATTTCGTGACGGATATTGTCTTTAAGATGTTGAATCGTTTGGGGCTTATTCACATAAACTTTTGATTTTAAAAAACCCCATAAGAAAAAGTCTGCTCCTGTTAAATCCGGAGATCTGGCTGGCCATGCTAAAATCAGTCTTCGTGGAAAAACGTCATTCAATAATTGAATTGTTGAACGAGCTGTGTGTGCTGTGGCCCCATCTTGCTGAAACCACATGTCCTCTAGTCCTTGCTCTTCTATTTCAGGCGAAAGAAATTTTCGAATCATGCCTTGGTACCGTTCAGCATTAACAGTAACTCCAACACCTTAGTCATTTTCAAAAAAATAGGAACCAATGATGTTTCCAGCATGAATACCATACCATACAGTTGTTTTTAGTGGATGCAATGATGTTTCATGAATTAATTGAGGATTGTGTGTTCCCCAAAACCGACTGTTCTGTTTATTGACGTGGCCACTGAGAAGAAAATGGGCTTTATCGCTCATTATCAATTTAGACGAAAAATCTTCAATTTCACCAGACAGCCTTAGGATTGTATTACTGTACTCAACTCGTTGATCATGATCTCTCTGTAGCAGTTGAATTTTGTACGAGAACATTTTCAAATCAGTTTTCAAAATTCGCCTTAAACTGCATGCAGAAATGTGTAACTGGGAACCACGTCTCCGAATTGATGTTTCTGGAAACTCTGCAACATTATCGCGCACCAGAGCCACATTTTCAGCATTGCGAGACGTCCGTTGTCTTCCAGAACGAGGCCTGTCTGCTGTTGTACCGTACTGTCAAAAATTCGCATGTAAACGATAAATTATGGTTTTGTGAGGCACTGAACTATTAGGAAATTTTTGACGCAATTTCCGCTGAGTGGCAATAATGGAACGATTATTTTCAATAAACATTGTCACTATTTCTGCTCGTTCTTGTGGCGTATATTTATCCATAATAAAATTTGGACGTCTACACAACACAATGGTTAAAGCGAAACTGAGCTAAACGTCACAGAACCAAGATGGCGCATAATCAAAATGGTCACGGGACTTTTGCCCTACCTTGTGTAAGGTTATTGCAAATTTTAATAGATTTATTCAAATTTCAAATTTTTCAAACAATTTTTGATGATGTTTTACTGATTGGAGGGTGGGATAGAGGCCACCCACCCACCCTACATATACATATAAACCATCATTCCTTATCGCCTCCCGGTTTTCAATAAAATTAATTACAACTTTTTGTATAAAAAAAATTAAAATAGTAAAATTTTTGAGTAAGTAAATTAGCAAAAATTTGATGGTGGACAGGCCTTAAATCTAAATTAGATAAGATTAGCTATAAAAAGTAATTTATATTTAAACTTAAATTTTGATTTTGTTTAATTTTTTATTACATAGAGTGTTTGATTGTTTTTACCAGCAAAATCATCAACGATTATGAATTAAAGTTATCATGTATATGTAGGGTGGGTGGGTGGCCTCTATCCACCCTACAATCAGTAAAACATAAGCGAGGGTTTTAATTAAAAATTCAAAAATATAAATAAACCCAAAATAATTGCAATTTTTAGAGATTTATTCAAACAAATTTGTCAAATAATTTTTTAAGATGTTTTACTGATTGGAGGGTGGGATAGAGGCCACCCACCCACCCTACATATACACATAAATTTTAATTCCTTATCGATGATTTAAAAAATTGTAAAAACGTATTCCTACTTGATCTTGAAATTTTCCCAATTTATTATCAATAAGTATAATTTTAACATTTCGTAAAAGAATTTCATGAGAAATAACTGTAAACGAAATTGTGAGTCTTGAAACTTGAATTGAATAGAATTAAAAATTGCAGATGGTGATTTAAAAAGTTGTAAAAACGTGTTCCTATTTTGAATGACCTTGAAATTTTTAAAATTTATTCTTATTGAGTATATTTTTAATATTTTGTAGAAGGATTTCATAAAGAATAACTGTAAACGAAGTCGGGAGTCTTGAAACTTGAATGGAATAAAATTGAAGATGGTGATATAAAAAATTGTAAAAACGTAAATCTACTTACGATGACCTTGAAATTTTCAAAATTAATTCCCAATGAGTATATAGTTAATATTTTGTAGAAAAATGTCATGAGTAATACCTATAAACGGAATTGTGAGAATTGTATAAAATTAAAAATTGCAGTTGGTGATTTAAAAACTTGTAAAAAAGTTATCCTACTCAGAATGCCCTTGAAATTTTTAATAATTATTTCAGATGAGTATATATTTAATGTTTTGTAGAAATATTTTATTAGTAATGATTGTAAAAGAAGTGGTGAGTCTTGAAACTTGAATTGTTTAAAATTTTTAATTGCAGATGGTGATTTAAAAAATACTAAAAATGTTATCCTGCTTAGAATGACTTTGAAATTTTCAAGATTTATTCTAAATGAGCATAGTTTTAATATTCCATACAAATACTTGATGAGAAGTAACTATAAACAAAATTGTTACTGTTGAAACTTGAATTCAATAAAATTAAAAATTGCAGGTGGTGATTTAAAATTTTTTAAAAACGTAATCCTACTTAGAATGACCTTGAAATTTTCCTAATTTATTCTCAATAAGTATAATTTTAACATTTTATAGAAGTATTGCACGAGAAATAACTGTAAACAAAATTGTGAGTCTTGAAACTTGAATTGAATCAAAATGAAAATTGCAGGTGGTTATTTAAAAAGTTGTAAAAATGTTACCCTACTTACAATGACCCTCAATTTTAAAATATTCATTCATAAGGAACATATTTTTAATTTTTTATAGAAATTGTTCATGTCTAACAGCTGTAGACGAAATTGTGTGTCTTGAAACTTGAATCGATTAAAATTAAAAATTGCAGGTGGCGATTTAAAAAATTGTAAAAACGTAATCCTACTTAGAATGACCTTGAAATTTTTCCCATTTATTCTCAATAAGTATAATTTTAATATTTTCTAGAAATATTTCATGAGTAATAACTGTAAACGGAATTGTGAGTCTTGAAACTTGAATTATTTAAAATTAAAAAATTGCAGATGGTGATTTAATAAATTATAAAAACGTAATGCTATTTAGAATAACCTTGAAATTTTCAAAATTAATTCCCAAAGAGTATTATTTTAATGCTTTGTAGAAATATTTCATGAGAAATAACTCTAAACGAAATTGTGAGTCTTGAAATTTAAATTGATTAAAATTGAAAATTGCAGGTGGTGATTTAAACAATTATAAGAAAGGTAATCCTACTTAGAATGACATTTAAATTTTCAATATGTAATCCTAATAAGTATAGTTTTATGTTTTGCAGAAATATTTTATGTCTAGTAACTGTAAACAAAATTGAAAATTATTTTATTTATAAAGTCTCGCAGTTCTTAGAAAGTAAATGTTAAAACATTGTTGAAAAACCCTCGCAAAATTTCATTTTTAGAAACTTCGAAGAAGATATGAGAAATTTCTTTTTTTTTTAATTTTTGAAATATTATATGTTCTGAGAAAATGTTAAAAAGTTTTAGAGAAAATATTTATTTTTCCATAAATATTTAGAATTTATGTAAAAGGCTTGAAAATAAAAAAAAAACATTCTTGAATCTTTTAAAAGAAAACGTTCGATAGAAAATTGCTAAATATTTATTAAAGAAGAACGTTTTTGCATTTTGGAAGTGAAATTGCTGAAAAATTTTAGAGTCCTCGAAGAGAAAATTGAAGAAACATAAAAGAGAAATGTATGGGACAAATATTATTTAGTTTTTTAGTTACTTTTTCAACCATAATTAAATATAGAGAAATCTTGTTATGGTATTTTCACATCTATTTTGCTTATTTTGTTTATCGTTATAATTTAGATATATTTTATGTTTTAGTAATTCTGTTTTTTATACTTAATTTTAATTATAATTTTTCTAGAATATTATACATTTCCCCTATAAATAGAATTATTGTTTCTGTTGGGAAATAAATCTATTATTATTATTATTAAATGTCGTGGAGAATTTGAAAACCTTAAAAAAATTCTTAAAATCCTGAATAAAATTCCTGGAATCTCGAAAAAAAATTGCAAACGATTTCAAGAATCTTTGAAAAAGTTTCTTATAATTTGGAATAGCAATTGCTGAAAAAATTTGCAAACGATTTCAAGAATCTTTGAAAAAGTTTTTTACAATTTGCTGAAATTGCTGAAAAGTTTAAAAATCATTGTAGATTCTTGCTGTTTAAAAGATAAAACATTGTAAAAATCTCGAGCGAAATAATAAGAAACTTCTTTAAAAATACTTAAAAAACGCAAGAGAAGATTTCTCTAAATATTCCGTTAGTTTGCCAGAAATAATGTAAATAAAAATCGGAAAAACCAGTATAAAAAAAATTGCAGACACAAAAAATAAATAATTATTGACAATGAAAAAACATTTGCTGAAAATAAATATGTTCAAAATTCAAGAAATCAGCAAGAAAAATACTGAGGATTTCTAGAACGCTCACAGAAGATTCTTGTAGTTTCAAAAAAAAATAATTTAAAAGGTTACTAAAAAACTAAAAGAAACTTTTTGAGTAAAAATTATAGAAAAGAAATGAAAGATATTGCTTAAAATTTCTAGAAACATCGATGAGAAATTATAATAAATCTACGAAAATGTAAAGTAAAAATTTCATGCATGATGGGTGGGCGGACTTTAAATGTAAATTAGATAAGATTAGCTATAGAATGCCATTTATATTTAAACTTAAATTTTGATTTTGTTTTATTTTTTATTACATAAAGGGTTTTATTGTTTTTAGCAGCAAAATCATCAACTATTAGGAATTAATTTCATCATGTATATGTAGGGTGGGTGGGTGGCCACTATCCCACCCTACAATCAGTAAAACATCAGCGAGGGTTTTAATTAAAAGTTAAAAAATATAAATAAACGCAAAATAATTGCATTTTTTAGAGATTTATTCATACACATTCTTCAAATAATTTTTGATGATGTTTTACTGATTGGATGGTGGGATAGAGGCCACCCACCCACCCTACATATACATATAAACTATAATTCCTTATGGTCTCGTGATTTCCAATAAAATTAATTACAAAACATTTTGTATAAAAATGAAATTAAAAAGGTAAAAATTTTGAGTGAGAAAATTTGTAAAAACTTGATGCATGGTGGGTGGACAGACTTTAAATATAAAATAGATAAGATTAGCTATAAAAAGTTATTTATAATTAAACTTAAATTTTGATTTTGTTTTATTATTTATTACATAAAAGGTTTTATTGTTTTTAGCAGCAAAATCATCAACTATTAGGAATTAAAGTCATCATGTATATGTAGGGTGGGTGGGTGGCCTCTATCCACCCTCCAATCAGTAAAACATAAGCGAGGGTTTTAATTAAAAGTTCAAAATATTAACAAACACAAAATAAATGCATTTTTTAATTGATATTCATACAATTATTTTAAATAATTTTGATGATGTTTTACTGATTGGAGGGTGGGATAGTGGCCACCCACCCACCCTACATATACATATAAACTATAATTCCTTATCGCCTCGCGGTTTCCAATAAAATTAATTACATAACTTTTTCAATAAAAAATAAATTAAATAGGTATAATTTTTTAGTGAGTAAATTAGTAAAAATTTCATATATGATGGGTGGGCAGACTTAAAATCTAAATTAGGTAAGATTAGCTATAGAAATTCATTTATATTTAAACCTAAATTTTGATTTTGTTTTGTTTTTTATTACATAAAGAGTTTTATTGTTTTTAGCAGCAAAATCATCAATTATTAGCAATTATAGTTATTATGTATATGTAGGGTGGGTGGGTGGCCTCTATCCCACCCTCCAAACAGTAAAACATAAGCGAGGGTTTTAATTAAAATTTGTAAAATATAAATAAACGCAAAAATAATTGCAATTTTTGGAGATTTATTCATACAAAATTTTCAAATAATTTTTGATGATGTTTTACTGATTTGAGGGAGGGATAGATGCCACCCACCCACCCTACATATAAAAATAAACTTTAATTCCTTATCGTCTCGCGGTTTCCAATAAATTTAATTACAAAACTTTTTGTATAAAAATGAAATTAAAAAGATAAAAAATTTGAGTGAGTAAATTAGTAAAAACTTGATGCATGATGGGTGGGCAGACTTTAAATCTAAATTTGATAACATAAGCTATAGAAAGTTATTTATATTTAAACTAAAATTTTAATTTTGTTTTATTTTTATTACATAAAGAATTTGATTGTTTTTACCAGCAAAATCATAAACGATTATGAATTAAAATTTTATGTATATGTAGGGTGGGTGGGTGGCCTCTATCCCACCCTCCAATCAGTAAAACATAAGCGAGGGTTTTAATTATAAGTTGTAAAACGTAAATAAACATAACATTATTGCAAATTTTATGGATTTATTCAAACAAACATTTCAAATAATGTTTGATGATGTTTTACTGATTGGAGGGTGGGATAGTGGCCACCCACCCACCCTACATATACATATAAACTATAATTCCTTATTGTCTCGCGTTTTACAATAAAATTAATTACAAAATTTTTTGTATAAAAAGGAAATTACGAAGGTAAAATTTTGAGTGAGCAAATTAATAAAAGTTTGATGCATGATGTGTGGGTAGAGTTTACATTTAAATTAGATAAGATTAGCTATAAAAAGTCATTTATATTTAAATTTAAATTTTGATTTGGTTTTATTTTTTATGACATACAAGGTTTTGATTATTTTTAGCAGCAAAATCATCAGCGATTAGCAATTAAAATTATCGTGTATATGTAGGGTGGGTGGGTGGCCTCTATCCCACCCTCCAATCAGTAAAACATAAGCGAGAGTTTTAATTAAAAGTTGTACAATATAAATCAACACAAAATAATTGCAATTTTTAGAGATTTATTAATACAAATATTTCAAATAATTTTTGATGATGTTTTGCTGATTGGACGGTGGGATAGTGGCCACCCACCCACCCTACATATACATATAAACTTTAATTCCTTATCGTCTCGTGGTTTTTACTAAAACTAATTACAAAACTTTTTGAATAAATAAGAAATTAAAAGGGTAAAATTTTTGAGTGGGTAAATTAGTAAAAAATTAATCCATGGTGGGTGGGCTATATTTTATTCTAAATTAGATAAGGTTTGCAATATATTTAAAGCTAAATTTTGATTTTGCTTTATTTTTTATTACATAAAGGGTAAAATTATTTTTAGCAGCAGAATCATCAACTATTAAGAATTAAAGTTTATTTGTATATGTAGGGCGGGTGGGTGGCCTCTATCCACCCTCCAATCAGTAAAACATAAGCAAGGATTTTAAGTAAAAGTTATAAAATATAAATAAACGCAAAATAATTGCAAATTTTGGAGATTTATTCATACAAATTTTTCAAATAATTTTTGATGATGTTTTGCTGATTGGACGGTGGGATAGTGGCCACCAACCCATCCTACATATACATATAAACTATAATTCCTTATTACCTCGCGGTTTTCAATAAAATTAATTATAAAACTTTTTGATTAAAAATGAAATTAAACAGATAAAATTTTTGAGTGTGTAAATTAGTAAAAAATTGATGCATGATGGGTGGGCTGATTTTAAATCTAAATTGGATACGCTTGACTCGTGAAAACCATTTTTATTTAAACTTAAATTCTGATTTTGTTTTATTTTTTATTACATAAAGGGTTTGATTGCTTTTAGAAGCAAAATCATCAACTAATAGGAATTAAAGTCATCATGTATATGTAGGGTGGGTGGGTGGCCTCTATCCCACCTTCTAATTAGTAAAACATAAGCGAGAGTTTTAATTAAAAGTTGTAAAATATAAATATGTGCAAAATAATTGCAACTTTTAAAGATTTATTCATACAAATTCGTCAAATATTTTTTGATGATGTTTTGCTGATTGGAGGGTGTGATAGAGGCCACCCACCCACCCTACATATACATATAAACTATAATTCCTTATCGTCTCGCAGTTTCCAATCAAATTAATTACAAAACTTTTTGTATAAAAGAATTAAAATAGTAAAAGTTTTGAGTTAGTAAATTAGCAAACATTTGATGCATGATGGGTGGGCAGATTTTAAATCTAAATTAGATAAAATTAGCTACAGAAAATAGTCTATATTTAAACTTAAATTTTGATTTTGTTTTATTTTTTATTACATAAAAGGTTTTTATTGTTTTTAGCAGCAAAATCATCAACTATTAGGAATTAATGTCATCATGTATTATGTAGGGTGGGTGGGTGGCCACTATCCCACCCTCCAATCAGTAAAACATAAGCAAGGGTTTTAATTAAAAGTTGTAAAATATAAATAAATGCAAAGTCATTGCAATTTTTAGAGATTTATTCATACAATTTTGTGAAATAATTTTTAATGATGACTTGCTGATTGAAGGGGTACAAAGAAAAAAACAAATTCACAATAGAAACACTTCACAGCCTCTTAACAAGTATTGAAGCTTCACTACAGCACAAAAAGATTTCATTAAGTATTTTCTTGGATGTTGAAGGGATGTTTCACAACACAACCTTCAAAATTGTGGTTATCAGGAAAGGTATCGAAAATATTTATTAACCTTTCGTCAAGCAAAACTGCACAGCTCTTGCGACTAACTAAAAACGAGATAAAAATGTTTTCCTTACAAGGCATTGCCATCTTCACAAAATAAGGTAAGGTGGCTCGAAAGTTATTTCTTCCATATACAGAGTGACTGACGAAAAACCTTTGGTGCTGTATCTCGCTTATTTTTTATCCGATTTTAATAAATAAAACATCAAATTAAACCATTTTTAAAAGACTTTAATAGGATCTGAACTGTTATTTTTTCTCGCACCCAGTTTTAGACAAAATACGATCAACATTTTTTTTTTAAATTGCACTGTATATATATTTTTATTGATTCGCAAGGAGATTTTTTTTCTGAATATAAAATTGTAGACAAATTTATCCATACATCAAACTTAAGTCGAGAAATTGAGGATTAAAAAAATAAATAAAAAGTCAAGTATCCATTGTAAACAATATACAGACCCTATTTTAAATGTCAAAAGTGACAGTGACAGCCATTGATACAATACTGCAACGATTTTTAATTATTTCATAATTAAAATGTTGCAATATTTCAAACACTGTACTAGAATTTTATGCTTTTACAGAAATCGTTTTTCAGTTTTTGAAATCTTGCAATATTTTTATTATGAAATTATTAAAAATCATTGCAGTATTGTACCAATGACTGACACTGTCACTTTTGACATTTGGAATAGGCTCTGTATATTATTTACTATGGGTATTTGATTTTTAATTTTTTTTTTATCCTCAATTTCTCGACTTTGGTTTGATGAATGGATAAAATCGTTTACAAATTTAGATTCAGAAAAAAATCTCTTTGCGGATCAGTACAAAATATATATACAGTGCAATTTGAAAAAAAAAAAGTTGATCGTCTTTTGTCAAAAACTGGATGCAAGAAAAAATATCAGTACAGTTCATATTAAAGTCTTTTAAAAATCATTTAATTTGATGTTTTATTTATTCAAATCGGATCAAAAATAAGCGAGATACAGCACCAAAGGTTTTTCGTCAGTCACCCTGTATTAACTGATGAGGTTGTTATATGTTGAAAATTCATATTTAATTTAATTAAGTGATTATTTCTCCCATCTCTGGAGGTGTTTTGTGGGCCCCAACTAGGGGCCTGCATACTGTGCCTTCGTCGCCATCCTTTTTATCCGTATCCCTACGCTTTGCAAAATTAAATACTCTAAACACTGTTCAAAAACCATGAATAGCATAGCAATGCAAATAATTGCGTAAATCTAGAACAAAGAAACCTATTTGACTGCATAATTTTAAATGAGTATTAGGCAAACTTATACAATGATGAAACACGTGTCACCTAAACTGCATATAGGTTATGTGTAATGTAACCTTTTGCAATAAATACTACATTTTCCATCGCCATTCAAATTGAAATTTAAACTTTTCGGATAATGATAAGTAATATGGAAACGAAACGATTTCTTGCCGGCACGTCCGGTATTTAGGTTAGTCCGTTTGAATGCGAGGCAATTCATAACAGGCATTTGAATAATATTCGAATTAATTGTCGTGCGGGACGAAAATCGCTATTGATTGCGATTTATAGGAACAAGGGCGCTCACACGACTTGAAATTTCATATTATTTCTAGAATGAGCGATTGTGAAACTCGACATCGACACATACACACACATACATATACAAGTACGTACGTAATCACAAGGTACACTTTTTCTGCGCGGCCTTGAATTTTGATTCTATTAATAATGCATGATTGTATTTTCGCGTTTAATTGACGCCGACTCAATTGGAAATTCGCGGCGGCCATTTTGAATATTCGGTATGAAAAAAAGTTTTTTTTTTAGAAATTCATGCGATTTAATTGGTACGTTATTAACGACTTTTTTTTGACTTATGGAATTTATTACCACAAATTGCGAAACTACTAAAGTGAGATATTTAAAAGTTAAAATAATGTCGAAAAAAATCATTATCATAATGGTTGTTTGATAAAAAAATAGAAGAAAACCAATTATTTAAATCAATTAAGATAACGAATAAAACGAAATGTTTAATTCTTTAGCCCTTACAATTTCTAAATAAATCAAAATAACTTTGAATGTTATATTTACTTTCAAACTGTTTAAAATAGATTTTTATTTTTTTCCTTTATTGGTTAATTAAATCAAAATTGTTGAATAAAGCAAAGGGAATGGTTGCGACCGTTAATACGTAGTAATCCATACTTATATTGAATTGAAAAATTCAGTGCATAAAGAATTTTTGAACAATTTATTCCAGTGAATAAATTTTGGATTTTTTCACCTTAGATTATCTTTAATGCAATTTTATAAGGTATGAAAATGAATACTGGATAGCAGGTTCTCCTTTATTTTTTTTGCGATGGTTATCGCGGTTAATTATAATGTGCAGCACGTTTTTAGTCTGCAGACTGGAAGAGAGAGAGACGACGCGCACATTGAAGAAAAAAGGAGTTGCATTTTCGGGGTCAACAAACTGACGCGAATTTTTCGGCCATGCATTTTGGGACGATGCAATCGAACGCGAACTTTGTCAAGGGCAATGAGCGTGCGAGGGTCAACGGAGCCACATTGCCAAAAACTTTAAGCTAAACACGCCGAAAGATTGCTCAAAATTGGCCAAAAATAAACGGGATTTTTGTTCGATTCATGTGGAATAAGTGCTAATTGTGAATTAAGTGTTAAGTGTGCTTAATTGGATTAACCATATGGATTATATTACTTGAAAAGGTGAGTTAAACATTTAATATTTTTAAAATATCAAGATGTAATCGAATAATTTAGACTAGAAATAAAATGTTGCGTTAAAATATTAATTCAATAAAAGCTGAAAATCTGCAGTTTGAATGATTATAAAAACTTTATTCTAAGGAGGATTATGTTCAAAATTTCTAAATCTAATCAGAATATATTCATTTATAAAACTACAAAATAACAATTGAATAATCGTGGCCGAAAACAAAATTCTAAGTTTAAGAATCGAAATGTTAAATTCTGAGTTTTATTCTTTGGTTTAAATGATTGTAAAAAATTAATCCTAGCAATGATTAGGTTCAAAATTCCCCAATATATTCAGAATGAACGTATTTATACAACCAGATAATAACAATTGAATAATCGTGCTTAAAAAAAAAATTCTAAGCTCGAGAATTTAATATAAGAAACTGAATTTTATTATTTGGATTAAATAATTGTAAAAACTTAACTGTGGCAAGTATTAAGACCAAAAATTTCTAAATCTAATCACAATAGATGTATTTATACACTTAGAAAAAAACAATTGAATAATAGTGACCGAAAATGAAGTACTAAGTTTGAGAATTGAATTCTTAGAAACTGAATTTTATCTTTCGGTTTAAATAATCGTAATAGCTTATTTTTAACAAGGATTAAGTTCAAACATTCAAAATTTATTCAAAATGAATGTGTTTATAAATACACAAAAAAGCGATTGAATAATCGTGGCTGAAAACAAAATGAGAAGCTTGAAAATTGAATTCTTAAAAAACAATTTTTATTATTTAGTTTAGATGATTTTAAAAACCTAATGGTGACAAAGATTAAGTTCAAAATTTCCATATCTTCTCAGAATATATTAATTTATAAAACTACAAAATAAAAATTGAATAATCGTGGCCGAAAATAAAATTCTAAGTTTAAGAATCGAAATGTTAAATTCTGAGTTTTATTCTTTGGTTTAAATGATTGTAAAAAGTTAATCCTAGCAATGATTAGGTTCAGAATTTCTCAATATGTTCAGAATGAATGTATTTTTACAACGAGAAAAAAAACAATTGATTAATTGTGCCTAAAAACAAAATGCTAAGCTTGAGAATTTAATATAAGAAACTGAATTTTATTCTTTGGATTAAATGATTGTAAAAACTTAACTATGGCAAGTATTAAGCCCAAAAATTTCTAAATCTAATCATAATAGATGTATTTATACACTTAGAAAAAAAACAATTGAATAATAGTGACCAAAAATGAAGTACTAAGTTCGAGAATTGAATTCTTAGAAACTGAATTTTATCCTTTGGTTTAAATAATCGCGATAGCTTATTTTTAACAAGGATTAAGTTCAGAAATTCAAAATTTATTCAAAATGATTGTGTTTATAAATACACAAAAAAACGATTGAATAAACGTGGCTGAAAACAAAATGAGAAGCTTGAAAATTGAATTCTTAAAAATCAAATTTTATTATTTAGTTTAGATGATTTTGAAAACCTAATGGTGACAAAGATTAGGTTCAAAATTTTCATATCTTCTCAGAATATATTAATTAATAAAACTACAAAATAACAATTGAATAATCGTAGCCGAAAACAAAATTCTAAGTTTAAGAATCGAAATGTTACATTTTGAGTTTTATTCTTTGGTTTAAATGATTATAAAAAGTTAATCCTAGCAATGATTAGGTTCAGAATTTCTCAATATGTTCAGAATGAATGTATTTTTACAACGAGAAAAAAAACAATTGAATAATTGTGCCTAAAAACAAAATGCTAAGCTTGAGAATTTAATATAAGAAACTGAATTTTATTCTTTGGATTAAATGATTGTAAAAACTTAACTATGGCAAGTATTAAGCTCAAAAAATTCTAAATCTAATCATAATAGATGTATTTATACACTTAGAAAAAAACAATTGAATAATAGTGACCAAAAATGAAGTACTAAATTCGAGAATTGAATTCTTAAAAACTGAATTTTATCCTTTGATTTAAATAATTGTAACAGCTTAATTTTAACAAGAGTTAAGCTCAAACATTCAAAATTTATTCAAAATGAATGTGTTTATAAATACACAAAAAAACGATTGAATAATCGTGGCTGGAAACAAAATGAGAAGCTTGAAAATTGAATTCTTAAAAAACAAATTTTATTCTATTGTTTGGATGATTTAAAAACCTTATGGTAACAGAGATTAGGTTCAAAACTCCTATATCTTTTCAATATCTATTGATTTATTGAGTCACAAAATAATAATCGAATAATCGTGACCGAAAACAAAATTCTAAGTTGAAGAATCGAAATGTTAAATTCTGAGTTTTATTCTTTGGTTTAAATGATTGTAAAAAGTTAATCCTAGCAATGATTAGGTTCAGAATTCCTCAATATGTTCAGAATGAATGTATTTATACAACTAGAAAAAAACAATTGAATAATTGTGCCTAAAAACAAAATGCTAAGCTTGAGAATTTAATATAAGAAACTGAATTTTATTCTTTGGATTAAATGATTGTAAAAACTTAACTATGGCAAGTATTAAGCCCAAAAATTTCTAAATCTAATCAGAATAGATGTATTTATACACTTAGAAAAAAACAATTGAATAATAGTGACCAAAAATGAAGTACTAAGTTCGAGAATTGAATTCTTAGAAACTGAATTTTATCTTTTGGTTTAAATAATCGTGATAGCTTATTGTGAACAAGGATTAAGTTCAAAAATTCAAAATTTATTCAAAATGAATGTGTTTATAAATACACAAAAAAACGATTGAATAATCGTGGCTGAAAACAAAATGAGAAGCTTGAAAATTGAATTCTTAAAAAACAAATTTTATTATTTAGTTTAGATGATTTTGAAAACCTAATGGTGACAAAGATTAGGTTCAAAATTTCCATATCTTCTGAGAATCTATTAATTTATAAAGCCACAAAATAATAATTGAATAATCGTGGCCGAAAACAAAATTCTAAGTTGAAGAATCGAAATGTTAAATTCTGAGTTTTATTCTTTGGTTTAAATGATTGTAAAAAGTTAATCCTAGCAATGATTAGGTTTAGAATTCTTCAATATGTTCAGAATGAATGTATTTATACAACCAGAAAAAAAACAATTGAATAATTGTGCCTAAAAACAAAATGCTTAGCTTGAGAATCTAATATAAGAAACTGAATTTTATTCTTTGGATTAAATGATTGTAAAAACTTAACTATGACAAGTATTAAGCCCAAAAATTTCTAAATCTAACCATAATAGATGTATTTATACACTTAGAAAAAAACAATTGAATAATAGTGACCAAAAATGAAGTGCTAAGTTCGAGAATTGAATTCTTAGAAACTGAATTTTATCTTTTGGTTTAAATAATCGTGATAGCTTATTTTGAACAAGGATTAAGTTCAAAAATTCAAAATTTATTCAAAATAATTGTGTTTATAAATACACAAAAAAACGATTGAATAATCGTGGCTGAAAACAAAATGAGAAGCTTGAAAATTGAATTCTTAAAATACAAATTTTATTATTTAGTTTAGATGATTTTGAAAACCTAATGGTGACAAAGATTAGGTTCAAAATTTCCATATCTTCTTAGAATATATTAATTTATAAAACTACAAAATAACAATTGAATAATCGTGGCCGAAAACAAAATTCTAAGTTGAAGAATCGAAATGTTAAATTCTGAGTTTTATTCTTTGGTTTAAATGATTGTAAAAAGTTAATCCTAGCAATGATTAGGTTCAGAATTTCTCAATATGTTCAGAATGAATGTATATATACAACCAGAAAAAAACAATTGAATAATTGTGCCTAAAAACAAAATGCCAAGCTTGAGAATTTAATATAAGAAACTGAATTTTATTCTTTGGATTAAATGATTGTAAAAACTTAACTATGGCAAGTATTAAGCCCAAAAATTTCTAAATCTAATCATAATAGATGTTTTTATACACTCAGATAAAAACAATTGAATAATAGTGACCAAAAATGAAGTGCTAAGTTTGAGAATTGAATTCTTAGAAACTGAATTTTATCTTTTGGTTTAAATAATCGTGATAGCTTATTTTTAACAAGGATTAAGTTCAAAAATTCAAAATTTATTTAAAATGAATGTGTTTATAAATACACAAAAAAAACGATTGAATAATCGTGGCTGAAAACAAAATGAGAAGTTTGAAAATTGAATTCTTAAAAAACAAATTTTATTATTTAGTTTTGATGATTTTGAAAACCTAACGGTGACAAAGATTAGGTTCAAAATTTCCATATCTTCTCAGAATATATTAATTTATAAAACTGCAAAATAACAATTGAATAATCGTGGCCGAAAATAAAATTCTAAGTTTAAGAATCGAAATGTTAAATTCTGAGTTTTATTCTTTGGTTTAAATGATTGTAAAAAGTTAATCCTAGCAATGATTAGGTTCAGAATTTCTCAATATGTTCA
The DNA here is from genome assembly GCA_963969525.1 of Ontholestes murinus. NCBI lineage: Eukaryota > Metazoa > Arthropoda > Insecta > Coleoptera > Staphylinidae > Ontholestes > Ontholestes murinus. Next base: position 110,223,018 of record OZ018387.1, read on the forward strand.
GAATGAATGTATTTATACAACCAAAAAAAAACAATTGAATAATTGTACCGTAAAACAAAATGCTAAGCTTGAGAATTTAATATAAGAAACTCAATTTTATACTTTGGATTAAATAATTGTAAAAACTTAACTGTGGCAAGTATTAAGCTCAAAAATTTCTAAATCTAATCAGAATAGATGTATCTATACACCTAGAAAAAAAACAATTGAATAATAGTGACCAAAAATGAAGTACTAAGTTCGAGAATTGAATTCTTAGAAACTGAATTTTCTCCTTTGGTTTAATTAATCGTGATAGCTTATTTTGAACAAGGATTAAGTTCAAAAATTCAAAATTTATTCAGAATGAATGTGTTTATAAATGCACAAAATAACAATTGAATAATCGTGGCTGAAAACAAAATGAGAAGCTTGAAAATTGAATTCTTAGAAAACAAATTTAATTCTATTGTTTGGATGATTTAAAAACCTCATGGTAGCAGAGATTAGGTTCAAAACTCCTATATCTTTTCAATATTTATTCATTTATTGAGTCACAAAATAATAATCGAATAATCGTGACCGAAAACAAAATTCTAAGTTGAAGAATCGAAATGTTAAATTCTGAGTTTTATTCTTTGGTTTAAATGATTGTAAAAAGTTAATCCTAGCAATGATTAGGTTCAGAATTCCTCAATATGTTCAGAATGAATGTATTTATACAACCAGAAAAAAACAATTGAATAATTGTGCCTAAAAACAAAATGCTAAGCTTGAGAATTTAATATAAGAAACTGAGTTTTATTCTTTGAATTAAATGATTGTAAAAACTTAACTAGTGCAAGTATTAAGCCCAAAAATTTCTAAATCTAATCAAAATAGATGTATTTATACACTTAGAAAAAAACAATTGAATAATAGTGACCAAAAATGAAGTACTAAGTTCGAGAATTGAATTCTTTGAAACTGAATTTTATCTTTTGGTTTAAATAATCGTGATAGCTTATTTTGAACAAGGATTAAGTTCAAAAATTCAAAATTTCTTCAGAATGAATGTGTTTATAAATACACAAAAAAACGATTGATTAATAGTGGCTGAAAACAAAATGAGAAGCTTGAAAATTGAATTCTTAAAAAACAAATTTTATTATTTAGTTTAGATGATTTTGAAAACCTAATGGTGACAAAGATTAGGTTCAAAATTTCCATATCTTCTCAGAATATATTAATTTATAAAACTACAAAATAACAATTGAATAATCGTGGCCGAAAACAAAATTCTAAGTTTAAGAATCGAAATGTTAAATTCTGAGTTTTATTCTTTGGTTTAAATGATTGTAAAAAGTTAATCCTAGCAATGATTAGGTTCAGAATTCCTCAATATGTTCAGAATGAATGTATTTATACAACCAGAAAAAAACAATTGAATAATTGTGCCTAAAAACAAAATGCTAAGCTTGAGAATCTAATATAAGAAACTGAATTTTATTCTTTGGATTAAATGATTGTAAAAACTTAACTGTGGCAAGTATTAAGTTCAAAATTTCTAAATCTAATCAGAATTAATGTGTTTATACAAGTAGAAAAAAACAATTGAATAATTGTGACCAAAAATGACGTACTAAGTTCGAGAATTGAATTCTTAGAAACTGAATTTTATCTTTTGGTTTAAATAATCGTAATAGCTTATTTTTAACAAGGATTAAGTTCAAAAATTCAAAATTTATTCAAAATGAATGTGTTTATAAATACACAAAAAAAAAACGATTGAATAATCGTGGCTAAAAACAAAATGAGAAGCTTGAAAATTGAATTCTTAAAATAAAAAATTATTATTTAGTTTAGATGATTTTGAAAACCTAATGGTGACAAAGATTAGGTTCAAAATTTCCATATCTTCTCAGAATATATTAATTTATAAAACTACAAAATAACAATTGAATAATCGTGGCCGAAAACAAAATTCTAAGTTGAAGAATCGAAATGTTACATTCTGAGTTTTATTCTTGGGTTTAAATGATTGTAAAAACTTAATCCTAACAAGGATTGGGTTCAAAATTTCCCAAAATGTTCAGAATGAACGCATTTATACAACCAGATAAAAACAATTGAATAATCGTGCCTAAAAACAAAATGTTAAGCTTGAGAATTTAATTTAAAAAATGAATTTTATTCTTTCGATTAAATGATTGTAAAAACTTAACTGTGGCAAGTATTAAGCCCAAAAATTTCTAAATCTAATCATAATAGATGTTTTTATACACTTAGAAAAAACAATTGAATAATAGTGACCAAAAATGAAGTACTAAGTTCGAGAATTGAATTCTTAGAAACTGAATTTTATCTTTTGGTTTAAATAATCGTAATAGCTTATTTTTTAACAAGGATTAAGTTTAAAAATTCACAATTTATTAAAAATGAATGTGTTTATAAATACACAAAAAAAACGATTGAATAATCGTAGCCGAAAACAAAATGAGAAGCTTGAAAATTGAATTCTTAAAAAACAAATTGTATTATTTAGTTTAGATGATTTTGAAAACCTAATGGTGACAAAGATTAGGTTCAAAATTTCCATATCTTCTCAGAATATATTAATTTATAAAACTACAAAATAACAATTGAATAATCGTGGCCGAAAACAAAATTCTAAGTTGAAGAATCGAAATGTTAAATTCTGAGTTTTATTCTTTGGTTTAAATGATTGTAAAAAGTTAATCCTTGCAATGATTAGGTTCAGAATTTCTCAATATGTTCAGAATGAATGTATTTATACAACCAGAAAAAACAATTGAATAATTGTGCCTAAAAACAAAATGTTAAGCTTGAGAATTTAATATAGGAAACTGAATTTTATTCTTTGGATTAAATGATTGTAAAAACTTAACTGTGGCAAGTATTAAGCTCAAAAATTTCTAAAGCTAATCATAATAGATGTATTTATACACCTAGAAAAAAAACAATTGAATAATAGTGACCAAAAATGAAGTATTAAGTTCGAGAATTGAATTTTTAGAAACTGAATTTTATCTTTTGGTTTAAATAATCGTGATAGCTTATTTTGAACAAGGATTAAGTCCAAAAATTCAAAATTTATTCAAAATGATTGTGTTTATAAATCCACAAAATAACAATTGAATAATTGTGGCTGAAAACAAAATGAGAAGCTTTAAAATTGAATTCTTAAAAAACAAATTTTATTATTTAGTTTAGATGATTTTGAAAACCTAATGGTGACAAAGATTCGGTTCAAAATATCCATATCTTCTCAGAATATATTAATTTATAAAACTACAAAATAACAATTGAATAATAGTGGCCGAAAACAAAATTCTAAGTTTTAGAATCGAAATGTTAAATTCTGAGTTTTATTCTTTGGTTTAAATGATTGTAAAAAGTTAATACTAGCAATGATTAGGTTCAGAATTTCTCAATATGTTCAGAATGAATGTATTTATACAACCAGAGAAAAACAATTGAATAATTGTGCCTAAAAACAAAATGCTAAGCTTGAGAATTTAATATAAAAAACTTAATTTTATTCTTTGGATTAAATGATTGTAAAAACTTAACTATGGCAAGTATTAAGCCCAAAATTTTCTAAATCTAATCAGAATAGATGTATTTATACACTTAGAAAAAAACAATTGAATAATAATGACCAAAAATGAAGTAATAAGTTCGAGAATTGAATTCTTAGAAACTGAATTTTATCTTTTGGTTTAAATAATCGTGATAGCTTATTTTGTACAAGGATTAAGTTAAAAAATTTAAAATTTATTCAAAATGATTGTGTTTATAAATGCACAAAATAACGATTGAATAATCGTGGCTGAAAACAAAATGAGAAGCTTGAAAATTGAATTCTTAGAAAGCAAATTTTATTCTTTAGTTTAGATGATTTTGAAAACCTAATGGTGACAAAGATTCGGTTCAAAATTTCCATATCTTCTCAGAATATATTAATTTATAAAACTACAAAATAACAATTGAATAATCGTGGCCCAAAACAAAATTCTAAGTTTAAGTATAGAAATGTTAAATTCTGAGTTTTATTCTTTGGTTTAAATGATTGTAAAAACTTAATCCTAACAAGGATTGGGTTCAAAATTTCCCAAAATGTTCAGAATGAACGCATTTATACAACCAGATAATAACAATTGAATAATCACGCCAAAAAACAAAATGCTAAGCTTGAGAATTTAATTTAAAAAAAAATGAATTTTATTCTTTGAATTAAATGATTGTAAAAACTTAACTAGTACAAGTATTAAGTTCAAAATTTCTAAATCTAATCAGAATTAATGTGTTTATACAAGTAGAAAAAAACAATTGAATAATTGTTACCAAAAAATGAAGTACTAAGTTTGAGAATTGAATTCTTAGAAACTGAATTTTATCTTTTGGTTTAAATAATTGTAATAGCTTATTTTTAACAAGGATTAAGTTCAAAAATTCAAAATTTCTTCAGAATGAATGTGTTTATAAATCCACAAAAAAACAATTGAATAATTGTGAACTGAAAACAAAATTCTAAACTAGAAAATTTAATTCTTAGAAAAGAAATTTTATTCTATTATTTGGATGATTTAAAAACCTTATGGTAGCAGAGATTAAGTTCAAAACTCCTATATCTTTTAAATATCTATTCATTTATTGAGTCACAAAATAATAATCGAATAATCGTGACCGAAAACAAAATTCTAAGTTGAAGAATCGAAATGTTACATTCTGAGTTTTATTCTTTGGTTTAAATGATTGTAAAAAGTTAATCCTAGCAATGATTAGGTTCAGAATTCCTCAATATGTTCAGAATGAATGTATTTATACAACCAAAAAAAAAAACAATTGAATAATTGTGCCTAAAAACAAAATGCTAAGCTTGAGAATTTAATATAAGAAACTGAATTTTATTCTTTGGATTAAATGATTGTAAAAACCTAACTGTGGCAAGTATTAAGCCCAAAAATTTCTAAATCTAATCATAATAGATGTTTTTATACACTTAGAAAAAACAATTGAATAATAGTGACCAAAAATGAAGTACTAAGTTCGAGAATTGAATTCTTAGAAACTGAATTTTATCCTTTGGTTTAATTAATCGTGATAGCTTATTTTGAACAAGGATTAAGTTCAAAAATTCAAAATTTATTCAAAATGAATGTGTTTATAAATACACAAAAAAAAACGATTGTATAATCGTGGCTGAAAATAAAATGAGAAGCTTGAAAATAGAATTCTTAAAAAACAAATTTTATTATTTAGTTTAAATGATTTTGAAAACCTAATGGTGACAAAGATTAGGTTCAAAATTTTCATATCTTCTCAGAATATATTAATTTATAAAACTACAAAATAACAATTGAATAATCGTGGCCGAAAACAAAATTCTAAGTTGAAGAATTGAAATGTTAAATTCTGAGTTTTATTCTTTGGTTTAAATGATTGTAATAAGTTAATCCTAGCAATGATTAGGTTCAGAATTTCTCAATATGTTCAGAATGAATGTATTTATACAACCAGAAAAAAACAATTGAATAATAGTGCCTAAAAACAAAATGCTAAGCTTGAGAATTTAATATAAGAAACTGAATTTTATTCTTTGGATTAAATGATTGTAAAAACTTAACTATGGCAAGTATTAAGCCCAAAAATTTGTAAATCTAATCATAGTAGATGTATTTATACACTTAGAAAAAAACAATTGAATAATAGTGATCAAAAATGAAGTACTAAGTTCGAGAATTGAATTCTTAGAAACTGAATTTTATCCTTTGGTTTAAATAATCGTGATAGCTTATTTTGAACAAGGATTAAGTTCAAAAATTCAAAATTTCTTCAGAATGAATGTGTTTATAAATAAACAGAAAAACGATTGAATAATCGTGGCTGAAAACAAAATGAGAAGCTTGAAAATTGAATTCGTAGAAAACAAATTTTATTCTATTGTTTGGATGATTTAAAAACCTTATGGTTGCAGAGATTAGGTTCAAAACTCCTATATCTTTTCAATATCTATTCATTTATTGAATCATAAAATAATAATCGAATAATCGTGGCCGAAAACAAAATTCTAAGTTGAAGAATCGAAATGTTAAATTCTGAATTTTATTCTTTGGTTTAAATGATTGTAAAAAGTTAATCCTAGCAATGATTAGGTTCAGAATTTCTCAATATGTTCAGAATGAATGTATTTATACAACCAGAAAAAAAACAATTGAATAATTGTGCCTAGAAACAAAATGCTAAGCTTGAGAATTTAATATAAGAAACTGAATTTTATTCTTTGGATTAAATGATTGTAAAAACTTAACTATGGCTAGTATTAAGCCTAAAAATTTCTAAATCTAATCATAATGGATGTATTTATACACTTAGAAAAAAAACAATTGAATAATAGTGACCAAAAATGAAGTACTAAGTTCGAGAATTGAATTCTTAGAAACTGAATTTTATCTTTTGGTTTAAATAATCGTAATAGCTTATTTCGAACAAGGATTAAGTTCAAAAATTCAAAATTTATTCAAAATGAATGTGTTTATAAATACACAAAATAACAATTGAATAATCGTGGTTGAAAACAAAATGAGAAGCTTGAAAATTGAATTCTTAAAAAACAAATTTTATTATTTAGTTTAGATGATTTTGAAAACCGAATGGTGACAAAGATTAGGTTCAAAATTTCCATATCTTCTCAGAATATATTAATTTATAAAACTACAAAATGACAATTGATAAATCGTGGCCGAAAACAAAATTCCAAGTTTAAGAATCGAAATGTTAAATTCTGAGTTTTATTCTTTGGTTTAAATGATTGTAAAAAGTTAATCCTAGCAATGATTAGGTTTAGAATTCCTCAATATGTTCAGAATGAATGTATTTATACAACCAGAAAAAAAACAATTGAATAATTGTGCCTAGAAACAAAATGCTAAGCTTGAGAATTTTATATAAGAAACTGAATTTTATTCTTTGGATTAAATGATTGTAAAAACTTAACTATGGCAAGTATTGAGCCCAAAAATGTCTAAATCTAATCAGAATAGATGTATTTATACAAGTAGAAAAAAACAATTGAATAATTGTGACCAAAAATGAAGTACTAAGTTCGAGAATTGAATTCTTAGAAACTGAATTTTACCTTTTGGTTTAAATAATCGTGATAGCTTATTTTGAACAAGGATTAAGTTCAAAAATTCAATATTTATTCAAAATGAATGTGTTTATAAATACACAAAAAAAAAAAACGATTGAATAATCGTGGCTGAAAACAAAATGAGAAGCTTGAAAATTGAATTCTTAAAAAACAAATTTTATTATTTAGTTTAGATGATTTTGAAAACCTAATGGTGACAAAGATTCGGTTCAAAATTTCCATATCTTCTCAGAATATATTAATTTATAAAACTACAAAATAACAATTGAATAATCGTGACCAAAAACAAAATTCTAAGTTGAAGAATCGAAATGTTAAATTCTGAGTTTTATTCTTTGGTTAAAATGATTGTAAAAAGTTCATCCTAGCAATGATTAGGTTCAGAATTCTAAATATGTTCAGAATGAATGTTTTTATACAACCAGAAAAAAACAATTGAATAATCGTGACTGTAAACAAAGTTGAGTTATTGGAAATTTCATTTTTATTAATTGCTGATGATTATGAGTTAATAATTTTTCTGTAATAAATCTGGTGATTCATTCGTATTCCGACAAAATCGTTACAATTCTTCCGTTAATTTGCGAAACCACAAAATATTTACATATCATTCGGTGAGTCATTCGGCAGCGAATTTCAAGGTTTTGACACTTGCCGACAAGGCCAGTAAATAATGATACGTACCCTCACCTATTTAAACAAGCGTTTTCAATTTACCATAAATATAATAAACTAATTACGTTGTACGTGCAATAGGAGAGATAGCAATCATCCTTGAAATATTCAAATTTAGACGCGCTGTTCAACAACAACAACAACAACGAAAAATTGTTAGATGGCGTTCGATGGAATTATTCAGGTTTAGGTTATAGGAGTCTCCTAAATAATTCTACCTAAGTGAGTAGGAAAAAAAAAGGAGGCGTCGCCTTGGTAAAATGCAGTCCCACTAGTTTTGCAATTAAGGCGACATACGTTTTCCATTAATATTTAATGGCGGGTGATTTTGCGCAATTTCGCGAGGAAATAAAATTCAAAAAGGAAAAAAGGTAAGAAAGAGCGAGATCGCGACGCTCTTAACACCATCAGTAGCTTTCAAGATCTGCTAAGGGTACGAACGTCTTTGCCACCTCCTCTCTTCCTTTCTTCCTCTTCGGCTCGACAATTTACAATTTCATGCGAGTGCTCGGTGCACGTAAACACCTCATTACGCCAATAATTGGTCGTAATCGGTGGATAATTACAAAGAGCACCTGTGACATTAATATATTTGTCAGCTTGTTTTTTTTCCTAAATTTACATTTTCATCATATTTTAAGACCTCTCATCATTTGCATTAAGTTTTATTGGCTTTTTAATTATAACCCTGCTTAATATTAATGATGCAGGTAATTAAATTTCAGATAACTAGTTTTTTAACTAAAAATGAAGAAGAACAAAAAAACCATCGTAACAGTACTCAAAGCGCAGAAGACCGATGTTAAGGGTAAAGGCAAATAAGCTGTCTGTAATATTTGTAGGAATTAACCCCTTCCCAAAAAAATATTTTTAAACACCATGTATGATAACAACAAAGTGATTTTCATTTATCGTCCTAATTTTCAAAAATGTATCACAAAGTAATGACTTCAAGCATCAACTATATGAACACTGATTAAACCCCTAATTATGTTTTTATTTATAATTATTTATTGTTTATAATTATATTGTTCATTATGATTAACCACGTAGTAGCAGTGGCAACCATCATTATCATCAACTATATTTCTAAAATATTTCTGGCAATGGTTACAGGAATAAATAATTTTTTTGAAAATAATTGATTCAGATGAAAATAAAAACTATGTATTTGAATAATGAATAATACGACAATCGCCTTTGTTTAAAAAGCATCATTGTTATTGGCCCCGATGCGTTCGATTAAAACTGGAGGAAATGTGGAAATTCCGACCTGCCGTTTATGAATAAAATATTTACTAATTGCATTCAAAGGAAGGAAACTTATATGTGTGGCCGTTGTGGGGGTGAATTATGTAAATTTAAATTACACCTTCTATTTTTTTTTTGTTTCGTGTCCACGCGACCCGTTCGCCGTCAATAAAGAAATTTCCTCTCTCGAACTCGTTACGTCGTTTCTGTAAGTTTTCCGCTCAAGTTTTCCAAAACGCCCACTCGCACACATCGATCCCCGTCGGGAAAATCGTACAATTTAATCTTACAATTTTAACAATCACGTAATGGCGTAATAGTTTCTCGGTAGTTGTTTTGTTCGTACGTAACTTATCGTCAGAAGTGGGGGATTCCCAACATTAAAATTTTATATAAGCTTGTATCTACTTGTATTCATACAAATATTTCAAATAATTTTTGATGATGTTTTACTGATTGGAGGGTGGGATAGAGGCCATCCACCCACCCTACATATACATACAAACTATAATTCCTTATAGTCTTGTGGTTTTCATAAAAATTAATTACAAAACTTTTTTAATAAAAAAGAAATTTAATAGGTAAAATTTTTGAGTGAGTAAATTAATAAAAATTTGATACATGATGGGTGGGCAGACTTTAAATCAAAATTATATAAGATTTGCTATAGAAAGACTTTTATATTTAAAGTTGAATTTTAATCTTGTTTTATTTATTTTTACATAAAGGGTTTTATTGTTTTTAGCAGCAAAATAATCAACGGTTAGAAATTAAAGTTATCATGTATATGTAGGGTGGGTGGGTGGCCTCTATCCACCCTCCAATCAGTAAAACATAAGCGAGAGTTTTAATTAAAAGTTTAAAATATTAACTAACACAAAATAATTGCATTTTTTAATTGATGTATTCATACAAATATTTTAAATAATTTTTGATGATGTTTTACTGATTGGAGGGTGGGATAGAGGCCACCCACCCACCCTACATATACATATAAACTGTCATTCCTAATGGTCTCGCGGTTTTCAATGAAATTAATTACAAAACTTTTTGAATAAAAAAATATTAAAGAGGTAAAATTTTTGTTTGAGTAAAGTAATAAAAATTTGATTCATGATGGGTGGTCAAACTCTAAATTTAAATTAGATAAGATAAGCTATAGAAAGTCATTTATATTTTAACTTAAATTTTGATTAAGTTTTATTTTTTATTACTTAAAGGGTTTGATTGTTTTTAAGCAGCAAAATCATCAACGATTAGTAATTATAGTTATCATGTATATGTAGGGTGGGTGGGTGGCCTCTATCCACCCTACAATCAGTAAAACATAACGGAGGGTTTTAATTAAAAGTTGCAAAATATAATAAAACACAAAATAATTTCAATTTTTAGAGATTTATTCATACAAATTTTTCAAATAATTTTTGATGATGTTTTACTGATTGAAAGGTGGGATAGAGGCCACCCACCCACCCTACATATACATATAAACTATAATTCCTTATCGTCTCACGGTTTACAATGAAATTAATTACAAAACTTATTGAATGAAAAAGAAATTAAAAAGGTAAAAATTTTGAGTGAGTAAATTTGTGAAAATTTGATGCATGATGGGTGGGCAGACTTTAAATCTAAATTAGATAAGATTAGCTTTAGAAAGTCATTTATATTTAAACTTGAATTTTGATTTTGTTTTATTTTTTTATTTCATAAAGGTTTTGATTGTTTTAGCAGCAAAATCATCAACGATTAACAACTAAAGTTATCGCGTATATGTAGGGTGGGTGGGTGGCCTCTATACACCCTCCAATCAGTAAAACATAAGCGAGGGTTTTAATTAATAGTTTAAAATGTTAACAAACACAAAACAAATGCATTTTTTAATTGATGTATTCATACAAAATATTTTAAGTAATTTTGATGATGTTTTACTGATTGTAGGGTGGGATAGAGGCCACCCGCCCACCCTACATATACATATAAACTATAATTCCTTATCATCTCGCGGTTTCCAATGAAATTAATTACAAAACGTATTGAATAGAAAAGAAATTAATATGATAACAAATTTAAGTAAGTAAATTAATAAAAATTTGATGCATGGCGGGTGGGCAGACTTTACATCTAAATTAGATGAAATTAACTATAGAAAATCATCGATATTTAAACTTGAATTTTTATTTTATTTTATTTTTTATTACATAAAGGGTTTTATTGTTTTTAGCAGCAAAATGATCAACGATTAGTAATTATAGTTATCATTTATATGTAGGGTGGGTGGGTGGCCTCTATCCACCCTCCAATCAGTAAAACATAAGCCAGGGTTTAAATTAAAAGTTTAAAATGTTAACAAACACAAAATAATTGCATTTTTTAATTGATGTATTCATACAAATATTTTAAATAATTTTTGATGATGTTTTACTGATTGGAGGGTGAGATAGAGGCCACCCACCCACCCTACATATACATATAAACTATAATTCCTTATCGTCTCGCGGTTTCCAATGAAATTAATTACAAAACCTTTTGAATAAAAAAGAAATTAAAAAGGTAAAATATTTGAGTAAGTTAATAAGTAAAAAAATTGATGCATGATGGGTGGGTAGACTGTAAATCTAAATTAGATGAGATTAACTATAGAAAGCCATTTATACTTAACTTAAATTTTGATTTTGATTAATTTTTTATTACATACAAGATTTTATTGTTTTTTAAGTAGCCAAATCATCAAATATTAGCAATTAAAGTTATCATGTATATGTAGGGTGGGTGGGTGGCCTTTATCCACCCTCCAATCAATAAAACATAAACGAGAGTTTCAGTAAATATTTAGTTAAATAAATAAACACAAAATAATTGCAATTTTTAGAGATTTATTCACACTAATATTTCAAATAGTTTTTGATGATGTTTTACTGATTGGAGGGTGGGATAGAGGCCACCCACCCACCCTACATATACATATAAACTATAATTCCTTATCGTTTCGCGGTTTCCAATAAAATTAATTACAAAACTTTTTGAATAAAAAAGAAATTAGAAAGGTAAAATTTTTGAGTGAGTAAATTAATAAAAATTTGATGCATGATGGGTGGGCAGACTTTAAATCTAAATTAGATTAGATTAACTATGAAAAGCCATTTATATTTAAACTTAGATATTGATTTTGTTTTATTTTTTATTACAAGCAGGGTTTTATTGTCTTTAGCAACAAAATCATCAACGATTAGTAATTATAGTTATCATGTATATGTAGGGTGGGTGGGTGGCCTCTATCCACCCTACAATTAGTAAAACATAACCGAGGGTTTTAATTAAAAGTTGCAAAATATAATAAAACACAAAATAATTTCAATTTTTAGAGATTTATTCATACAAATTTTTCAAATAATTTTTGATGATGTTTTACTGATTGCAGGGTGGGATAGAGGCCATCCACCCACCCTACATATACATATAAACTATAATTCCTTATCGTCTCGAGGTTTCCAAAAAAAATAATTAATTACTTTTTGAATAAAAGAGAAATTAAAAAGATAAAATTCTTGAGTGAGTAAATTAATAAAAAATTGATGCATGATGGGTGGGCAAACTTTAAATCTAAATTAGATGAAATCAGATATAGAAAGTCATTTATATTTAACTATTTTGATTTTGATTAATTTTTTATTACATACAAGATTTTATTGTTTTTTAAGTAGCCAAATCATCAAATATTAGCAATTAAAGTTATCATGTATATGTAGGGTGGGTAGGTGGCCTCTATCCACCCTCCAATCAATAAAACATAAACGAGAGTTTCAGTAAATATTCAGTTAAATAAATAAACACAAAATAATTGCAGTTTTTAGAGATTTATTTAAACAAATATTTCAAATAGTTTTTGATGATGTTTTACTGATTGGAGAGTGGGATAGAGGCCACCCACCCACCCTACATATACATATAAACTATAATTCCTTATCGTCTCGCGGTTTCCAATAAAATTAATTACAAAACTTTTTGAATAAAAAAGAAATTAGAAAGGTAAAATTTTTGAGTGAGTAAATTAATTAAAAATTGATGCATGATGGGTGGACAGACTTTAAATTAAAATTAGATAAAATTAGCTATAGAAAATCATTTATGTTTACACTTTAATTTTGATTTTGTTTTATTCTTTATTACATAAAGGGTTTGATTGTTGTTAGCAGCGAAATCATCAACAATTAGCAATTAAAGTTATGTGACCAGAAAATTTTAGAATCGGCTCTTCTTCTGGAATTAGTCATAGTGATCCTTGAGAAGTCCTGTTACCAAATATCAGGTCATTTGGTTAAAGTTTAGAGGTCGCTCGAATCAAAAGTATGAAGAAAAATCTGAAAATCTGTTTTTTTCGGCGGATAAAAATCTCTGGCATATCCAAAACCCATTACTAAGTTGCCCTAACGTATTTTTCCATTGAAAAACATTATATAGAAAAGGTTTTGATTATTAAACTTATAATATTGACCATATTTGAAACGCAGCGTCCATTTTTAGAAGTTAATTTTTGTCGAAATTTTCAAATTTCCGGAAAACTTGACGTATAACTTCGGTTGACAGATGACTTCATCGCTGTTTTTGGTCTTAAACACTAAAGAATACATGTAAGACTTTGCGCCACTTATTGGTACCTCCCACTTCCTGTAACCCGGAATTTCGTCCAGGTGCTCTGAACGGCGATTTCAAGATTTTTGTCTTTATTCATTAAACACTTATGAAATTAAGTATTAACATTCTAATAACATATCTCATGTGGGAAAACGTGTTTTTAATTCAAAACGTGGTCAAGGTCAGGTTTAAACATTTGAATTTTTGAGAGGTAGTCCAAGTATTTTCATTTTATAGTGCTCTCACAAATCTGTTTCAATATTCTAAGATTAGATTTCTTAGCATTCGGGAATTGCTGTTGATGACTAGGCACATATTTGTATAGGTACTGCTTTTGCCCTTCTGAATTCGTAATCAAAGTGTGAAACTTTTTAGCCAAAGTTCAATTTACCACGCGCAACTGTGATAAATTGATTCCCACAAACTAGGATCAATGTTCAGAAAATCTTTGTCGATTCCGAAACGCGAGAACAATTTTTTGCTTTGATTCGAAACCAAGTCTTGAATTTCACGGTTTTTCCTCAACTTTAACTCGGATGCATTATTCAAATTGATTTTAACCCGCTTAAACTGAACATCACTCTAAATGTAGTTTTTCAACGTGTCGACGATTTTTCTTTTCGTATCGACGGAGACATTTTCATTTTTTTTTTCTGGTCATCCTAATATGTAGGGTGGGTGGGTGGCATCTATCCACACTCCAATCATTAAAACATAAGCAAGGGTTTTAATTAAAAATTGTAAAATGTTAACAAGCACAAAATAATTGCATTTTTTAATTGAACCACCATTGGGAACTCAATTCATTCATCAATCTCATGATACGGTTTATCAAATTATTGTAGTCCCAGTTTTCACTAGAAATATGTTGCTGTTTCTTAAACTTTTAGCATAAATAAAAGCCATAATATTATAATTTTAGACAACAATGCAAAATGAAGAGATGTATTTAATAAACCATGAAGTATACATAAGATCTAGGAACTGCGAGATGATGTATTTTCAAAATTAACAAAATATTTGAATACGAGCCTTGTACATGCTCTAAATTGATCAATGAATCTTAAGAAAATGTTTTGAACCCTCTCAATTCTCACAATATCTACCTGAAGATAAGGCGACCAGACTGGAAAAGCGTACTCAAGGTGGGATCCTACAAGAGAACACAATAAGACCTTAAGGTATTCAGGACTAAGCTAAGTGTATTGTGGATTGTAGCAGTTCAATGTAATAAATGCAAAGGACAACATCCAACACAAAAGTGTAAAACACTCTTGCCAGAGGTATACAGAACAAGATTGGACACTCTGCATGGAATACAAAATGTAATTAGCGCCCTATGAAACTTATACCTAGATTTCAAAATAAAAAATGCTCTCAGCAAACAAGAAGACTGAAGAAATCGAGAAAAATATTACGGAAACAAGTCGTATCCATCTTAAAATGTCAATTCATTGACACATACATGACAAAAATTAATTCCAACAATCATACTGACGGACAATCATTACTAGAACAAAAACTCAGACAAAGGTGCATTCATTCATTTAACATCGACAATGTCGTTAACTTTTCAGGAAATAGAAAATACATTTTAATGTTCGACCTGAAAAATAAGGAAACTCCTCAAGCTATAGAACTCATTAATGGTATCGACCCTAATAGCATTTCCTGCGCCCTTTTCCTCGAAACCAAAACCCCAAATCCCATTTTTTATCGAGACTGAAATATCTTGCAAAAAGCTTCTTCAATTTTAAATTAAAACCAACGAGGTGGAGTCATCCAACCTTAAGAATGGGTAAAACCAATCTACCCAAAATAAACAATAATTTAAATGAATGCTTACACTTTACACTGCCGTTTGGTAAAAACTCACACAGTCACATTGATGAAAGCATTTTTATCAAAGCAGCACTATATGATTACGCCATCATCATTGGTGATTTCAATATCAACCGCTCAAAAAAGAAAAGCCTCGACATATTCCTAAAAAACTCCAATTTTATATAAATCCATACACCTTTATTACAATAATCCCGATAATTAATATCTAATGTAGAATTTACACCAGATCTAGGATCTGATTACTTATTAATACTGTTTTAAATTGACCTCGCAATAAATACATCCACAATCGCACTTGTATACAGTAAATGCGATATTAGCTAAGTTAATCATATCTTAAAGAACTATCAATATACAAATCCTAATATTAATCAGTCAGCCATAATAACTCATTATCTAGGAACATTTATCAATGCAATAGAAAATAGCAGTACTAAAGTTTTTACAATTATCCATTACCTCCTATTATCCTAAAACTAATAAAGCACAAAAGGCAAATCTACCGAAACTTTAAGCAAACTGATGATACAACCTTCAAGAGGCAATTTAATACACTTAACAAACAAATTCAACCCTTAATTAAAGAATTTCGACAAAACAAATGGTTATTTGCATACGAGGAAATGAATAAAGCTAAGGTGAAAACATTTTGGAATAAAATTAGGAAATTAAGTAAATATCCCCCACATGTAACATTACTGATCCAAATAGTAATGAAACATATACCAGTAATTCTGTTATTGCAAATTCTTTTGCAGATTACTATAATGCACAATTCTCATATACAGATAATAATCAATATGATAAAAATACATTAAACATTGTTAACAATTGGTACTCCAATGTCATTAACCAAAAGTACATAACTTCAATTGAAGATCTAATATCAGAGGAAGAGTATTTCATAATACTACATGCAGGTAATAATACAGCGCCTGGTGTAGACAATCTTCGCTCTACGAGTATTAAATAATGTCATTAAAGTATTGGTTTTAACAAACTGCGTTATAGATTTTATGAAGCGAACAAGCTTCAATGATTTGTTCACAATATTTTCGTAGTGGTCAATAAAACATAGTTTTATCTCTTGTGGACGTCTGGATATCAACAAAATGAGATAGTCGATGTTTTCTTGTGGCATCTCATTCCAAACAACTTAAATTTCATTGATTAACTGTACTAGAGTCTGTGGAAAATAGTCTTCTTCCCATGATATCCCATACATGTTCAATGGGGGATTTACTATCGACGAATTGGGTGGCCACTGCAAAACATTAACACCAGCTTCATGAAGAAAGTTCATAGTTTGACGAGCAATATGTGGACGTGCGTTATCTTGCTGAAAAAGTACGTATGGACGGCTATTTAAATAAGGCAATAAAATCGGTCGTATGACGTCTTCAATATAACGCGCAACTGTCATACTGCATCGAATAAATAAAAGAGGTGATCGATTACCATAAGCAATAGCCCCACAAACCATTACTCTAGCAGTCCTGTGTATATGCCTCTCTATAGCAAACCTAAGATCAGGTCATTCTCTATGGTAGCGTCGTACCGTTCTACGACCATCATGCGTACCTAGACAAAATCGTGATTCATCATTCCATTCTGCCTCCTAATGATGTCGTTCTCTGCACCAGTCCAACATTTGGCGAGTGTCTCGCTGTCAAAGGAAGCACTAATTTTGGATGGTATAAAAAATGCCCAAAGCATTAAATGCGGCGTTATAGCGTTCGCATACTAAGGGCCTACCTTCTTCTCCAAACCATTGATCACTGATTCGACGCGTAGTAGCGAAACGGTCTCGAAGGGCTATTTGTCCTGACGTTCTGTAGTACGACTTGGTTGACCAATTGGTCTCCTTCTTGCTCCTCTACCTTCTACTGCTTATACCTGACACACGCGCATTACAGTCGTTGCAGTGGAATTAATTCGGCGATAGGACATATCGATAAGCAACAATTCGCTCAAATGGTGATATTGTGGACGTCTTCGGACTTAACAACGGAAACACGAAAACTAAAAACATCAGTACTAAAGAGCTCTTATAAATAATATTATTAAAAAAGAAAAAGTGTTTTTTTTGCCACAGGAAATACAAAAGGAACAAAGGTTGAAATTCTTATCAATGTATGTTTTAAATATAGTGACTCTGTTGCCAATAAATGATTGCTTTTTGGTGTAACGCTTCTAATTTCATTGAGTATATATAGTTTGCTAGAGTAGTTTCAGGTGGTATATACGTAAAAACTAAAACAACATTATCATTACAAGACTTTATAGGGGATATTCTAATGATAACAACATTAATATCTTGGACAGGATTATCAAACATCATTTCTTCATGATTGAATCAGTTACAATTAGGACTCCACCAACTCGATCACTTAATCTTGATATCGATTGCCAAAAAGCTCGTTATTGTAGGTATACGTTTGGTTTAAGCCAAGTTTCTGTTAATGAAATTATAATCATTTACGTAAAGGTTATTAGAAAATTCTGTTAGTTTTGAAATTAATCTACGTACGTTTTGGTAGTACATTTTGATATTATCTTCTTAAGAATTTTTGATAGATTATGCATCAATTTTATATATAGATTTTCTCAATACACATAACATTATTGCAAATTTTAATAGATTCAAACAAATTTTTTATATAATTTTTGATGATGTTTGCTGTTAAAACAATAAAACCCTTTATGTAATAAACAATAAAACAAAATCAAAATTTATGTTTAAATATAAATGACTATCTATAGCTAATCTTATCTAATTTAGATTAAAAGTCTGCCCACCCACCATGCACCAAATGTTTATTAATTTACCTACTCATTTCACATTTCACCTTTTGAATTTCTTTTTGATTCAAAATGTTTTGTAATTAATTTTACTCCAAATCGCGAGACGATCAGTAATTGAAATTTCTATGTATATGTAGGGTGGGTGGGTGGCCTATATCCCACCCTCCAATCAGTAAAACATCATCAAATATTTTTTTTAAAGTTTATAAATCCTTTAAAATTCGCAATAATGTAATTTTTACTTACGTTTTACAACTTTTAATTAAAACCCTAAAAATTAAGTTAAAGTCAATATGATGCTGATAGATACTCATAACTTGTCAAGCTCCACAATCATTCTGGAGAAAATTGAGAAGCGAAAACAATATTATCAACATGGTACAAGACGTAAAAAATATACTGCAGAAATTTGACACATCTTTAGATATAAATTCAGGCCGTGCGACTTGGTAGTAAATCTTCTCCAATCAAAATCACGCTTGCAAACACAATCGAAGTAAAGAAGGTTATACAAAATAGAAAGAAACTTGATAACAACGTTAAAATTAGCGCCGACTTTACATCGCCCAGTGTGAACAAAATAAACATGTTTTCACCGAGTTAAAGAGAAGATGCACTACATTTTTTTGTGCCAGTATCTACGTTCTTAAGAATTGTTGGTACATTATGTATCCATTTTATATATAGATTTTCTCCTATATCTTGAGAAAATCTATATATAAAATGGATACATAATGTGCCAAAAATTCCTAAGAAGATAGACACTGATACAGAAAAACGTAGTGTAAACCAACAGGCAAATATCAAAATGTACTACCAAAACGTATGTGGGCTTCAAAATTAACAGAATTTTTTAATAATGTTTAAGCAAATGATTATGATATAATTTCCTTAACAGAAACGTGGCTTAAACCAAACCTACACCTATAATAACGAGCTTTTTGGTCATCGATATCAAGTCTTTCGAATTGATAGATTAAGTGATCGAGTTGGTGAAGTACTAATTGCAACTGATTTAAATAAATTCAATTGTGAAGAAATGATGTTTGACAATCCTGTCCAAGATATTAATGTTGTTACCGTTAGAATATCCCCTATAAAGTCTTGTAATGATAATGTTGTCTTACTTTGTACGTTCATGCCACCTGAAACTACCCTAGCAAATTATATATTATTTCTTGACGCTCTAGATAACATTTTATTATGTCTTGTTTGACATTCCAAAATATTTCTCATTCTTAACATCTAAAATGACTTGCCAATTATCTACTTGCTTTCAACATTTCTTAGAATTTAACCTTGGTAATTTAAAAAAAAAAATAGGAACCAATGATGTTTCCAGCATGAATACTACACCATACAGTTGTTTTTAGTGGATGCAATGATGTTTCATGAATTAATTGAATTTGTGTTCCCCAAAACCGATTGTTCTGTTTATTGACGTGGCCACAGAAGAAAATGGGCTTTATCGCTCATTGTCAATTTAGACGAAAAACCTCCAATTTCACTAGACAGCCTTAGGATTGCATTACTTTACTCTACTCGTTGATCATGATCTCTCGGTAGTAATTTTTGGGCTAATTGATTTTTGTACGGGAACATTTTCAAATCAGTTTTCAAAATTCGCCTTAAACTGCGTGTAGAAATATGTGGGAAACACGTCTCCGAATTGATGTTTCTGGAAACTCTGCAACACTATAGCGCACCAAAGCCACATTTTCAGCGTTGCGAGACGTCCGTTGTCTGCTGTCGTACCGTACTGTCGAAAATTCACATGTAAACGATAAATTGTGGTTTTGTGAGGTACTGAACGATTAGGATATTTTTTACGCAATTTCCGCTGAGTGGCAATAATGGAACGATTATTTTCAATAAATATTGTCACTATTTCTGCTCGTTCTTGTGGCGTATATTTATCCACAATAAAACACAATGGTTAAACCGAAACTGAACTAAACGTCACAAAACCAAGATGGCGCGCAATCAAAATGCTAGCGGGACTTTTACCCCACCTGTTATCATTATTTGAAAAAACACCAAGAAGACTTCTAAAGTACTTATATAAAATGAAGCATGGGGTGTACCAGTATCTAGACCTTTTCACAGATTTTGAGGCAAAAAGTATTAAAACGTGTAAAAATATCATAATAATTAAAAATATTCATATATCAATGACTGTAACAATGTTCGTGGTTTTCCAAGAAAATTGAAATAATAGAGTTGATTGTGTAAACTGGTTTGCAAGCCTATTTTCTAAAGTATTTACCAGTGATAACTCTCCCATACTTAGGCTAAGCGATTTCAAAAATGCTTTGAACTTCTTATCTGTTAGCACATCTAAGGTTTTTGATGGTTTGAATGGTTTATCTGATTCTCTTGCGACTGAACCCGATGGATTATCACCATATTTGTTGAGAATGTGTGTGTATACCTTTTTCTGGCCTCTTCATTTTCTATATTCTCAGTCGTTGAGTTGTGGTATTTTCCTTGATTTATGGAAAGAGTCATTCATTAATCCCTCACATAAAGATGGCATAAGGGAGAACTTTGCTAATTACTGAGGTATTACCTTGCAATCAGCCATACCTAAAGTACTAGATCAATTAGGGGCTAAGTAGCTGATGTGTAATTGCAAAAATGTTATTTGTGAAGAGCAGATATACATTGACCAATTTATTATCACAAGTAGTACCATAAGTGATGGCAATTTACCAACAAGCCAACAAGCTTTAATGATTCGCAGTGATCAATAAAACACAGTTTGCTGTCAAAAGTAACTCCCAAGTCATTCTTACATGATTTATATTCCAAAGTAACATCATTGATCTGGTAAGAATGTTGAACTATAGTTTTCCTCCTTGTATAGGTTATCGTAGCACATTTTTTTAGGATTTAGGGTAACGCACACCAAAGTTCTAGTCTTCTTAAATTACGCTGTAGAATGTTATAATCACTTTCACTATTACAAACCCAATACAATTTTAAGTCATCAACATAGTGCCTACACTTTGAATTAATATTTATAAATAAGGTGAAAATTAATTGTTCCAGTTTTGATCCTTGTACAACACCAGATTTTTGAACATAGTTTGCAGACTTTACTCCCTTGAATTCAACGTATTGACTACGTATTTCTTAGATATGATTTAAATAAGGTAATGTTATTATTAGTTAGTCCATATCTTGACCGCTTTTCCAAAATAATATGATGCGATAATCTGTCAAACGATTTACTGATATCTGTGTAGATGCGACGTCTACAGGCTTATTGTCAACGAGAGCTGGGTAAAGTTTATTAGGTTGGTACAAGTAGATTGACCTTTTATAAATCCATGCTGATATATTGATATATGTTTTGATATATTATTGAAAATATTAGCAGCAAGGATACATTCAAAAATCTTTGCGAAGTTCGAGATTATTGCAATAGGTTATAACATTTTTGTAAACTAGACTGACCTTCGAAATTTTCCAAATATCTGGGAAGACTTTAGATTTTATAAATAGGTTATATAGATATGTAAGGGTGTAAGAAATACATTGATATAATCTTTAATAAGAAAAAATGGTATCTTATCTGGTCCAGTAAATATGTCTTTAATATATCACGTTTCCTTATATATTTTATTGAAATTGTGTTTTCTATAAATAATTTTTTTCTAAAATCGTAAAATTTTCTAAAATTTTTCGGTATATCTATAGATATTTGGGTAATGTGTTTCTAACTATTGGTAGTATTGTTTTTCTTTAATTTTATTGGTTATTTCCTTAGAGAACCAATTAGGATAGTTTTTATTATTGGCCATTTTTCTAGCGTATTTAGATATAAACTTATCTAGTACAGAGTATAGGTAAAAATATTCACAGGCCACATTAATATCCTTAATTTAAGTCAAGGGATCTCGGTTTACATTTAATATTGATGCATACAGAGCTGGAATGTTCGCCCTTATATAGTTGTAGCTTAAATCATTTGAGGAAACGTTATTAAACAAAGATAGCATATTCGCTTTTAATTTTAGTATAGCTGATGTGTATCAATGCGCACTAATGGGTTAAAATCAGATGTTAGAAATATATCATTATTGTCGGTTGAACAAATAACATCTAGTATTCTTCCCTTTTCCCGTTATTCGATTGTGCTGAAATGAGTTATTGAATTGTAAGAAATGTTGAAAACAAAAAGACAATTGGCAAGTCACTTTACATGTTAAGAATTAGTAATATTTTGGAATGTTAATATCGCCCATAAACAAGACATAATTAAAATTAAGTAAAATGTTATCCAGAGCTTCCAGAAATAATATATATAGTTTGCTAGGGTAGTTTCAGGTAGTATATACGTACAATCTAAGACAACATTATCATTGTAAAACTTTATAGGGGATGTTCTAACGGTAACAACAATAATATCTTGGACAGGATTGTCAAACATCATTTCTTCACAATTAAATCAGTTGCAATTAGGACTCCACCACCTCAATCACTTAATCGATCACTTCGAAAGACTTGATATCGATTGCCAAAACGCTCGTTATTATAGATATAGGTTTAGTTTAAGCCAAGTTTCTGTTAAGGAAAATATATCATAATCATTTGCGTAAACGTTTTTAGAAAATTCTGTTAGTTTTGAATTTAGCCCACATACGTTTTGGTAGTACATTTTGATATTTGCCTGTTGGTTTACACTACGTTTTTTGATAAATTAATTAATCTACGTTTTTGTACCAGTATCTACCTTCTTGCGAATTTTTGGTACATTATGCATCCATTTTATATATAGATTTTCTCCTGCATCCTCTCTTCTCTTTAACTCGGTGAAAACATGTTTATTTTGTTCACGTTTGTAGATGGTAAAGTCGGCGTTAATTTTAAAGTTTCTTTCTATTTTGTAAAACCTTCTTGACTTCGATTGTGTTCGCAAGCGTGGTTTTGATTGGTCTAGGCCGTGAAGATTTCCTACCGAGCCCTACGTCTTGTACCACATTGATAATATTGTTTTCGCGTTTTTTTTGTTTCTCAATATCCTCCAGAATGCTTGTGGAGCTTGACAAGTTATGAGTATCTATCAGCATCATATTGACTTTAAATTTTTAGGGTTTTAATTAAAAGTTGTAAAACGTAAGTAAACATAACGTTATTGCAAATTTTAATAGATTTATTCAAACAAATTTTTCAAATAATTTTTGATGAAGTTTTGCTGATTGGAGGGTGTTATAGAGGCCACCCACCCACCCTACATATACAAATAAACTTTAATTCCTTATCGTCTCAGGGTTTCCAATAAAAATAATTACAAAACTTTTCACTGAGTAAAAATTAGATGCATGATGGGTGGGCAGACTCTAAATATAAATTAGATAAGATTAGCTATAGAAAGTCATTTATATTTAAATTTGAATTTTGATTTTGTTTAATTTTTTACTACATAAAAAGTTTTATTGTTTTCAGCAGCAAAATCATCAACAATTAGCAGTTAAAGTTATCATGTATATGTAGGGTGGGTGGGTGGCCTCTATCTCACCCCTCAAATCAGTAAAACATAAGCGAGGGTTTTAGTTAAAAGTTGAAAAATGTAAACAAACACAAAATAATTGCATTTTTAATAGATGTATTCGTACAAATATTTAAAATAATTTTTAATGATGTTTTACTGATTGGAGGGTGGGGTAGAGGATACCCACCCACCCTACATATGCATATTAACTTTAATTACTGAGTGTGTAATAAAATCAACTTTACATATATAGCGAATGTCATTTGTCAAATATCAAATGCCAAATACCAAATACATTTTGTCAATATTAAATGACAAGTAGAACATTGTAAACGCCAATTGAAAAATCACGAATGACAAATGACCAATGACAAATCATAAATGAAAAAATGACAATTGTCTAATTGTAAATGTTAAATGCCAAATCTTAAATTCAATATTTAAAACTATATATTTTTTCACAATTAAGTGACAAATAAAAAATTGCAAATGACAAATGACAAATCTCAAAGGACAAATAGGACCAATGTAAAACATAACTAGATTAAAAAATAAAAGTTAATTGTCGAATGTTATTAATGAAAAATTAATAAATAACAACAAACAAATATTAAATAAGAATAGAAATAAATTATTATATATTTGAATATCAAATCTCAAATGTCAAATGACAAATGATAAATATTAAATGACAAACATGACAAATGAGACAAATAATAAATGTAAACGTTGACCATATTAGAGAGCAAAAGTTAATAGTTAAATGATAATTGATAATTTATTTATTTATTTATTTAACGGGTAATACTATTGTACAATATTTACAGAAAGAAAAACAATTGACGAATGATGATTAATAAATGACAATAAGCAAACATTAAATGACAATTGGCAAATAACAATGTAAGACATAAGTTCATTAAAGAACAATAAATAAAAAATAAATGATAATTTACTTAACGGCAAATGAATATAATAATAATATGAAACAAATGACTATAAATTTTGTCATATTTAAATGTCAAATTCCAATTGTCAATTGTCACATTTCAAATGTCAATTGTCAGATCTCAAATGCCAAATGTCAAGTGTCAAATTTTAAATGCCAAGTGTCAAATATTGTTGTCCGTAAATTGTTTTATATCTATATTTATCTAGTTTTAATTTATTTGTGTATTTTTGTTATATTTTTACATTCTTGTGAACATTGTACAATGGTATTACCCGTTAATAAACAATAAATAAATAAATAAATAGCAATTATCACATGTAAAATGTCAAATGACAATTATCAAATGTCAAATGTAAAATATCAGAAGTCAAATGTCAAATGTCAAAAATCAAATGACAAAGATGAAATGACAATTTTAAAATTGAAAATATTAAATAACAATTTTTTATTTTATGTTAGAAATCAAATGTCAAATGCAAAATGTAAAATATAAGATATCAACTGTCAAATGTTAAATGTCTAATGTATAATGTCAGTTATCAAATTTCAAATGTCGAATGTCAATTACAAATATCATATGTCAAATTTTTAATGTCAATTATCAGATATAAAATGTCAAATGCCAATTATCAAATATCAAATATCAAATGTAAGAGGGCAGGTGATGATGATGATGATTAAATAACAAAGATTTGATTTTATATCTTAGGAATCAAATGTCAAATGTATAATGTCAATTATCAAATGTTAGATGAGAAATTTTAAATGTAAAATGTTAAGTGTCGGTTATCAAATGTCTTAAGTCAATTAACAAATAACAAATGTCTATATCAAATATTAAAGGTTAGATGATGATGATTAAATAACAAATATTACAAGTCATATGACAAATATCAAATATCAAATGCTAATTTTGAAATGAAAAATATTAATTAACAATTTTTCTATTTTATACTCTAGAAATCAAATGTTAAATGCTAAATGTCAAATGTCAAATGCCAATTATTAAATATAAAATTGCAAATGTCAAATGTGAAATATTAAATGTCAAATATGAGATGATGATATATTACAAAACAAACATTTGATTTTAAATGTTAGAAATATATTTTTTTTAATAAACGTAATACCATTGTACAGTGTTTACAGAAAGTAAAAATATAATGTCAAACATTAAACGCTAAATGCCAAATGTCAAATCTCAAATTTGTAATGTCAATTATCAAAAATCAAATGTGACATTTCAAATTAAATAAATAAATCAATTATCAAATGTCAGATATAAAATGACAAATGTCATAGGTCAGATGATGATAATTATATAACAAATATTTGATTTTATTGTATGTCAGAAATCAAATGTCAAATGATAAATTCCAGATGTCAAATATGTAATATCAATTATCAAATGCAACAAAATATCAAATATGAATGTACTGTACGTTTGATAATGGCCTTGTAAGGTTGAAACTCTAGTTACGAAATAAATTTCGTGTGTGATATTAACAAAGTAAGTTTTATTTATCATGTAATAAAGTTCCTGATCAAATATGAAATGACAAATATTAAATATCCAATGTCAGATGATGACGATATGGTGACTAATTAACAAATATCAAATATGTAAAATCAAGTTTAAATAAGATTAGCTATTGAAGGTTTTATGTATCTAAACTTAAACTTTGGATTTTGTTTAATTTTATATTACATACAAAGTTCTATTGTTTTTGTGTAGCAAAATTATCAACAATTAGCAATTAAAGTTATCATGTATATGTAGGGTGGGTGGGTGGCCTCTAACCACCCTCCAATCAGTAAAACATAAGCGAGGGTTTTAGTTAAAAGTTGAAAAATATAAATAAACATAAAATAATTGCAATTGTTAAAGATTTATTCATACATATTTGCAATATTTTTTATGATGTTTTACTGATTGGAGGGTAGGATAGTGAGCATCCACCACCCTACATATACATATATACTTTAATTCCTTATCGTCTAGAGATTTCCAATAAAAATACTAAAAACAAAACTTTTTGAATGAAAAAGAAATTAAGAAGGTTACATTTTTGAGTGAGTAAATTAGTAAAACTTTGATACATGATGGGTGGACAACTTAAAATCTGCCTACCCATCATGTATCAAATTTTTACTAATTTACTCACACAAAAATTTGACTATCAATTTTCTATTATTCAAATTTTGTAATTAAAATTATTGTAAACCGGGAGGCGATCAGTAATTAAAGTTAATATGTATATGTAGGGTGGGTGGGTGGCCTCTATCCCACCCTTCAGTCAGCAAAACATTATAAAAATTTATTTAAAAAAATTGTTTGACAAAATCTCTAAAAATTGCAATTATTTTGTGTTTATTTATATTTTACAACTTTTAATCAAAACCCTTGCTTATGTTTTACTGATTGAAGGGTGGATAGAGGCCACCCGCCCACCCTACATATACATGAGAACTTTAATTGCTAATCGTTGATGATTTTGCTGCTAAAAACAATCAAACACTTTACGTAATTAAAAAAATAATAAATCAAAAATTGAGTTTGACTTCCTATAACTAATCTTACCTAATTAAGATTTAAAGTCTCCCCACCCATCATGCATCAAGTTTTTACTAATTTACTCACTCAAGAATTTTACCTTTTTAATTTTTTTTGTATTCAAAAAGTTTTGTAATTAATTTTATTGGAAACCGCGAGACGATAAGGAATTAAAGTTTTTATGCATATGTAGGGTGGGTGGGTGGCCTCTATCCCACCCTTCAATCAGTAAAACATCATCAAAATATTAGGGAAAATATTATAATGTCCACACCACAATTTTTTTATCTGTCAACTATTTACTGTCGTCTGTCATTAACTGTCATTTCTCAAGTTTCATTTATTTTATTATCTCTAAGCTACTGTCTATAATCTGTCAACTGTTAATTTATTAACTGACGCTTATCAACTATTATCTGGCATCAGCTATCATTTCTTATTTCGCATCTATCAATTGTCACCTGTCAATTGTCAAATTGAATTAATCAACTGTTATCTTTCATCTCTAACTAAACACTACAAATAATCTTTTGATTTTACTTTTATTTTTTGCCATTAACATTGTGTTCTATATTTTTATTTTTTTTTTACATTCTGTTGTTATAATAATAATTTTTCGAATTTTTCATTATAAATAAATCAACTTATTAATTATTCAAGCAGAATTAATATAAGATTCTAGGTTTTGTAATTATAAGCGATTAAACATACATAACCTAAAAGTGCGGTGTTTGAAATAATCTTCGTTAAAAAAATATTAATACTTTAATGATGATGATGAAATTTATACAATTGATGGATAAAAGATTGCGTAATTTAACACTTAAGAAATTTTTGATGTAGCTTTTTAAAGACAAAATTTATAAACCCGTGTTGGTATAGCTTTTACTCTAATTGTGAGTGTTTGTTTTTTCAATAAAAAAATAATAATAACTAAAGAATAAAAGCTTAAATTTTAATACAGTAAACGGATTTTATACCAGAATTAAATTATGTTTTAAAATTTTAATGTAAAAATAATCCAAATTCAACCTCTCAAATAGTTATAAGCGTTCAAAATTACATAACCTGAAAGTGTGGTGTTTGGAATTGAATTACGTAAAGAGGTAGTAGTTTTTTTGAAGACATGATGAAAATAGCTGTTTGGAATAAGAAATAAACGTTTAATTGAGTGTAATGGTGATTTTAAGGATTGTCCGTTAGAGACAGAAATTATAAGGCTTTAAAGATCGAGCCGCGTAAATTGAATTTTTGCAATTATCGGTCCGCTGGTTCTGCCGGTGAAAAAAAATTATAACTCGGAAAGTTTGTGTCGTAATTTATTTCTGTAAACGGATTTTTATTGGTGAATAAGTTAGTTTTCGAAGATAATTAGGTTGGTGTTGATAATTTTTACGGT
Source organism: Ontholestes murinus (assembly GCA_963969525.1). NCBI lineage: Eukaryota > Metazoa > Arthropoda > Insecta > Coleoptera > Staphylinidae > Ontholestes > Ontholestes murinus. The sequence continues at coordinate 110,251,766 of OZ018387.1, forward strand.
TTGCGAGTTGTGCAGGTGGAAAATTGTATAATTTTATATTAAGAATTTTTACACTGGTCGATAGCCTTTAACACCTCATACAAAATTTGTCAATAAATATATGTTACTACTATTTTTTACAAAATTCTTTGAAGAAGGATATTTCTTATATATTATTAGTTTCATGATTATCTTTTCTAACTTACCAAACCCCCGTGGTTATTATGTTCATCCAGTTTGCCGTCTACGCAAAAGTAGCACTTGCTCTGTGGTGACCAATCCTTCAGCTTGTCGTCGTCGTCGGCGACGTCCTCCGGCGGTTCCGCGGACGTCCTGCCCTCGTCCTTGGGCGTCTCTTCGCTTGTCTCGTCCTTTATCGTGGGTTTCGTGTCGTTTGCTGTGATTAGTGTGTCCTGGTCCTGTTTGGGCTGCTTGTGCGGCGGCTGCTGCTCGTCGCCTTTGACTTCCGGTAGATCCTTCTGGTATTTTTCGTTCTTTTTTATGTTGTTGTTCAACGGCTGCAAGTAATTCCTGTGCATTGAGTCTTGATACAGCTTCCATTTCCTCCTACCCATTAACTCTTCAGCAATCCTTTCCAACCCTGCAAGTCGGTACAGAAAAATTAACGTGACGATCAGCAAATAAACGGACAGTCACTGTCCATTCATTCCCATTCATAATGTGTTATTGTTTGTAATATAACACCACCATGAATGTGAATGTATCTATGTGTGTGTGTGTGATATTATATTTTGAACCGGCGAATTATCTACGAAACGGCCAATCGCGAACGTTCGTTGATGAAATCATTCCTAATAAGTAATTTGCGTACAATAACGTTTGTAAATAAATACGCACGACTAAAATGGCCGCGACCCCATAAAATTTTACAAACCGCTGCACTTACTAATGTTTTCCTCCTCGTTTACGTTTTAAATATTTACGACAGTCACGAACGACCCATCGACATCGTTCACGCGAATTTCGTCCTCATTATCCAAAATCGATCATATTTGAAACACCAAACAATTTTCGATTCTCAATATAGACAGTTAATCCATTGTAAGTTAAAACAAAATTTGTATTCAATAAGTTGTTAGGTTATAAAATTACATAACCTAAAAAATTAGGGTTTCAAATAAAAATTGGAAAAAAAGAAATTACGATTAAGGTTAGAGTAATCAAACATTTTTAAATTTATTCTAAAAATGATGTTTTATCATATGCAATAATAAATTTTATTAGTATCAAATAGTACTAAAAATTATGAGCTTTCAAATGTTTCAGTTGTAAGGATAAAGTGTGAGGGTTCTAGTAAAATTGACCCAATTATTGAAATATGTGTTAGATTTTTATTCCAAAAACGATTTTCTAATCATAATTAAATTATCTATCAATACGAGTAAAGAAAATTAATGCATCATTTAACATTAACGAGTTATAAGCGATTAAATTAACATAACCTAAACATGTAAGCGCTTCAAATAAAAATCGAAAAATAATATTAAAACTTAAACTGGAATAATGAAAATTTTTTAGGTATATTAAGAAATTGATGTTTTATCGTATACAGTAATGAATTTTATTAATATCTAATTGTAGTAAAAGTTATTAGCTTTTAAATGTTTAATGTCCTATATGTACAGTTTGCTTTGTGTGAGGTTTCTAATAAAATTAACCCAATTATTGATCTGTGCCTTAGATTTTCATTCTATAAACGAGTTTTTAATCACAAATAAATTATCTTTTACTACGCGTAAGTAAAATTAATCCATCATTAAAATTATATGAGTTATAAGCGATTAAAATTACATAACCTAAAAATCTTAGCGATTGAAAAAAAATTATTACGATTTAAGCTGGAATTAAAATAATTATCAAATGAATTAAGAAAATGATTTTTTATTGTATACAATAATAGGTTTTATTAATATTTTCTTTGTAATAAAAATTATTAGCTTTTAAATGGAAAACTCAATTTTTACATTTTGTTTCGTGTTGAGTCATAATAAAATTACCCCAATTATTATAATTTTTATTCAAAAAGTGATTTTCTAATCATAATTAAATTATCTTTCAATACAAGTAAGCAAAATTAATGCATAATTTAACATTAACGAGTTATAAGCGATTAAATTTACATAACCTAAAAATGTAAGCGTTTCAAATAAAAATCGAAAAAAAATATTAATACTTAAGCTGGAATAATGATTTGTTTTAAGTATATTAAGAAAATGATATTTTATCGTATGCAATAAAGAATTTTATTAATATCTAATTGTAGTGAAAGTTATTAGCTTTTAAACGTTTAAGTTGTTAATCCTTATTTTTACGGTTTGCTTCGTGTGAGGGTTCCAATAAAATTAACCCAATTATTGATGTGTGCGTTAGATTTTCATTCTGTAAACGAGTTTTTAATCACAATTAAATTATCTTTTACTACGCGTAAGTAAAATTAATCCATCATTTACCGTTTATGAATTATACGCGATTAATTAATTACATAACCTAAAAATGTTAGCGATGTAAAAATTATTACGTCTTAAGCTGGAATTAAAATAATTATCAAATGAATTAAGATAATAATGTCTTACCATATGCAATAATAGGTTTTATTAATATTTGTTGATAATAAAAATTATAAGCTTTTGAATGTAAAACTCAATTTTTACATTTTGTTTCGTGTTAGAGTCTTAATAAAATTACCCCAATTATTGTAATTTTTATTCCAAAGACGATTTTCTAATCATAATTAAATTATCTTTCAACACAAGCAAACAAACTGATATTGTAATTTAACATTAACGAGTTATAAGCATTTAAATTTACATAACCTATAAATGTAAGCTCTTCAAATGAAAATCGAAAAATAAATATTAAGACTTAAGGTAAAATAACGAAATTATTCACGCGTGTTAAGAAAAAGATACTTAATCGTATGCAATTGTTTATTTTATTGTAATAAAAATTATAAACATTAAAAATTGTATATAGTTGAACCCAATTTTTACATTTTATTTCGTGTAAGGATTTGATCAAATTAATATAAATATTGATGTACGCATTAAAATTTGAATCTGTAAACCAAATTTATATTAAAAATGAATCATATTTCTATAGAAGTGAGTAAAATTTATCTATCGCTTACTGTTTAAAAGTTATAAGTATTTAAAATTACCTAACCTAAAAATATTAGTGTTTGTAATTAATATCGATTAAAAATATTATTACTTGGATCATTAAAATGAAAATTGAAAAATTGAATTTAAAACATAATACTACATAGTGTGCAATAATAATTTTTTAAGAAAATTCTCCAGTAGTAAAAATTATGGCCTTTTAAAATCTCCCATGGGGAAAATTTAATATTTACACTTGTCACATGTGAGTGTTGTAATAAAACTAACATAACTCTTGAGTGAAACATTGGATTTTTAATCATAAACGAATTTTTTGATCGCAATTTAATTACTTTTCCAAATCATTAAGGTAATTTACTCTAAAGTGTATATTTTTTGTGTTATGAGTGATCAAAGTTACATAACCTTAAAACTGTTAGCGTTTCAAATAAATATCGATTTAAGCTATTACAACCTAAATCAGAAGAATAAAATTTTAAAAATTGTTGAAAAATATAATAAATTAACGTATTCAATAATAATTTTTAATAAAGTTTATCAGTAGTAAAAATTATGGCTTTTTAAAATCACCTAAGGGAAAAATTTAATGTTTACACTTATCACTTGAGGGAATTGTAATAAAACCAACATAATACTTTATTCTAATGATAAATTTTAAAATTATAAACGAATGTCTAATCTATATTAAATACCCTTCTAAATCATTATGATGGTTTATCAAAAATTTTATTTTTTCAAAGAATTCTGAGTTATTAAAATTATATAACCTAAAGAATTACTTCTTCTAAAAACAGGGTCTTAAATTTTTTTTATAGCTTTAGTGATAATATTTATACTTATAATTGATTATATTAAGGAATACTACTATGTTTTTTAAATAAAAATCAATTATCAGACTATAAAATTTTAATCTAGTTTTATGTAGAGGTTCTGATAAAATATAAATAATTTTAAATATAAAGGTTCAATTATTAATCAGGTAACGAATTATAAATCATAATTAAACCTTCTTTTAAAACAATTGAACGTAATTGTCATACAACTTGGGATTTATTGAATTTTAATCGATCAAAGTAAGATAACCTAAAAATTGTCGCTTCTAATAAAATTCTATAAAAAAACGTATAATTAATTTTTTTTTAAATATGCTAAGTTAAAAAAAACGTATTAAAAAGGTATAGAACTATTAAATCAAACTTAGATTTTTAATAAAATTTAATCCTGAAATAAATATTAGGAGCTTTAAAATTTGTCATTTTTTTTTACATTTATCAAATGCAGGGGTAATAATTAAACGTAAATAGTTACGCATCTGTGGGTTAAATTTTCAACCTCTATACGGATTCTAAATTAAAATTAAATTCTCTTTCTAAAGAATTTCTTGTAATTTTTCTAAAATTTATCATTTATTAGTTAAACCGGTTTAAATTAACATAATCTAAAAATGTACCACTTTAAATAAAATTCGATTAAAAGTATTTAAACTGGAATAAAAATAATAAAAATTTAATCAAATTTATTGGGAAATATAGTATTATTAATTGTAGTTAAGATTTCTGAGAAAAATTGATTCTAGCATAAAAATTACCAGCATAAAAATTTGACATTTTTAAAATGAAATTTTACTCTTGTCATTTGTAAGGGTAATAATTAAATCTAAATAACGTCGGATTTATAAGCTATATCTAAAATCTGTGAACGAATTTTGATTTAGAAATAAATTTTCTTTCTATAAAATTGAATTCATTTGTTTTATAATTTCTTATTTTTGAGTTATAACGAATTAAACAAACATAACCTAAAAATGTAGCACTTTGAATAAAATTCGATTAAATGATTTATACTCACGTGAAAATAATAAAATTAAATTAAGTTTATTGTTAAAATATTGTTTTATTAATTATAATTAAGATTTCTGAGAAAAATTGATCCTAACATAAAAATTTCAATTTGACATTTTTTAAAAGAATTTTTACGCTTGTCATATGTAAGGGTAATAATTAAATTTAAATAACTTCTGATGTATGAGTTATATTTCCAATTTGTAAGCGAATTTTGAATTAAAATTAAATTTTCTTTCTAATCAATCGACTGCGATTATTTAAAAGTTTATACTTTATTAGTTAAACCGGTTTAAAATAACATAACCTAAAAATGTAAAGCTTCGAAGAAAATTCGATTTAAAATAATGAAACCGAAATAAAAGTAATGGAATAAAATTTAAATCTATTGGGAAAATATAGCATTATTACTTATTCTTAAGATATCTGAGAAAATTTGATCCTAATATAAAAATTTCAAGCTCCAAAATTTGACATTATTTAAAAGAATTTTTACTCTTGTCATATGTAAGGGTAATAATTAAATCTAAATAACTTCGGATGTATAAGTTACATTTGAAATTTGTAAACGAATTTTGAATTTAAATTAAATTTTCTTTCCAATCAATTGATTGCAATTATAATAGAATTTATAGTTTTTTAGTTATACTGGTTTAAATTAACATAACCTAAAAATGTAGCACTTTGATTAAAATTCGATTAAAACTATTTAAACTGGCATAAAAATAATTAAATTAAATTAAATTTATTGGGAACATTATATATATTATATATTATAGTTAAGATTTCTGAGAAAATTTGATTCTAGCATAAAAATTACAAGCTCCAATTTTTAAAATGAATTTTTACTCTTGTCATATGTAAGGGTAATAAATAAATCTAAATAACTGTGGATGTATAAGTTATATTTGATATTTGTGAATAAATTTCGATTTGAAATTAAATTTTCTTTTCAATGAATTGATTGCGATTATTTTAGAATTTATAGTTTCTCAGTTTTAATGGTTTAAATTAACATAACCTAAAAATGTAGCGCTTCGTATAAAATTCTATTAAAAATATTTAAACTGGAATAAAAATAATAGAAAATTTTTAATTTTATTATAAAAATATATAGTTATTAAAAATAATTGCGATTTTTAAGAAAATTTGATCATAGAATTAATATTACGTGCTTTTAAAATGGATGAATTAATGAGCTTATCATATGTGAGGGTAATAATTAATTGCAAATAACTTCGTATGTATAAGCTAAATCTAAAATCTGTAGATAATTTTAGATTAAAATATAATTTTACTTTCTAGAAAATTGAATGTAATTGTTTTATATTTTTTGATTTTTTGTTTATATCGGTTTAAAGAAACATAACCTAAAAATGCAACACTTTGAATAAAATACGATTATAAGTGTTCACTCTTGAATGCAAATAATTAAAATCTTTAAATTTATTAATAATAAATAGAACTATAGAATACAGTTGAGATTTTAAAGAAAATTTCACTCTAAAGGCTTTAAAAATTAACAATTTGTAAATTAATTCTTAACCTTATTATCTTATGTAAGGACACTAATAAAACGTTAATATCTTAGAATACATAAGGTAAATTTAAAAATGGAAAATAGATTTTTGATGACAAAGAAATTTTGTTTAAAAACAACTGAACGCAATTATTCTATCATTTGTTCCTTATGAGTTATATAAGATTAAATTTACATAACCAATAAAATGTAGGCTTAGAAATAAAATTCAATACAAAATATAAAGACATTAGTGTGATTGTTTAAAAATGTTAAAAGATATTAAATAAAACTTCTATTATAAAATACAATTATTATCGATATATATACTGAATGGTAGTTAGCGTAAAATTTAAATATAACTTTTAAAAAGAATTAATTATAAAAAAATACTGATCTTAATTTCCCCCCCCTTTAATTAATCTAATCTAAATAGTCTGTATTCTTTTATTACATCGTTATGGGTATTATTAAGGAAAAACAAATGAAATAATACATTGTAAAATTTATTTTTTTAAGAAGAAAAAAAAAGCAAAATAAACACATTTCTCATCATGCGCGTTGTTGTGTAACGTAATTAAACATAATATTTTTTTCCTCGGCCGAAAAGTTATCTAACTCGACACGTATCGCGTTTCGATATAAAAAAAAAACGAAGGAGTAGAGAGAAAAAAAAACAAAACGAAATCGGACACCATTTGTTTTTCAACCGAGGCTCCTCCTCCTCTATACCGAATTGTGGGTTACGTAAGCGGTATTTTATTTATTCCCACAAACAGACACGAAAAAATTTAATGGCGTCAAATGACCGACGAACGAACATGGAGGTCGTGTAATTAGACCGCACGGTTTCCAAATGAATATTCCGACACGTTCTTTTTTTTTTACTTGCGCGCTTATTAAAGTAATTACCTTTACCATTTCAGTAACGACGGTTAGAAGGTAGGAAAAAAATAATGGTGATATCGATTATATAAAAAGCCAGTAAAATTTTTTCATACTGTAGAGACGCTAACATGGATATTTGTGGAACACCAATACCATAAATATCAATGCAAGAGACTCTACAGTATGAAAATTTTATACTTCAATAACTGTTTTATTACTATCCCTAATGGAATTATATATGTATGTTACTGTATGAAATGACCTCCGTCAATAAATAAATAAATATATTTTTGATGGAAATATCTATTTTAAGGTCCTCTGAGTCCATTCCACTAATTTCTGAAACAAAATGGTGATGTGGCCATAATAGTACTTTCCTTATATTTTTTTCAAATTATTGGTGTTCTTCGTCCCATGATCCGCCATGCCGGATTTGGTTTTCTGTTGTTTTAAATCTCTTTCGTGTTCATTTAATCTAATTTGAAAATGTCTTCCCGTCTGTCCTATATAAATGGCATCGCAGTCTTGACACTCTAATTGGCAAACCCCGCTATTTTTAGTTCATCCCGTAAAAGAATTTTATTATTGATTATAGATTTACCTAAATTATTACTATTAACTTGTATTGTCTTTATATTGTGTCGCTTTAGGTTTCTGCCGATCTTCTGACTCGTAGGTTGTATGTAATTGATGGCGTAGTGTAGTGGTTGATCTTCAACTATTATTGATGCCATTATATAGTAGTTTTTGTAAGTTATTTCTTAATTTTCGCTTAAGTATTCTTCTTACAAGTTTTTCATTATATCCATTGTTTAAAGCAATCTGTATTATGGTTGCCAATTCTACGTCAATATTTTCATTTGTAAGTGTAAATATACTACTAAGGTCTATGTATGTAAGAATTAAGCGCTGAATTCTTAATAGAGATTTCATTTACGAAAATATACCAAAGTGATTAGAATATGAACTTTCAACAACTAAGAGCCTCAACTATTCAGTTATTAATAGAGATGGATTGATTTGAATCTGCCGGAATTATGGTGTCTGTAGTAGTTGGCTTCCTGTATATTTTTAATGTTAATTTTTGATTTATTGCAATTATTGTCAGATCTAAAAAAATTATACTGTGGTTTTCCTCATTTTCTATGGTAAATTGTATATTGCTATTGATGCTGTTGAGAAATTTAAGAAAATTATCTAATCTGTCCAAACACAGAATACATCATCTACGTAACGACACCAAAATTTGACTTTATTAATCAATAAAGTCAAATTTTGGTGTCAGTTAATCAACTGTGAATTTCTTTTGAATAGTTTTTCTTCAAAAAATGCCATGAATAATTCTGTCATAAATGGTGATAATAGTGATCCCATAGCAAGACCTTATTTTTTTTTTTATAAAATGTATGGTTGAATTATAAATAATTTGAGTCGATGCAAACAAATAGGAGTTGTAATACTTTTTGTTTAGGCTCATGATCGTTAGTTGTTATCTTCGTTTTACCATTAGTTTCTTCAACTCATCTATTGGAATGCACGTGAACAAGCTTTTGACATCAAAGGATACTAAAATGTGTTTTTGTGGGATGTGAACTTGTTTGTTTTTTTCTACAAATTCCATTGAGTTCCTAATTGAAAATCTTGAATTGCATTGGATTATTGTTGGGAGTAAGGCGTTGAGAAATTTTGCTATTTTATAAGTGGGTGCGTTATTATATGAAACTACTGGACGGATTGGGATGTTAAATTTATGTATTTTTGGCCTTAAGGTTCATTTCCTTATAGTTGTACTGCTGTTTTTCACTAATAACATCTTCGCAATCATTTAAAAGTGTGGCGAAAGATTTTTGTGTGTCAGCGGTTGAATCTTTAGTTAATTCGATAAAGTCGTTATCTTATAAAAAATCTTGTACTTTGTTTATATAATCTATTTGTTTTAGAATGGTGATTGTGTTTCCTCTATCTGCTTTACAAATAGTTAACTGTTAATTTTCACTTTTAGTTTTTATTGATTTAATTTTATCTCCTTGTTATTTCGGTTTTGTTGAATTTTGAAGTTATGTTTTATTATACTAGCAAAACTTGCTATTTCTATTGTAGTATTGATATTTGCACGTTTTAAAGCAATTTCGGTATCTACGGCTAAAGCTTTAAAATGGGTATTTGTGTTCTTGCAGTGTGGCGAGTATTTTAATCCTTTATTCATTATTGCCATTTCTGGTCCTGTGAATTCAACATCTGTTAAGTATTGCATCCTTGGAAAAAATTGGAAAATATGATCTATGTTAGAATGTGCTGTTGGTTTGGGTTTTCGAGTTTTTTTTTGGTTGATTCTTATAGTGAATGTGAATTTGTGTATCAACAATAGTACGAACGTTGTCAAATAAAAGATCAAATGTAATGTTATCACATCTTTTTAGCAGTTTTGTATGCATCACCTTTAGGTGTTGTCATAGGTTATATCTTCTCGTGTACCATTTTCTATTTTCTAGTTCCAGTCAAAAGGTAGTCGCTTTGTTTACTTGTTATTTTCATATATTTTGGGCACAATTTGAATTTTAGACACTGTATGTTAAAGTATATATAGCTAGTGCACATTTTTCTCTTCAGTAATGTTTTCTTGTACATAACAGCCAATTTCGCGTCACTAGCGTTTAGAATAAAATTAATACTATAATTTCATTTTTATTGAGGAGAAAATTAAAGTTTATGTGTATATGTAGGGTGGGTGGGTAGTCTCTATCCTCCCCTCCAATCAGTAAAACATCATTGAAATATTATTTGATAAATTTTTATTAATAAATCTCTAAAAATTGTAATTATTTTGTGTTGAATTATATTTTACAATGTTTAATTAAAACCCTCGCTTATGTTTTACTGAATAGAGGGTGGGATAGATACCACCCACCCACCCTAAATATACATGATAACTTTTTAAATACTAATCGTTGATGATTTGCTGCTAAAAACAATAAAACCCTGTTTGTAATAAAAAATAAAACAAAATCGAATTCAAATACAAATAATTTTGTATGGCTAATCTTATCAAATTAATATTTAAAGTCTCCCCACCCATCTCGCATTAAATTTTTATTAATTTACTCACTAAAAAATTTTACCTTTTTAATTTCATTTTTATTCAAATAGTTTTGGAAACTACGAGATGATCAGTAATTGAAACTTATATATAGGTAGGGTGGGTGGGTGGCCTCTATCCTACCCTCCAGTCAGTAAAACATCATCAAAAATTATTTGATAAATTTGTATGAATAAATCTCTAAAAATTGTAATTATTTTTTGTTTGTTTACATTTTACAACTATTAATTAAAACCCTCGCTTATGTCTTACTGATTGGAGGGTGGGATAGAGGCCACCCACCCACCCTACATATACATGATAACTTTCAATACTAATAGTTGATGATTTTGCTGTTAAAAACAATCAAACCCTTTCTGTAATAAGAAATTAAACAAAATCAAAATTTAAGTTTAAATATAAATAATTTTTTATAGCTAATCTTATCTGATTTATATTTTAAGTCTACCCATCCATCATGAATGAAATTTTTACTAATTAACTCAATCAAAGTTTTTACCTTTTTAATTTTTTTGATTCAAAAAGTTTTGTAATTAATTTTATTGGAAACCGCTAGACGATAAGGAATTATAGTTTATATGTATATGTAGGGTGGGTGGGTGGCATCTATCCTACTCTTCAATCAGTAAAACATCATCAAAAATTATTTAAAATAATTTTATAAATACATCATTTAAAAATGCAATTATTTTGTCTTTGTCTAGATTTTAAAACTTTTAACTAAAACCCTCGCTTATGTTTTACTGATTGTAGGATGGGATAGAGGCCACCCACCCACCCTACATATACATAATAACTTTAAATACTAATCGTTGATGATTTTGCTGCTAAAAACAATCAAACCCTTTAAGTAATAAAAAATAAAATAAAATCAAAATTTAAGTATAAATATAAATGACTTTCTATAGCTAATCTTATCTAATCTAGGTTTAAGTTTGCCCACCCATCACTCATCAAATTTTTACTAATTTACTCACTCAAAAATTTTCCCCTTTTAATTTCTTTTTTATTCAAAAAGTATTGTAATTAATTTTATTGGAAACCGCGAGGCAATCAATAATTAATGTTAATTAGTATATGTAGGGTGGGTGGGTGACTTCTACCCCACTCTCCAATCAGTAAAACATCATCAAAAATTATTTGAAATATTTGTATGAATAAATCTCTAAAAATTACAATTATTTTGTGTTTATTTTTATTTTACAACTATTATTTAAAACCCTCGCTTATGTTTTACTGATTACAGGGTGGGATAGGGGTCACACCCACCTAATCTAATTTATATTTTAAGTCTATCCATCCATCATGAATGAAATTTTTACTAATTAACTCAATCAAAAGTTTTACCGTTTTATTTTTTTTTTATTCAAAAAGTTTTGTAATTAATTTTATTGGAAACCGAGAAACGATAAGGAATTAAAGTTGTATGTATATATAGGGTGGGTGGGTGGCCTCTATCCCACCCTCCAGTCAGTAAAACATCAAAAATAATTTGAAATATTTGTATGAATACATCAAATAAAAAATGCAATTATTTTGTGTTTATTTATATTTTACAATTTTTAATTAAAACCCTCGCTTATGTTTTACTGATTGGAGGGTGGGTAGAGGCCACCCACCCACCCTACATATACAAGATAATTTTAATTGCTAATCTTTGATGATTTTACTGCAAAAAACAATCAAACGTTTTATGTAATAAAAATTAAAACAAAATCAAAATTTAAGTTTAAATATAAATGACTTTCTATAGCTAAATTTATCTTATTTAGATTTTAAGTCTACCCACCCATCATGCATCAAATTTTTACTAATTTACTCACTCAAAAATTTTACCTTTTTAATTTCATTTTCATTCAAAAAGTTTTGTACTTAATTTTATTGGAAACCCCGAGACGATTAGGAATTAAAGTTTGTATATATATGTAGGGTGGGTGGGTGGCCTCTATCTCACCCTCCAATCAGTAAAACATCATCAGAAATTATTTAAAAACATTGTATGAATAAATCTATAAAAATTGTAATTATTTAGTGTTGAATTATATTTTACAATGTTTAATTAAAACCCTCGCTTATGTTTTACTGATTGGAGGGTGGGATAGAGGCCACTCACCCACCCTAAATAAACATGACAACTTTAAATACTAATTGTTGATGATTTTGCTGCTAAAAACAATCAAACCCTTTAAGTAATAAAAAATAAAACAAAATCAAAATTTAAGTTTAAATATAAATGATTTTTTATAGCTAATCTTATCTAATTTAGATTTAAAGTCCGCCCACCCATCATGCCTCAAATTTTTATTAAATTGTACACTCAAAAATTTCATCTTTTTGATTTCTTTTTTATTCAAAGTTTGTAATTAATTTTATTGGAAACCTCGAGACGATAAGGAATTAAAATTTGTATATATATGTAGGGTGGGTGGGTGGCCTCTATCCCACCCTCTAATCAATAAAACATCATCAAAAATTATTTGATAAATTTGTATGAATAAATCTCTAAAAATTGTAATTATTTTGTGTTGAATTATACTTTACAATGTTTAATTAAAACCCTCGCTTATGTTTTACTGATTAGAGGGTGGGATAGAGGCCACCCACCCACCCTACATATACATGATAACTTTAAATACTAATAGTTGATGATTTTGCTGCTAAAAACAACCAAACCCTTTATGTAATAAAAAATAAAATCAAATCAAAATTTAAGTATAAATATAAATAATTTTTTACAGCTAATCTTATCTAATTTATATTTTAAGTCTACCCATCCATCATGAATCAAATTTTTAATAATTTACTCGTTCAAAATTTTACCCTTTTAATTTCATTTTTATTCAAAAAGTTTTGTAATTAATTTTATTGAAAACTACGAGACGATCAGTAATTGAAATTTATATGTATATGTAGGGTGGGTGGGTGGCCTCTATCCCACCCTTCAATCAGTAAAACATCATCAAAAATTATTTGATAAATTTATTTGAATTAATCTAGTAGAATTTGCAATAATGTTTACGTTTCACAACTTTTAATTAAAACCCTTGCTTATGTTTAATTGGTTGGAGGGTGGGTTATATTCAAAAAATTGTAACTTAAAATATCTATATTAAGCTACATTTCAGACTGTTTCAAGATTATCCAAAATTAATAATTATTCTAATAAAATAAAGATTTATTTTTTGTCAATTGTGATATTTTTCATAACAATTTATAAAAATTAGTAAAAATGTGTCGATGATGTTGTTTTTTTTTAATATAGTGTATGCACTGTGACACAATTTCGCAGGAGCAGAATGAGTGTAATCAATCGGCAATTAGGTATTTAAATAAGCCGGAGCCGAGCCGTAAATATGTGATCATCGGATTGTGAAGGATTTATCTAGCGGCGGCCTGGGGGCGGTAATCCGTTGTTACATGCCAATATGCATTTGTGTTGGAGGCGGGAGGGTGCGCGGGGGAGGGCGGTAGGCGAGAGGGGTGCAGCCGCGGGTCGGATCACACAGGGGACCGCAACTATTTCGCTAAACTTTTGATGTGCCCCCGATATTAAATTCATCGGACACCGATTACTCAATTTATCTCTTCCGCGTTTAACCTGCACCCCCCCTGCCCCCGATGCGCTCTGGAACTCGTGCTATTTAGAGCGATGCCATAATGTATTTAGTCATTGGTTTACACCGAATGTGCAACTATTATTTCTAATCCTGCTGATACCGCGATGCAGCTTAATTAAACACTGCGCGCACGAGGGGCATTAAAATTCTAATTTCAGCAATACGTTTTCAAAAAAAATTTCTTATCAAAAGCTACAAACATCATCCATCACATCCAATCTGTACATCTTTATGTTTATTTATTCTTTGTATATCTTTCTTAAAAAATAATTTTGATTATCTTTAAAATTGTTTGGTTGTTGAAGTAAAACTCTTTATTATTGCTTTTTTGAAAACGCAACAATTGTGACTTCTTCAGGCGAAGAAATGGTTAATCTTTAAAATATTAGAACTCTTACAGTCGCGAGATTGAGGATTAATCCTCGGATCTACAAATAATCTTAGATACGGCAATAAATAGCGATTAATCTAGGATTCTAGAATCCGAGAATTGATCACTGTCTGTTGGTGTTCCAAATTTGTAGGAAATTACGAGAATCGTAACTTTTTAATGTAGATTCTGATAAGAAATTGGTGCATATGTTGCAGTATTGCGTTTCGTTCTAATTTCTGTCGTAGGTCAGAAAGAGAGAAGGCATCACCAAGACGTCGCAAAATTGGAATATCGATTGTAAAGCGTGTGCGTTCGTGCATGTAATGTTTAAAAACGCGTCCGCTAATATGTAACTCCGATAAGAAAATCATTACTCCGCACGCGTACTACCAGTACTACATATTTACATTTCTGTTAGGTGATTTAATGATTTTATTTTAACCGCGCCGATAATTTCCAACTGAAACTGCAATTACAATAAGGGAAGATCTAATCGTTCTAATAGGTTGATTATATACGATTATTTAATCATTTAATGAAGGATTGTTTTAAATTTTAATTACATGAAGATGGTTAATCTTAAAAATTGCAATCATTATTACGAATTAAACGTTCTATTAAATGAAACACAAATCTTTTTTCTTTAAAAATTTTTGAAGAAAGAAGACTCGTATTTCATTTAATAGTCAGTGCATCTTCACATAACTCAACAATCATTAAATTATAGACAACGATTGTGTAATCAGTCAAAAATGATATAAGTCCTCTCTTCAGAGGAATAAAAGTCAAACTTGGCAAGAAAATTGGTGGAACAACCTCCACCAAAAAGACCTTATGTGGCAGCAACAGTAGGCAAGAGTGGAAGAACATATTTTTTGTGAACTCCAGCCTTTCCATGTGCAATCAAAATTTTTGTAAGAAAGTATTATTATATATGTATTTTGAATTTAATTTTGTAAGTACTTTATATTATTTTAAATATTCGTTACATATGCAACGTTTATTTTACGTTTCAATAAAATAACTTTCTAAGAAGCATTAATCAGCATTTTGCATCACTCTAGTGGGAATTCATTCCTTCCATTTCGAACGCACACATTCTTTTTTTTATATACTGATGATAACGGTGAATTTGACGCCTCTAATTCTATTTGCACGGTATTCGGTTACGACTTTCAACATTTCGGTTCGGAGTATTCAGCTCGGCCTCGAAAATAAATATTCGGCTCGCCTTGCAGTTTACGTTCCGTGCGAGTGTCTTCTCTTTTTTTTTTTTTCTTCCTCTGCTTTCCACTGACAGACTGCGCAGCGAAACGGTAAAGACGAGGTGCGCACGTACCGTCGCAGCAGGATTATTTCATCCTGCACGAGGAAAACAATCGAATCAGGTCACGGATTGCCATGCGAATAATGATAATATTAAGTTTTCGCGAATTGAAAATTTGCATGTCAAAGAGGATCGTGAATGAATTTCCAGTCGTGTCAATCGGTGGAGATGTTTAAGGATCGGGGGATGTTTATTTTAATCATTCAAAACGATTTGTACTGATTTGGAATTAGTGTGATGCGTGCAGGATGTTGGTCGAGTGCAGCAGTGGTGGTAAAGGCAATAACAACAACACACACACAAACACACACATGCACAGAGAACATAAGCTGACGAAATTGCGGTCAAACGAAAATGCCAATTGGTCGATGTAGAGAAACTAATTACAATGTTATCACGTTTTCATGTGGATTTGATTAACGCGTTTCGGAGCACATACTAAATTTAAGCCCGGCAGTGCGGTTTGCCCGTTCGCTTTTTAGTCTGACCACGTCCTTTATGATACAGCCCCAATCTGACTCTATCAAATCACACAAACATTTGACGTCAGCGATAATAATAATAATTATTGTAATAAACGTCTTTATTCACTCAAAACTGGTTTAGCAATTAAAGCTTTCATCTGTTGGTGTTACATCATTTTTTTGACATTGGTGAGTGAACTTGATCTATGGTTCACTCTTTATGATGAACGAAATAAAATTCCTTACTTCACTTATTATTCGTTACAAAATGCAATAATAAGTGAAGTAAGGAGTTTTATTTCGTTCATCATAATATAGAACACTTCACATTACTCAACCCGAATTTAGCGATAAATATGGTTCATTCACCAATGGTTTAAAAAAAGATTATTCATCTTTGGTCTTCTTCTTTAAAGAAATACATAAAAAAACAAATTACAAAAATAAACGTAAAATTTTGTTCGAAAAAAACAGGTAATTTCATAATAGATTATGTTCTTCCACTCAAACCCCTTAGCACCATGATGTTAGAAGGTCAACGATCTTCATCCACATCTAAAAGCTTTTATTTTATCATTAATTTCTTTTTATCTACTTTTTAGAAGTAACTTCCACTTAGGAAGATAATACAAATTTCAAACCTATCTTCCCAAAATTATATAATCACGTAATCACCAATGATCTTCATCCACATCTTGAAGCTTTAATTTTATCCTTAATTTCTTTTATTAATCAACTTTTTAGGAGGAACTTCTGGCAGTTATGAAGATAATAAAAATTTCCCAAAATTATATAATCACCAATCAAAATCGAAACTTCTTGTGTAAGAATTAATTAAAAAGGACACATGACAACGACGACGTTTCGTTATAAAATCCAAACACACACACGCATACAAAGCTTTATCCTTGACGTTCGATTGTTTGTAGTAATGGCAGCACACCTCGAGGACCGTCGTCGTTGCACGCAGGTCATTACAAAACGTACGCGAATTTATCTCATTGTCTTCACCTAAACATCGGCTTTTGCAATCGCAAAATCTCGAAACGGCGATTCCAAGATTGTTGAACTCTTCGGCAGGAAGGGGAGGAGATGAAAGAATTAATAAAATTGTAAAATTTATTCATAACTTAATCCTGCAATATAATAGTGATGTATATTTTAAATCATGCGAAACCACAAATGATCTGCATGGTAAAAACTACTGAGATGAAATAAAAAAATCTACTTCTTTACTGCATTAATAACTCATGCTCACATACTTTCTTCTTAAACCCCCCAGCACCCTTCAAGGCATAATAGACACTATACATACCTAGTTTGCGATTTTTTTTTTTTTTTTATACGGATACACCTTTTACATAAAAATATAATAGAAAAATAATAATATTCCATAATAGGTTTGGCAACATAAACTTAAAATAACAAAAACCATTTAACAGAAAGTAATACATATAAAGAACATGAAAATATGAAACTTGGCTCGATATTCAGTTCTAGATTTGACGTATTTCTCAACAAATCTCATCTCATACTTTCCTTTTACCGACTTAAAGAATCACTTCCCTCAATATATCAAAGTCGTAATGACAAAGATATTTTATATCGTCCAAATAAAGGAAAAATAAGCATATAATTGCTAAATAAAGCTGTACTGCGAATCAGTGGAGGAAACGTTATGGGTTTGAAGTGGAAGATCATCTACAAGAGTGAACTCCACCCTTCAGTATGGTGTTAAAATTATATGTAGGTTTTCTACCAAAACCTTAAAGTTTTCGTTGTTTAAAAAATATGGGGCAGAATATTTTTTAAACATCGAAAACTTTAAGGTTTTGGTAGAAATATTATAACTCAGCACAGAAACAAGCTACAGAAAATGTTTGTCTTTAGAATTATTAGAATTTTTAAATTTTATCTTTAGCATTCGAATTTTTTTAAATCTGAAGAATCTTGAGAATCTATATAAATTAATTATATATTTTTTTTTTGAATTTTGGAAACTTTATAATCGATAGTCTTTAGAATCTTTAATTAATTTAAAGAATAATTTAACTTTTTTTTAGAATTATTAGAATTATTAGAATCTTAATTTTAATCTTCAGAAACTTAAGAATTTGGAATTTGTAGAATCTGGCAAATCTTTAGAATATATATAATTTAAATTTTACAATCTTTACAATCTTAAATTTATTATAGTCTTTAGACTTTAGAATCCTTAGAATCTCAGAATTTATTTAATTTTTAAAGTTTTCGAGTCTTAAAATCGTTAATTTTTTGAATGTGCACCATCTTTAGAATCTATTTAATCAATTCAATTTTTAGAAACTTTAGTATCTTTAGAATCTTTATTATTTTTTAGAATCTTTTATCTTGAGAATTTTTAGAATCTTCAGAATCTGTAGAATAATTAAAATTTTTAGCAATTTTACGATCTTAAAATCCTTATTATCGTTGGAATCTTTAGTCTTTAGAATCTTTGGAATTTATAGATTCATTTAAATTATTAAAATCTTTAGAATCTTGAAACCTTTAGATTCTTTAGAAACTTAAAAACCTTTAGAATCTATAGAATTTTTAGAATCATCAGAATCTTTAGAATCTATATAATCATTTAAATTTTTAAGAATTTTAGAATTTGTAGAATTTTAAAATCTTTATAATACCTAGTCTTTAGAATCTTAATAATTTAACCTTTTTTTGAATTATTAGAATCTTTAGAATCTTAATTTTTTTTAATCTTCAGAAACTTAAGAATTTGGAATTTGTAGAATCTGGCAAATCTTTCGAATATATAGAATTATTTAAATTTTTTAGAAATTTTAGAACAATCTTAAAATTATTATTGCCTTTAGTCTTGAGAATCCTTAGAATTTGTAGAATCTTTAGAATCTCAGAGTTAATTTAAATTTCTTTTTAATTTTCAAGTTTTTCAGTCTTAAAATCGATATTATCTTTAGAATTTTTTGAGTCGTCAGTATTTTTAGAATTTATAGAATCATTTAATTTTTTAAAAATATTTAATCTTCAGAATTATTGGAAACCTAATAAATTCAGTCATTAGAATCTATTTAATCTTTAAAATTTTAATAATCTCTAGAATCCTTAAAATCTATAGCATTATTTAAATTGTTAGATATTTTATAATCTTCAGAATCTTTAGAATCTCAGAATTTATTCATTTTTTTTTTAATTTTTGAAGTTTTTGATTCTTAAAATCGTTATTATCTTTAGAATCGTCAATATTTTTAGAATTGATAGAATCATAATAACTTTAGAATCTTTATACACTTCAGAATCTTTTTAATCTTTAGAATCTGTCGAATCCTTACAATCTATAGCATCATTTAAATTGTTAGATATTTTAGAATCTTCAAAATCTTTAGAATCTCAGAATTGATTTATTTTTTTTTTCAATTTTTTAAGTTTTTGAGTCTTAAAATTGTTATTACATTTAAAATGTTTTGAATCGTCAGTATTTTTAGAATTTAAATGATAGAATCATTTAAATTTTTAGAAATTTTTAGTCTTCAGAATTATTTCAATCCTAATAACTTTAGAATCTTTATACACTTTAGAATCTTTTTAATCCTTAACATTTTTACAATCTCTGAAATCCTTACAATCTGTAGAATCATTTAAACTGTTAGATATTTTAGAATCTTCAGTATCCTTAAAATTATTTCAATTGTTAAAAATTTTAGAATCTTTATAGTCATTAGAATCTTTAGAGTTTTAAAATGATTATATAGAATCATTTAAATTTTTTTAGATTGTAATCTTCGGAATTATTGCAATCTAAAATTTTTTATGACCTTTAGAAACTTAAAATTTTTTAGAATCTGCAGAATCTTTAGAATCCAATAAATCAATTCAATTTTTAGAAACTTCAGGATTTTTAGAATCTTTATTATTTTTAAAATCTTTAGAATCTTCAAAATATGTAGAATCATTTAAATCTTTAGAAATTTTAGGGTCTTAAAATCGTTAATCAACTATTGATAATGGACACATAGTGTTCGAAATGTACATTTAGTGCCTAAATAAAAACAGTGAAGAAAGGAATTTAATCGCGTTTTTATTATTCTTAAAATACTTATTATCGTTAGAATCTTTGGAATTTATAGATTCATTTTAATTTTTAGAAATTTTAGAGTCTTTAGATTAAAATCTTTAGAATCTCAAAACCTGTAGAATCTTTAGAAACTTAAAAACGTTTAGAATCTTTAGAATTTTTAGAATCATCAGAATCTATATTATCATTTAAATTTTTGGGAATTTTAGAATCTTTGGAATTTTAAAATTTTTATAATCGCTAGTCTTTAGAATATTTAATTATTTATTAGAATTATTAGAGTCTTTAGAATCTTATTTTTTTTTAATCTTCAGAAACTTAAGAATTTTTAATTTGTAGAATCTTTAGAATAAATAGAATTATTTAAATTTCTTAGAAATTTTAGAACAATCTTAAAATTATTATTGCCTTTAGTCTTGAGAATCCTTAGAATTTGTAGAATCTTTAGAATCTCAGAGTTAATTTAAATTTCTTTTTAATTCTCAAGTTTTTGAGTCTTAAAATCGATATTATCTTTAGAATTTTTTGAGTCGTCAGTATTTTTAGAATTTATAGAATCATTTAAATTTTTCGAAATGTTCAGTCTTCAGAATTAATGGAATCCTAATAACCTTAGTCTTTATACACTTTAGAACTTTTAGAATATTTTCAATCTTTAACATTTTTAGAATCTCTAGAATCCTTACAGTCTATAGCATCATTTAAATTGTTAGATATTTTAGAATATTCAGAATCCTTAGAATCTCAGAATTTATTTAATTTTTTTTAATTTTTAAAGTTTTTGAGTATTAAAACCGTTATTATCTTTAGAATTTTTTGAATCGTTAGTATTTTTAGAATTTATAGAATCACTTAAATTTTTAGAAATTTATATTCTTCAGAATTATTGCAATCCTAATAACTTTTGCACTTCTTTATCTTTATCTTTATACCCTTTAGAATCTTTTTAATCTTTAAAATTTTTAAAATCTGTAGAACCCTTACAATCTATAGCATCATTAAAATTGCTAGATATTTTAGAATATTCAGAATCTTTAGGATCTCAGAATTTATTTAATTTTTTTAAATTTTTTTCTAGTTTTCGAGTCTTAAAATCGTTATTATCTTTAGAATTTTTTGAATCGTCAGTATTTTTAGAATTTATAGAATCATTTAAATTTTTAGAAATTTTTAGTCTTCAAAATTATTGGAATCCTAAGAACTTTAGAATCTGTATACACTTTAGAATCTTTTTAATCTCTAACATTTTTAGAACCTGTAGAATCCTTACAATCTATAGCATCATTTAATTGTTTGATATATTAGAAACTTTAGAATCTCAGAATTTATTTAATTTTTTTTAATTCTTCAAGTGTTTCAGTCTTAAAATCGTTCTCTTTAGAATTTTTTGAATCGTCAGTAATTTTAGTATTTATAGAATCATTTAAATTTTTTAAATTATTGGAATTCTAATAACTTTAGAATATTTTTAATCTTTAACGTTTTTATAATCTTTAGGATCCTTACAATCTATAGCATCATTTAAATTGTTAGATATTTTAGAATCTTCAGAATCTTTAGAATCTTAGAATTTCTTTAATTTTTTTTTAATTTTTCAAGTTTTCGAGTCTTATTAAAATCGTTATTATCTTTAGAATTTTTTGAATCGTCAGTATTTTTAGAATTTATAGAATCATTTAAATTTTTGGAAATTTTTAGTCTTCAGAATTATTGGAATCCTAATAACTTTAGAATCTTTTTAATCTTTAACATTTTTAGAATCTCTAAAATCCTTACAATCTATAGAATCATTTTTATGAACAATGAATAAACCATATATTATTATTATTATTTAAACTGTTATATATTTTAGAATCTTCAGAATCCTTAAAATTATTTCAATGATTAGACATTTTAGAATCTTCGTAGTCATTAGAATCTTTAGAGTTTTAAGATGATTATATAGAATCAATTAAATTTTTAGAAATTTTAGTCTTTAAAATTATTGGAATCTTTTGAATGTTAAAATTGTTTCTTAGAATCATTTCAATTGTTAGAAACTTTAGAATCTTTTAATCATTAGATATAAATAAATAAATTAATTAATTAATCTTTAGAGTTTTTAGATGATCATATAGATTTATTTAAATTTTTTGAAATTGTTGTCTTCGGAATTGTTGCAATCTTAAAATTTTTATGACCTTTAGAAACTTAGGATTTTTTAGAATCTGCAGAATCTATTAAATAAATTCAATTCAATTTCTAAAAATTTAAATGATTCTACATATTCTGACGATTCTAAAAATTCTCAAGATTAAAGATTAGAATCTTTAGAATCTTCAGAATCTGTAGAATAATTTAAATTTTTAGCAATTTTAGGCTCTTAAAATTCTTATTATCGTTAGAATCTTGAGTCTTTAGAATCTTTGGAATTTATAGATTCATTTAAATTTAAATTTATAAAAATATATAGAGTCTTTAGATTATTACAATCTTTAGAATCTTAAAACCTTTAGAATCTTTAGAAACTAAAAACGTTTAGAATCTTTAGAATTTTTAGAATCATCAGAATCCTTAGAATGTATTAAATCAATTCAATTCTTAGAAACTTCGGTATCTTTAGAATCTTGATTATTTTTAGAATCTTTTATCTTGAGAATTTTTAGAATTTTCAGAATCTGTAAAATCATTTAAATTTTTAGAAATATTAGGTTCTTAAATTCCAAAATTATCGTTAGAATCTTTAGTCTTTAGAATCTTTGGAATTTATAGATTCATTCAAATTTTGAGAAATTTTAGAGTCTTTAGATTATTAAAATCTTTAGAATCTTTAGAAACTTCAGAACGTTTAGAATCTTTAGAATTTTTAGAAGCATCAGAATCCTTAGAATTTTAAAATCTTTATAATCAACAGTCTTTAGAATCTTTAATTAATTTAAAGGATAATTTAATTTTTTTTTAGAATTATTAGAATCTTTAGAATCTATTTTTATTTAATCTTCAGAAACTTAAGAATTTGGAATTTGTTGAATTTTTTTAGAAATTTTAGAATCTTTAGAATCTTAAAATTATTATTGTCTTTAGTCTTTAGAATCCTTACAATTTGTAGAATCTTCAGAATCTTTAGAATCTCAGAATTTATTTAATTTTTAAAGTTTTCGAGTCTTAAAATCGTTATCTTTAGAATTTTTTGAATCATCAGTATTTTTAGAATTTGTAGAATCATTTAAATTTTTAGAAATTGTGTGTCTTCAGAATTTATGGAATTCTAATAACTTTAGAATCTTTTTAATTTTTAGAATCTGTAGAATCCTTACAACCTATAGCATCATTTAAAATGGTTGATATTTTAGAATCTCAGAATCTTTAGAATCTCAGAACTTATTTAATTTTTTTTTATTTTTTAAGTTTTTGAGTCTTAAAATAGTTATTATCTTTAGAATTTTTTGAATAGTCAGTATATTTAGAATTTATAGAATCTTTTAAATTTTTAGAAAATTTTAGTCTTCAGAATCTTTAGAATCTCAGAATTTATTTAATCTATAGAATCATTTTTATGAACAATGAATAAACCATATATTATTATTTAAACTGTTCGATATTTTAGAATCTTCGGAATCCTTAAAATTATTTTAATTGTTAGAAATATTATAAATCTTTATATTCATTAGAATCTTTAGAGTTTTAAGATGATTATATAGAATCATTTAAATTTTTAGAAATTTTAGTCACTGAAATTATTAGAATCTTTAGAATCTTAAAATTGTTCCTTAGAATCATTATTAATTGTTAGAAACTTTAAAATCTTTTAATCATTAGAATCTTTAGAATTTTTAGATAATTATATAGAATTATTTAAATTTTTTGAAATTATTGCAATCTTAAAATTTTTATGATCTTTAGAAACTTAAAATTTTTTAGAATCTGCAGAATTTATTAAATCACATCATTTCAATTTAAAATCTTTAATTTTGAGAATTTTTAGAATCTTTAAAATCTGTAGAATCATTTGAAGTTTTAGAAATTTTAGGGTCTTAAAATCCTTGTGATCGTTAGAATATTTAGTCTTTAGAATCTTTGGAATTTATAGATTCATTTAATCTTTTAGAAATTTTAGAATCTTTAGACTCTATAAAATCATTTAAATTTTTAGAAATTTTAGTCTAAAATTATTAGAATATTTAGAATCTTAAAATTGTTTCTTAGAATAATTTCAATTGTTAGAAACTTTAGAATCTTCTAATCATTAGAATCTTTAGAGTTTTTAGATGATTATATAGAATCATTTAAATTTTTTGAAATTGTTGTCTTCGGAATTATAGCAATCTTAAAATTTTTATTACCTTTATTATTTTTTTTTAGAATCTGCAGAATCTTTAGAATCTATTAAATCAACTCAATTCAATTTTAGAATCTTTAATCTTGAGAATTTTTAGAATCTTCAGTATCTGTAGAATCATTTAAATTTTTAGAAATTTTAGGGTCTTAAAATCCTTATTATCGTTAGAATCTTTGGAATTTATAGATTTGAATTTTTAGAAATTTCAGTCTTTAGATTATTAAAATCTTTAGAATCTTAAAACCTTTAGAATCTTTAGAAACTTAAGAACGTGTAACATCTTTAGAATTTTTAGAATCATCAGAATCTTTAGAATATATAAAATCATTTAAATTTTTATGTATATGTATCTGAATCTTTAGAATTATTGGAATCTTTAAAAATCTATAGAATCATTTAAATTTTTGGAAATTTTAGAATCTAGAATCTGTACAGTCGTTAGAATCTTTAGATTAGGATGCATGAAATAAATATAATATATATAATAAGTGAAGTAAGGAATTTTATTTCATTCATCATAATATAGAACACTTTGCACTACTCAACCCGAAATTTAGTGAGAATCTTTAGAGTTTAGAATATTTATATTTATAGATTTATTTATTTTTTTGATTTAGAGTCTTTAGAATTGGGTTTTTAGAGGCCAAAGTGCTTAACCAATCGGTTCTGCCAAATATTAATTTTTTATATTTTACATAATCATATTCAATGAAGCTTAAATGAATAAATAAATGTATATTTCTGGACATCATTCAAGAGAACAAACTGTTTTCAAGATTTTCTTCCTACTATTTTGTTTTTTTTCTTAAATAACTTCATTTATTTTGTCATATATTAAGTAAATATTATTTTTCATTATAAATCTAAATTTTTGGACTAATCCAGTGGTTGGTTGATATTTAAAAGCCTGTAGAATTACAAGTCGCGAATTTCCTAAAATCGATTTTTCTAGTTTTGTCTCCTGTCATTTTGTTTTTTCTTAAGTTACTTTATTTATTTTGCTGTATGTTAAATAAGTATGATTTCTTAATGTATCTCTAAAACTTTAAACTAATTCAACTGCTGCTTAATTTTTTATAACATGTTAAATTACAGAGTGCCAATTTCTTAAAATCGATTCTTAAAGTTTTTTCATCTATTATTTTATTTTTTCTAGAATTATGTCACTTGTTTTGCAATATATTAAATAGACATCAATTTTTAATGTATTTCTAAATTTTTAAACTGCTTCTGCTGTTGCTTGATTTTTTAGAACCTATTGAATTACAAAATGCGAATTTCTTAAAATCGACTTTTCAAGATTTTCCACCTACCATTTAGTTTTTTCTTCAATTACTTCTTTTGTTTTGCTATATGTTAAATGGTAATTATTTCTTAATACAACACTAAAGTTTTAAACTAATTCAATTGTTGGTTGATTGTATAGTATCTGTTGAATTACAAGATGTAAATTTGTTAAAATCGATTTTTGAAGATTTTCTTTCTGCCATTTTGATTTTTCTCAAGCTACTTCATTTTTTCTCCTATGTGTTAAATAAATATTATTTCCTAATATAACTCTACATTTTTAGACTATTTAATCGGTTGGTTGATTTTTTAAAACCTGTTGAATTTCAAAATGCAAATTTCTTAAAATCGATTTTTCAATTTTGTCGTCTTGTTTTTTTGTTTTTTCTCAAGTTACGTCTTCTATTTTGAAATATGTTAAATATATATCATTTCTTAATATACTTCTAAAATTTTAACTTAATCCAACTGTTTAGTGATTTTTTAGAACCTATTGAATTACAAGGCGCGAATTATTTAAAATCGATTTTTCAAGATTTTCTTCCTACTATTTTGTTTTTTTCTTAAGTAACTTCATTTATTTTGCGACATATTAAGTAAGTATTATTTCTCAATATAACTCTAAATTTTTGAACTAATCCAGCAGTTGGTTGATATTTTAAAGCCTGTTGAATTACAAGTCGCGAATTTCTAAAAATCGATTTTTCTAGTTTTTTCTTCTGCCATTTTGTTTTTTCTAGAGTTATGTCAGTTGTTTTACCATATATTAAATAGACATCAATTTTTAATGTATTTCTAAATTTTTAAACTACTTCTGCTGTTGCTTGATTTTTTAGAACCTATTGAATTACAAACTGCGAATTTCCTAAAATCGATATTTCAAGTTTTTTCTCTTGTCATTTTGTTTTTTCTCAAGCTACTTCATTTTTTCTCCTTTATGTTAAATAAGTGTTATTTCCCAATATAATTCTACATTTTTAGACTATTTCATTTGTTGGTTGATTTTTTAAAACCTGTTGAATTGCAAAATGCAAATTTCTTAAAATCGAATTTACAATTTTGTTGTCCTATCATTTTGTTTTTTCTCAAGTTACGTCTTTTATTTTGAAATATGTTAAATATATATCATTTCTTAATGTATCTCTAAAATTTCAAACTAATCTAACTGTTGGTTGATTTCTTAGAAACTATTGAACTACAAGGTGCGAATTACTTAAAATCGACTTTTGAAGATTTTCCTCCTATTATTTTGTTTTTTCTTAAGTAACTTCATTTATTTTGTCATATATTAAGTAAATATTATTTTTCATTATAAATCTAAATTTTTTGACTAATCCAGCAGTTGGTTGAAATTTAAAGCCTATTGAATTACAAGTCGCGAATTTCCTAAAATCGATTTTTCTAGTTTTTTATCTTGCCATTTTGTTTTTTCTTAAGTTACGTCAATTCTTTTGCTGTATTTTAAATATGTATTATTTCTTAATGTATTTCTAAAATTTTAAACTAATTCAGCTGCTGGTAAATTTTTTAGAACATGTTAAATTACAAGGTGTCAATTTTTTAAAATCGATTCTTAAAGTTTTTTCACCTACTATTTTGTTTTTTTTCTAGAGTTATGTCAATTGTTTTATCATATATTAAATAGACATCAATTTTTAATGTATTTCTAAATTTTTAAACTGCTTATGCTGTTGCTTGATTTTTTAGAACCTATTGAATTACAAACTGCGAATTTCCTAAAATCGATATTTCAATTTTTTTCTCTTGTCATTTTGTTTTTTCTCAAGCTACTTCATTTTTTCTCCTTTATATTAAATAAGTGTTATTCCCCAATATAATTCTACATTTTTAGACTATTTCATTTGTTGGTTGATTTTTTAAAACCTGTTGAATTGCAAAATGCAAATTTCTTAAAATCGAATTTACAATTTTGTTGTCCTGTCATTTTGTTTTTTCTCAAGTTACGTCTTTTATTTTAAAATATGTTAAATATATATATCATTTCTTAATGTATCTTTAAAATTTTAAACTAATCTAATTGTTGGTTGATTTTTTAGAAACTATTGAATTACAAGGTGTGAATTTCATAAAATCGATTTTTGAAATTTTCTGTCCTGCCATTTTGTTTTGTTTCAAGATACGTCTCCTATTTTTCAATATGTTAATTATGTATTATTTCTTAATATATTTCTAAAGTTTTAAACTTATTCAACTACTAGTTGATTTCTTAGAACCTGTTGAACTACAAGGTGCTAATTTCTTAAAATCGATTTTTCAAGTTTTTCTTCCTGCCATTTTGTTTTTTCTCGAGTTAATTTATTTGTTTTGATATATGATAAATAGGTATTATTTTTTAATGTAACCCTAAATTTTTTAACTAATTCAATTGTTAGTTGATTTTTTAGAACATGTTAAATTACAAGGTGCAAATTTCTTAAAATCGATTTTTCAAATTTGTCATCTTGTCATTTTGTTTTTTCTCAAGTTACGTCTTCTATTTTGAAATATGTTAAAATGTATATCATTTCTTAATGTACCTCTAAAATTTTAAACTAATCTAACTGTTGGTTAATTTCTTATAACCTATTGAATTACAAGGCGCAAATTTCTTAAAATCGATTTTTCAAGATTTTCTTTCCGCAATTTTTTTTGTTCTTGAGTTACTTTATTTGTTTTGATATATGATAAATTTGTGTTATTTCTAAATGTAACTTTAAATTTTTATAGTAATCCAGCTGTTGGTTGAATTTTTACAATTTGTTGAATTACAAGGCGCGAATTTCATAAAATCGATTTTTGAAGTTTTTTGTACTGCTATTTTGTTTTGTTTTAAGATACGTCTCCTATTTTGCAATATGTTAAATATGTGTTATTTCTAAATGTATCTCTAAAATTTTAAACCTTTTCATCTGTTGGTTGATTTTTTAGAACCTGTTGAACTACAAGCTGCTAATTTCTTAAAATCAATTTTTCAAGTTTTTCTTCCTGCCATTTTGTTTTTTCTCGAGTTAATTTATTTGTTTTGATATATGATAAATAGGTATTATTTCTTAATGCAACTCTAAATTTTTGAACTAATTCAACTGTTAGTTGATTTTTTAGAACATGTTAAATTACAAGGTGCAAATTTCTTAAAATCGATTTTTCAAATTTGTCGTCTTGTCTTTTTGTTTTTTCTCAAGTTACGTCTTCTATTTTGAAATATGTTAAATATATATCATTTCTTAATGTATCTTTAAAATTTTAAACTAATCCAACTGTTTAGTGATTTTTTAAAACCTATTGAATTACAATGTGCGAATTTCTTAAAAACGACTTTTCAAGATTTTCCTCCTGCCATTTTGTTTTTTCTTGAGTTACTTTAATTGTTTTTATCTATAATAAATAATAATTATTTCTTAATGTAACTTTAAATTTTTAGGCTAATCCAGCTGTATGGTTGACTTTTTAGAACATGTTGAATTACAATTTCTTTTTAAAGTATGGCCTCAATTTTTCTAATAATTTTAAATTAAGAATTAAAAAAAGGATAATTACGAAAGTTTCAACGTAACGTAAAAATTCAGTTTTAATTGCATTTATGATAATATCGAAACCGGGCTCCGCACCACCCTCCCTCTACCCCACTTTTGCGGGCACGGACTTTTAAATCAATATTGATTTTCGTGGGATGCGAGTACGGGTAATTGGTAGGTATTACGAGGGCCCGTCTTGTAATTACTAATGGGGAAGTTTGAACTTAAATCAATTCTGATTTACGTCACCCCTTGGGGGCGATATTTTATAATTCGTAATAAAAAAAATTACAAATAATAGAAACTATATAATTATAGAAATGAAACATTCTATAGAGGGTGACTGACGAATAACCTTTGGTGGTATATCTCGATTCACCCTGTATATTTATAATTTTTGGAATGTAGTAAACATGTTTAAATGTATGTTTTTTTTTATACAGTGTTGTTTTTGTTTGCAATGAAGGAAGCGCGCAATTTCGCATCACGTTTTGATGACGACGTCTTCTCCCATCTAGGATAATGACGAAAACGGTAAACAACAATAATTAAATAATTTAATGTAATTTAGTGCACAAAGCTCTGCCATGTGAAAACACAGTAGGGGCAATTACGTGCAAAAATAAAGGGAACGAAGAGGAGAGATGAAATCCGGAAGCGTGAAATAACGAGAGCAATTTCTTTTTCGATACGTTACGAATTATTCGCCCATCGGGACAAGATCATCAATCTGCGCAATTAATGTTCGTGAATTAGAGTTAATCATCAATCGAGGAGATGGAGAAGGAAAAATCACCACAACATCGTTAGGAACAATTCAGCAAGGCGAGCGGTGCACTCTTGAATTTTTCTAATTCTAATTACCTTTAATTATGGGCTCGGATTGCCGTGCGATTTTCCTGGGTTCACGACCGACCCAAACGATCGCACTTAATCATTCCTAAGGACTTCATTACGCACGCTTTGGTAGTATAAACAACGCATTGATTTATTAACACGTTACTGGTCAGTCCATGTATATATGTTTGTATATGTATGTGTGTGTGGATGTAATTTCCATTTTTACGCGATTATCTTTCATTACACACTCGTATTTATCCCGTTAAGTTGTTATTTCTGTAATGGATTCATCAATGATGGTAAATTACTTAACTACCTTCAAATCTATATTGGTTTTATTACTAAATATTAAAAACGAGCATAAATCATTTCAAATTTCCAAACTACATACTTTTATTTGTTTGCTTTAATTCTGTACTAACACAAAAACCTAATATATACAAAATTTAGACTAAATGAATATTATGATTATTGATCTTCCACTCGTACCCTGAATGAGTAAACCAATGAAATCTATATATTAACCTAATAATGTTTCACTAAGTGATTACTGAGAAACAATTATAATAACATATTTAAGTTTATTTTTGCTTTATATTCAGGCATTTTTGAGTAAAAATTTTAACCAATATAAATTAGTTGTATGATTTATTTATTAAACCAAATAGGATCCCTGTGGAATACCAAATCTCCCAACATTAATAATTAAAATCACGTCAAGAATGTATCCTTGACTATCCAGTTAATAATTTTCAACACTATAAAAATTAAACTAGTTCAATAATTGAATAGAGCTACAATTAATGCCTGGCAGCGGTTTTTAATACATTCAATTCAACCATACCCATTTTTATTTTCGATTACGAATGACTGGAGCCGATTTCAGACACTAATACTAAATCTAAATTCCGCAATTTGCATTTAAAGTGCATAAGTTTATTAAACAAAAATTGCGGTGTAACAAAAGTCGGGGATTGTATATAATAATAATAATGATGATGATAATAATGATGGACGAAAATGGTGAGCTCATGTTGCGAGTGAACGGATCAATTTCTGGTGATTACGGGTTGGACAAAAAGTGATTAGTGTGATTAGAGAGTGATTCATTTCGATTTACCGTTAGATTTTCAATGTCTACCTTCACGGAACAATTAGAGGTCGTTTTAGTTTTAATCCTGTTTTTTTGCGCTGCTGCTACAAGGTAAACATTAACAGGAAGTTATTATTATAGTGAGTTATTATTGAAGGAATAATCAATAAACAAAAAGTTTACACATATTTTTAATCACCGAAAGCAGTTTAAATTTTGATTGTCGTCATTTTGTTTCTACATACGATACGTCAATTATTTTAGGTTAATATTAAAAATACGTTCATTGGTAATGTATTTTGAAGTTTTGAAACTAATTCCTGCTAGGAATACATTTTTACAATTATTTAAATCACCGAAAGCAGTTTTTCTTCCATAAATTTAAGTTTTGAGTGTCGCCATTTCGTTTCTACATATGATACGTCAAATATTTTAGGTTAATATTAAAAATACGTTCATTGGTAATGTATTTTAAAGATTTAAAACTAATTCCTGCTGGGAATAATTTTTTACAAGTATTCAAATCTCCGAAAGCAATTTTTCATCCATAAATTTAAGTTTTGAGTGCCGCCATTTTGTTTCTACATACGATACGTCAAATGTTTTGGGTTAATATTAAAAATGTGTTCATTGGTAATGTATTTTGAAGATATGAAACTAATTCCTGCTGGGAATAATTTTTTACAATTATTCAAATCATCGAAAGCAATTTATCTTCAATAAATTTAAGTTTTAAGTGCCGCTATTTTGTTTCTACATACAATACCTCAATTGTTTCAGGTTAATATTAAAAATACGTTCATTGGTAATGTATTTTGAAGTTTTGAAACTAATTCCTGCTGCGAATAATTTTTTACAATAATTCAAATCACCGAAAGCAGTTTTTCTTCCATAGACTTAAGTTTTGAGTGCCGCCATTTTGTTTCTACATACGATACATCAATTGTTTTAGGTTAATATTAAAAATGCGTTTATTGGTAATGTATTTTGATGATATGAAACTAATTCCTGCTGAGAATAATTTTTTACAATTATTCAAATCCCAGAAAGCAATTTTTCTTCCCTAAATTTACGTTTTGAGTGCCGCCATTTTGTTTCTACATAAGATACGTCAAATATTTTAGGTTAATATTAAAAATGCGTTCATTGGTAATGTATTTTAAAGTTTTGAAACTAATTCCTGCTAGGAATAAATTTTTAAAATTATTTAAATCACCGAAAACACTTTTTAATCCATAAATTTAAGTCTTGAGTGTCGCCATTTTATTTCTATATACGATACGTCAATTGTTTTATAAGAAAATTAAAGATAAATTAATTGGTAATGAATTTTAAATGATTTCGTTTAGGAATAATTTTTTGTACAATGTTTTCTAATCACCGATTTCATTGTGTAAAAAGTAATGAAGTTTAAACATGTATCAACCGAATCAATCTAGTTTTTTTTTCGTGTATGTATACACCTATAAAACATGCACAAGACTTATCTCGTGGCAGCCCTACTTGTGCACACACACACACGCACACACACACACCAATGTTGATTTTTAATTTACATTCGTGCATCATGGATTATATTTACATACGCTTCCTAGCCCCGGAGGGACTCGACCCCGTGGGGGATGAATTACGCCGGATATCAGGACGTAATGAAAAGAAGAAGAGGAAAAAAAAACGTCCACAATCAAAGCGCTTCATTTTTTTTTTTTTTAAGCAAACCGTAAAATCGTTTTAAATATTTTCGGTGCGTATTTCTAAATTATTGCACGCGCTGAAATATTCGGACGCGCATGGAAACTCTTGACGATTTCTTAAGAGCGTGTCCAAATAAGGTAGTGGGTAATCGGTACGTGTTTTCCATGTTTATAAATTTAGCAATACCCGGAGGCGCAGCTACTCCAACAGCTGTTGCATGAATGGCTTCTTTCGTTTAGGCCGATGTAACGGACTTTCATAGATGAAGAACAAGAGAACGAGCATTGGCGATTTCATTTCATCGCCCGAATATTCAACACACACACATTGCAATCTTGGAAATTCGTCTTGTATTACCTAAGACTATTTTAAGGAAATTATAATCTCAACTTACACCTAGAATAGACAATGGGGGAAAATGTCTAATGATGATATCCCCAATATTTCGAAGATTTCTTACACTGGTAGATCTGATGCTCCAAAAAACTTCTAGTCTACTATCACAACGTGGGAGATATGCAGACGAAATTAAAGGAATTTTCCCGCGTGGTTTAATCCTTTTTAAGGATTTGTCTGCTGATTTAAAGGACCTACACTTACTGCGTAACAAGTTAAAAGATCATCACCTCCGAGAATTGTATAAACTAAAAAAGAAATCATTAAATAAACATATATCAGAAACCAAAAAACATAATATCGAAAGGAGAATTGAAAAACCGAAATCTAAACCAAAAGAAATTTGGAAGACAGCAAACAAAAATATAGGACGAAAATCCATGTCAATCAAATGGAACATTAGAAATAATCTTAGGCAAATGGTTAAAGATCATAAAGAAATAGCTATCATATTTGGATTATATTTTTCAAACATTGCAAGAGAAAAACTGACTCAACATTTTTAACAAAACATCTCAACATCATGTACTGTTCAAGATTGTATGTACCACTGTTACATCTCGTGGGGTCTATCATGTGATGAACCAGCTAAAAAATACAAATATAAGTAGTATCGATGCAGTACCTACAATTTTCTTGAAATATGTTAGTTTGTATATTCTTGAACGCATGACTCATTTGATAAATATGTCTATTGAAAACCAAACATTTCCATCAGGTCTTAAATATTCAACAGTCATACCCATTTACAAAAATGGTAACTCTGCTGAAACTGAAAACTTTAGACCAATTTCAATTTCTCTGCTGACTGATGAATCAAAAATTATAGAACGAGTTATTTACAATAAAATTATGATTCTTATTCAAAATTATAAATTGTTAAGCGATCATCAACATGGCTTTAAAAAAGAATATTCAACTGAATCTGAACCGTATCGTTTTTTGATTATATTTACAGTTGTACAGACTGGACTTTTCTTTGATTTAAGCCGTGCCTTTAATACAATTCGTCCAGAATTTATAATCGAAAAATTGTATAGCATTGGTATTCGAGGTCCTATGTTAAATTGGATAATATCATATTTATCGCACCGAAAACTAATTGTTAAAATTGAAGCAAATAAGTCAATCGACTACAATACAAATATAGGGGTACCACAGGGTTCAGTCTTGGGTCCTTTAATCTTCCTTATTTTCATAAATGATTTTCTGCATCCAGATCACATTGTGATTTTTGCTGATGATACTTAATAATTGCATCAGAATGTCTAGAGGAACTTCAGCATATATGTATTAAACAGAATTCTAGATCAATTTAGTTTGTGGTGTAAATCTAACAGTGTTACCTTGAACTCAAATAAAACGGTGTGTGTAAACTTTTATAATCGCAAAATTATACAATATAAATTCTAATATTAAAGAATCCCATGATTCGTGTGAGTTTCTAAGAGTAATAACGGACTCTAACTTTACGTGGGAGAAGTAAGTGAATCAAGTTTGCAACAAACTCAATAGTGGCTATTACGCACTGTTAAAAATTAAAATATGAACTTTCTGGTATTAGCAGCATTACTTAATGTTTATTTTGCATTATGTAATTCAACAATGTCATATAACGTTATATTGTGGGGAAATTGTACCAATAGCTCTAGAGTTTGTAACTACAATTGACAATCAAATGTCATTGAAAAAGTTCCGTGTAAAATGGACTTAAATATGCCTGCAATGGCTAAAATATTACCGAAAGGTGAAAATGCTGTGTCGATAGGAAATTATATCACATGAAGCAAAAAAAAGGTCTGAGTGGAAGAACACGCAGTGAACTCCGCCTGCAAGTTCTGTGAGCTAAATTTTTGTATTATTTTTATGTGTATTTTGAAGTTTTTCAGTCAAAAACGTATTATACGACTCTTGTTTAATCTTAAGCCGACAGAATCTTGTAAGAATACTTTTATAAATAACAATATTTTAACATTTCCTTGTATATACATATATAGATGCATACTATATACAAAAAAAACATTTGTCAAACTTCAACACACATTCCTCAAATCATGATTACAAAACGAGAGACGAATAATCTTTATATATTCCTAAACATAATACCTCAATTTATAAAAGATCTCCAAAATACTCAGGTATACTTCTTTATAATAAACTAAAAAATAAAAGACCAAAAATCATATCAAAGTTTCAAAGGTATGCTCAAGGAATGGTTGTGTCAAAAGGGTTATTACTCTGTATGTGAATATTTAAGTGAATAACATTTAGTCAATTGTACTACTGTATCAGTTAATTCTAGGTTTTAGTTTACGTTTTATATACTATGTCTTAATTGTAAAACTGTTGTATCTAACTAAATGTACTTTCATTATGTAACTGCATTTTTTTGTAATGACGATCACATCTGTATTTATACAGCTACGTAAATAAAGTTTTATTATTATTATTATTATTATTTGTCACAAAACAAGGAAAATGTGAGGATTCATTTGGTATCTTGCAAGGAATCTTAGTCCTGAATGCCTTAAGGTCTTATTCTGTTCTCTTGTAGGATCCCACCTTGAGTACGCTTTTCCAGTCTGGCCGCCTTATCTTCAGGTTGATATTGTGAGAATTGAGAGGGTTCAAAACATATTCTTAAGATTCATTGAATACAAACATAATTTAAAGTATGAACAAGGCTCGTATTCAAATATTTTGTCAATTTTGAAAATACACACTCTCGCAGTTCGTAGATCTTATGTATACTTAATGGTTTATTAAATACATCTCTTCATTTTGCAATGTTGTCTAAAGTTATAATATTATGGCTTCTATTTATGCTAAAAGTTTGAGAAACAGCCACATATTTCTCGTGAAAACTGGGACAACAATAATTTGATAAAGCGCATGATTCTTTCTACTGCTAAGCTTATATAATTTAGATTTAAAGTCTGCCCACCCATCATGCATCAAAATTTTACTAATTTACTCACTCAAAAATTTTACCTTTAAAATTTTTTTTATTCAAAAGGTTTTGTAATTAATTTTACTCCAATCCGTGAGAAGATCAGTAATTAAAATTTATATGTATATGTAAGGTGGGTGGGTGGCCTTTATCCCACCCTCCAATCAGTAAAACATCATCAAAAATTATTTGAAAAAATTGTATGAATAAATCTCTAAAAATTCCAATTATTTTATGTTTATTTTACAACATTTAAGTAAAACCCTTGCTTATGTTTTCCTGATTGGAGGGTAGGATAGGGGCCACCCACCCACCCTACATATATACAATAATTTTAATTGTTAATAGTTGATGAGTTTGCTGCTAAAATCCATCAAACCTTTTATGAAATTCAAACTAAAACAAAATCAAAATTTGAGTTTAAATATAAATGACCTTCTATAGCTAATCTTATTTAATTTAGATTCAAAGTCTACCCACCCATCATGCATAAAAATTTTAAAAATTTATTCATTAAAAAATTTGAACATTAAATTTTTTTTTATTCAAAAAATTTTGTAATTAATTTTACTGCAAACTGTGAGACGATCAGTAATTAAAGTTTTTATGTATATGTAAGGTGGGTGGGTGGCCTCTATCCCACTCTCAAACCAGTAAAACATCATCAAAAATTATTTGAAAAATTTGTATGAATAAATCTCTTACAATTGCAATTATTTTGTGTTTATCTACATTTTACAACTTTTAATTAAAACCCTCGCTTATGTTTTACTGATTGGAGGGTAGGATCGAGGCCACCCACCCACCCTACATATACACGATAACTTTAATTGATAATCGTTGATGATTTTACTGTTAAAAACAATATAACCCTTTATCTAATAAAAAATAAAATAAAATCAAAATTTAAGTTTAAATATTAATGATTTTTTATCTAATTTAGATTTTAAGTCTGCCCACCCATCAAGCATCAATTTTTTACTAATTTACTCACTCAAAAATTTTATCTTTTTAATTTCGTTTTTATTCTAAAAGTTTTGTAATTAATTTTAATGGAAATCGCCAGTCGATTAAAGTTTATATGTATATGTAGGGTGGGTGGGTGGCCTCTATCCCACCCTCCAATCAGTAAAATATCATCAAACATTATTTGAAACATTTGTATGAATAAATCCCTAAAAATTGCTTTGTGTTTATTTATATTTTACAACTTTTAATTAAAACCTTCGCTTATGTTTCACTGATTGGAGGGTGGATAGAGGCCACCCACCCACCCTACAAATACAAAATAACTTTAATTGCTAAGCGTTGATGACTTTGCTGCTAAAAACAATAAAATCTTGTATGTAATAAAAAAAAACAAAATTTAAGTTTAAATATAAATAACTATCTATAGCTAATCTTATCTTATTTAGATTTAAAGTCTGCCCACCCATCATGCATCAATTTTTTACTAATTTACACATTAAACAATTTTACTTTTTTAATTTCTTTTTCCTTCAAAAAGTTTTGTAATTAATTTTATTGGGAACCGCGAGACGATAAGGAATTAAAGTTTATATGTATATGTAGGGTGGGTGGGTGGCCTCTATCCCACCCTCCAATCAGTAAAACATCATCAAAAATTATTTGAAAATTTTGTTTGAATAAATCTCTAAAAATTGCAAATATTTTGTGTCTATTTATATTTTACAAATTTTAATTAAAACCCTCGCTTATGTTTTATTGATTGGAGGGTGGATAGAGGCCACCCACCCACCCTACATATACATGATGATTTTAATTGCTAATCTTTGATGATTTTGCTGCTAAAAACAATAAAATCTTGAATGTAACAAAAAAATAAATAAAATCAAAATTTAAGTTTAAATATAAATGATTTTCTATAGCTAATCTTATCTAATTTACATTTAAAGTCTGCCCACCCATTATGCATCAAATTTTTTACTAATTTACACTCTCAAAAATTTACATTTTTGTTTTCTTTTTCATTCAAAAAGTTTTGTAATTAATTTTATTGGAAACCGTGAGACGATAAGGAATTAAAGTTTATGTGTATATGTAGGGTGGGTGGGTGTCCTCTATCCCACCCTCAAATCAGTAAAACATCATCAAAAATTATTTGAAAAATTTGTATGAAGAAATCTTTAAAAATTGTAATTATTTTGTGTCTATATTTTACAACTTTTAAATAAAACCCTCACTTGTGTTTTACTGATTAAAGGGTGGATACTGGCCACATGTAACACATTTTTACTAATATACTCACTCAAAAATTGTACCATTTGAATTTATTTTTTATTCAATAAGTTTTGTAAATAATTTTATTGGAAACCGCGAGACGATAAGGAATTAAAATTTATATGTATATGTAGGGTGGGTGGGTGGCCTCTATTCCACCCTCTAATCAGTAAAACATCATCAATAATTATTTGAAAAATTTGTATGAATAAATTTTTAAAAATTGTAATTATTATTTGTTTATATATATTTTACAACATTT
Organism: Ontholestes murinus; assembly: GCA_963969525.1. Lineage (NCBI taxonomy): Eukaryota > Metazoa > Arthropoda > Insecta > Coleoptera > Staphylinidae > Ontholestes > Ontholestes murinus. The sequence goes on from OZ018387.1 coordinate 110,290,680, forward strand.
AATTAAAACCCTCGCTTATGTTTTACTGATTGGAGGATGGATAGAGGCCACCCACCCACCTTACATATGCATGGTAACTTTGATCGCTAATAGTTGATGATTTTGCTGCTAAAAACAATAAAACCTTTTATGTAATAAAAAAATTAACAAAATCAAAATTTATGTTTAAATTTAAATGATCGTCTATAGCAAATCTTATCTAGATTTCCCACCCATCATGCATAAAATTTGTACTAATTTCTTCATTCAAAAACTTTACCTTTTGAATTTCTTTTTTATTCAAAAAATTGTGTAATTAATTTTACTACAAACCGCAAAACGATCAGTGATTAAGGTTTATGTGTATATGTAGGGTGGGTGGGTGGCCTCTATTCTACCCTCCAACCAGTAAAACGTCATCAAAAATTAATTAAAAAACTTGTATGAATAAATCACTAAAAATTGGAATTATTTTGTGTTATATTTTACAAATTTTAATTAAAACCCTTGCTTATGTTTTACTGATTAGAGGGTGGACAGAGGCCACCCACCCACCCTACATATACATGAAAACTTAAATTGCTAATAATTGCTGATTGTGCTGCTAAATATAATCAAACCTTTTATGAAATAAAACAAAATCAAAATTCTAGTTTAAATATAAATGCCGTTCTTTAATTAATATTATCTAATTTAAATTTATAGTTTGCCCACCCTTCATGTATCAAATTTTTACAAATTTACACTCAAAAATTGTACCATTTTAATTTATTTTTTATTCAATAGGTTTTGTAAATAATTTTATTGGAAACCGCGAGACGATAAGGAATTAGTGTTTCTATGTATATGTAGGGTGGGTGGGTGTCCTCTATCGCACTCTCCAATCAGTAAAACATCAAAAAAATTAATTGAAAATTTTGTTTGAATAAATCTCTAAAAATTGCAATTATTTTTATTTATTTAAATTTTACAAATTTTAATTAAAACCCTCGCTTATGTTTTAGTAATTGGAGGGTGGGATAGAGGCCATCCACCCACCCTACATATACAAGATAACTATAATTGCTAATCGTTGATGATTTTGCTGCTAAAAATAGTCAAACCTTTTATGTAATAAAAAATAAAACATAATCAAAATTTAAGTTTAAATATATAGCCAATCTTATCTAATTATAGTTTAAAGTTTGCCCACCCACCATGCATAATTTTTTTATTAATTTATACAATCAATAATTTTACCTTTATAATGTTCTTTCATTCAAAAAGTTTTGTAATTAATCTTATTGGAAACCGCGAGACGATAAGGAATGAAAATTTATATGTATATGTAGGGTGGGTGGGTGGCCACTATCCCACCCATCAATTAGTAAAACATCATCAAAAATTATTTGAAAAATTTGTTTGAATAAATCTCTAAAAATTGCAATTATTTTGTGTTTATTTATATTTCACAATTTTTAATTAAAACCCCCGCTTATGTTTTACTGATTGGAGGGTGGATAGAGGCCACCCACCCACCCTACATATACATGATAACTTTAATTGCTAATAGTTGATGATTTTGCTACTAAAAATAATCAAATCCTTTGTGTAATAAAAAATTTCAAAAATCAAAATTTAAGTTTAAACATAAATGACTTTCTATAGTTTACCTTATCTAATTTAGATTTAAAGTCTGCCCACCCATCACACATAATTTTTACTAATTTAATCACTCAAAAATTTTATTTTTTTAATTCCGTTTTTATTAAAAAGTTTTGTAATTAATTTTACTGCAAGGCAAGAGACGATCAGTGATTATGGTTTATGTGTATATGTAGGGTGGGTGGGTGACCTCTATCCCACCCTCCAATCAGTAGAACATCATCAAAGATTATTTGAAAAATTTGTATGAATAAATCTTTAAAAATTGTAATTATTTTGTGTTTATTTTACAACTTTTAATTAAAACCCTTGCTTATGTTTTACTGATTAGAGGGTGGACAAAGGCCACCCACCCACCCTACATATACATGAAAACTTGAATTGCTAATAATAATTGCTGATTGTGTTGCTAAATATAATCAAACCTTTTATGAAATAAAAAATAAAACAAAATCAAAATTCTAGTTTAAATATAAATGACGTTCTTTAACTAATATTATCTAATTTACATTTAAAGTTTGCCCACCCTTCATGTATCAAATTTACACACTCAAAAAATTTACATTTTTAATTCCTTTTTTATTTAAAAATTTTGTAATTAATTTTACTCGAAACGACGAAATAATCAGTAATTGAAATTTATATGTATATGTAGGGTGGGTGGGTGGCCTCTATTCCACCCTCCAACCAGTAAAACATCATCAAAAATTATTTGAGAAATTTGTTTGAAGAAATCTCTAAAAATTACAATTATTTTGTGTTTATCTACATTTTACAACTTTCAATTAGAACCCTCGCTAATGTTTTACTGATTGGAGGGTGGATAGAGGCCACCCACCCACCCTACATATACACGATGACTATAATTCCTAATAGTTGATGATTTTGCTGTTAAAACAATAAAACCCTGGGTTAATAAACAATAAAACAAAATCAAAATTTTAGTTTAAATATAAATGACTTTTTATAGCTAATCTTATCTAATTTAGATTTAAAGTCTGCCACCCATCATGCATCAAATTTTTACTAATTTATTCACTCAAAAATTTTATTTATTTAATTTCTTTTTTCATTTAAAAAGTTTTGTAATTAATTTTATTGGAAACCATGAGGCGATAAGGAATTAAAGTTTATGTGTATATGTAGGGTGGGCGGGTGGCCTCTATCCCACCCTCCAATCAGTAAAACATCATCAATAATTATTTGAAAATTTTGTTTGAATAAATCTCTAAAAATTGAAATTTTATGTTTATTTTACAACTTTTAATTAAAACCCTTGCTTATGTTTTACTAATTGGAGGGTGGGATAGAGGCCACCCATCCACCCTACATATACATGATAATTTTAATTGCTAGGTGTTGATGATTTTGCTGCTAAAAACAATAAAATCTTGTATGTAATAAAAAAATAAAAATCAAAATTTAAGTTTAAATATAAATCACTTCCTATAACTTATCTAATTTAGATTTAAAGTTTGCCCACCCATCATGCATCAAATGTTTACTAATTTACTCACTCAAAAATTTACCTTTTTAATTTTTTTTTCATTCAAAAAGTTTTGTAATTAATTTCATTGAGAACCGCGAGACGATACGGAATCATGAATTATATGTATATGTAGGGTGGTTGGGTGGCCACTATCCCACCCTCTAATTAGTAAAACACCATCAAAAATTATTTCAAAAATTTGTATGAATAAATCGCTAAAAATGCAATTATTTTGTGTTTATTTATATTTTATAACATTTAACTAAAACCCTCGTTTATGTTTTACTGATTGGATTGTGGATAGAGGCCACCCACCCACCCTACATATACATGATGATTTTAATTGCTAATAGTTGATGATTTTGCTACTAAAAATAATCAAATCCTTTGCGTAATAAAAAATTTAAATAAGTCATGTTATAAATGTTATAAATGTAAATTGTATGAGTGGTTGTATAGCGTGAATTTAGATTTAAGAGGCGCGAGCTGAGAGCGCAAAGGAGAGGTTTGACAGGTTGGCGGGGAAGAAGGGAGAACGGCGGGAAGAGGAGGCGTCTCGACCTCTTTAGCAACGAGCAAGCGTGGTGAGCGGAAGTGGGCGAGCGAGGAGAGACTGAAGCGAGGTGAGCGAAGAGAAGTTATCGAAGTGATTGAGGGAGTTTAGCGAGTTGAGCGGGAGTGTGAGCGAGTAGTGTGAGTACGGTGTATTGTTATTCTTAAATAAAGACGAGGCGAGTTGTTGTTAACGATTACTCTGGTGATATTCTTCTGACCCGCGACGTCCTGACAAAACGAAATTTTAACATCAGAAGTGGGATATCCCGAAGACAATCATAGAGTTAATCGCGAGTGCGTGTAAGGTGTGGCGTGGCGAGGCGAGAAAACTTTGGGGTTGGGTCAGTAAAGTTTAGGCGCGGTCGGCGTGGCGCGGCGCGAAAGCGCGAAAGACAACCTAACATTTTTCGGCGCGGTGAGTGCGGGAAGGTCGACAATGGAGTCAACAGATGGCGCAGCGGGCGGTGCGGCAGCACCAACAGCTGATCCTGGAATGCGGGAGATAATGGCGATGATGCTGCAGGAAAATGCGCGGCGTGATGCGTTGATGCAGACGATGTTCAACCAACTAGCGAATAATACAACAACTGTAAGTGTAGGAGTGATGCCGGAGGTTTTGAGCGGCATCCCAGCGTTTGGTGGATATCGGGAAGACGGACGAAGGTGGCTGCAACAGCTGAACAGCGTACAGGCGCTACACCATCTCACAGATGAATACATCTTCGAAACGGCGCGAAACAAATTAGTGCGAGGTGCGCGTGAGTGGTATGAGGGCGTTCGTACGGCGGTAACGACGTGGGCGCAATTTAAAAACGCGTTCGAACAGACATTTTTCGTGCGGGAGAACCAAGTGGACAATTTGAACAAAATGATGCAGCGGGTGCAACTCAGGGATGAAGCCGTAGATCAGTATTTGTTCGCGAAAGTGGCGTTGTGTCGTAAATTAGATTTGGCGTTCGCGGAAGTAAAAGAACAAGTTCTGGCGGGTTTGTGGTCACGCGACTGCTACAATGTTATGTTGGCGAAGGTTCATGCATCGGCAGACGAACTATTGCATGATTTGGTTGAATTTGAGCGGCTAGAAGGTACGCGTCGTGCGGTTGTAAGTAAAAGTCGAGAGGCGCGTCCGAGCGCGAAACCGTCGGAGCCGACGCGCTCCAACGTGACAGCTTCAGCGGGGCCTGCGAGACCATCGGCAACACCAACTGCTCGAAACTCCAGCGAGGGAAGGAAGTGCTTCCAGTGCGGCGAGGTGGGACATTTGGCGTCGAGGTGCGCGCGACTTAAGTGCTTTGTTTGCAAGCAAGAGGGCCACAAAAGCAACGCATGCCCGAAGGTAAAGTGCTTTAAATGCCAGGGTGTTGGTCACATGTCTGGCGCGTGTCCGCTTAAGCAAGAGGTGCTTTTTGTGAGGAAGGTTCAGAGGAAAAAGAGTTTCCGAAAACTGGCGATCATCAATGGCGAGCACGAAGTCGAGGGAGTGTTTGACACAGGCGCGGCGGAGTGCATCTTAAAAGAGAGCGAGGCGAAGCGAATGAATTTGGCGATGGACGAAACGCGATGTGAGTCTTTTAACGGGTTCGGAGCGCCGCACCGTGTAAGCTCACTCGGGGTGGTCACCGTGGATTTAAAAGTGGGCACAGCGATGGTGAGGGAGTTGGAGATTCACGTTGTTCCGAACGATGTGATGGGTCCTAACATGTTGATTGGCGAGACCTTTTTATTAAATCACCATGTCAAGTGGCGGATTGAGAGTGGCGAGGTGAGTGTTGAAGCGGTGGAAGATCCGTTTGAGGATCTGCAGACCGAGGAGTTTGCAGAGATTTTGACAATTGAAAGGGCGAAGCCATTGCCCGAGGGGGAGATGATCATTGGGCCGGAATTGAGGCCGGAAGAGCGAGAAATTTTGATTAATGTGTTGCAGGAGAACCGCGATTGCTTTTCGCAGTCACTTGCCGAGATGGGATGCACACATTTAATGCAGGTGGATATCCGCGACAATGGAATCCCCGTGAGGCGAAGGCCCTATAAGGTTAGTGCGGATGACAGGGCGACAATCAAGCAGATTGTAGAGGAGTGGAAGGAAGCGGGGCTAGTAAGGGAAACACAGTCACCTTATGCGAGTCCAGTGCTCTTGGTGCCAAAGGCGAACGGCGAGAAGAGATTGGTGATCGACTTTCGTTTCCTAAACAACCAAACAGAGCGGGTGAACTATCCGATCCCTCAGATCGAGGAACAGTTTTTGACGCTAGCGGGTAACAAGTTATTCACGACTTTGGATTTGGCAAATGGATATCTGCAAATTCCATTGACTGAGGCGGCGAAGCAGAAGACAGCGTTTATCACCCCCGACACGACAGGCGAGTTCGAGCGATTGTGTTTTGGGCTAACAAATGCGCCCTACGAGTTCTGTCGGATGATGAATGAGGTATTCGGTGAGTTGAACGGGCGCGAGATAGTATACTATCTAGATGACATTTTGATTCCGGCGGCGAATTTCGAAATGTTTGTTGAGCGGTTGAAGAAAGTATTGGTGCGGGTGAGGAGTGCGGGTTTAACATTGAAACTAACGAAATGCCGATTTGCGATGCCGAGCGTCGAATTTTTGGGCTTCAGCGTGGGCGAGAAGGGCATTCAACCGGGAGTGCCAAAAACGCGGGCGATCGAGGAGTTTCCACCACCTAGGAATGAGCACGAGGTGCGCAGATTTCTTGGGCTGACGGGATACTTCCGTAAGTTTATTCCGAACTATGCGCAGAAAGTGCGGGCGATTAGCGACTTAACGCGTAAGGACAAGGCCTTTGTGTGGGGCGAGCGTGAGAACAGTTTGTTTGAGGACTTGAAGCGCGAATTAGTTGGGCGACCAGTATTACGTGCGTTCGACGAGCGAGCGCAAACCGAGCTACATACTGACGCGAGCGCGGAAGGATTAGCGGGTATGCTATTACAGCGCGATAATGAAGGCGAGTTGCGTTTGGTGCATTGCGTGTCTAAAAAGACAACTGACGCCGAGAGAAATTACCACTCGAGCCGACTCGAGTTACTCGCGGTGGTCTGGTGCGTTGAGAGACTACGAACGTATTTGTTGGGCGTAGAGTTTACTATAGTGACGGACTGTCAGGCGTTGATCTATCTCAACGAGAAGAAGGCGTTGAAACCACAGATCGCGCGGTGGTATAGTCTTCTCATGGAGTATCGTTTCACGATTCGACATCGTGCGGGCGTGCGAATGACGCATGTGGACGCTCTTAGTCGGGCACCCGTGGAAAACGCGAGAGATACTATAGACGAGTGCGCGCAAAGACTTGATGTGTTTCAGGTAGTTCGTGTGGAGGAAGTGGACTTAATCCAGCGCGATGATCCACGACTGCGAGAGCTAGTGGAGCTTCTTCAGCGACCCCAAGAAGAGCTCACGAGAGGCGAGAAGAATCGAGTTGTCAACTATCAACTCGATGAGGGGCGACTGGTGAGACAGGTGACGGTGAACGGCGAGCAGCGCGTGCTCTACGTCATTCCGTCATCAATGAGGAAGTCAGTGGTGGTCCAGTACCACAACTGTATGGGACATTTTGCGGAAGAGAGGACGGTGGCCAAGATTCTGCGGAACTTCTGGTTTCCGTCGATGAGGGCGTATGTGAGGCGACACATCCGAGGGTGTATGGAGTGTTTGTGGGGAAAGACCCCGGGCGGAAGGCGTGCGGGATTATTAAATCCAATTCCCCCTACCTTTAGACCCTTCCAGCGTGTCCATATCGATCATTTGGGTCCTTTTCCCCGGAGTATGCGTGGAAATTCGTATTTGTTGATTATAACGGATTCTTTTTCCAAATACTCAAGGTTGTATGCGGTGCGAGGAACAACGGCGAGGGAGTCTGTGCAGATTCTGCAGGACTATTTCCATGAGTATGGTAACCCTGACATGGTGGTGAGCGATAGAGGGACGGCGTTCACGGCAGTGGAGTTCGAGGAGTTCTGCCAGCGAGAGGGCGTACACCACACACTCATCGCAACCCATCGCGCACAGGGAAACGGTCAGGTCGAGCGAGTAAACCGGACTGTGGTCCCGGTAATTTTGGCGTCCCTTGAGCAGGAGACCGAATGGGACAGGCGAATTCGCGAGGTGGAGCGAGACATAAACCGTAGCGAGAACAAGACAACGGGGCGAACACCTTTCGAGGTACTGTTTGGATTCCATCCAACGGCGTCGGACAACCGACTAATGAGGGTGACGAAGAGGGACCGTCCAAGGCGAGACCCCAGCGAGATTCACGACGAGGTGCGGCGGTCAATCGAGGCGAGTCAGGCGAAGACGAAGGCGTACTACGACAAGACGCGATTTCGAGGCGTTGTCTACGAGGTGGGCAACATCGTGGTGCTGAAGAAACCACCTGTGGCGACTGGGGAATCCACGAAACTCCAACCAGCGTACAGAGGGCCGCTAGTCATCGTCGAGGTGCTTCCAGCGGACACCTACAGAGTGCGAACGCTAAATGAAGCAGAGGGCGGGCGAATCTACGAGACAACGGCGCACGTCTCGCAGATAAAACTGTACAAGAACGCGACAGAGAATGATCCAGTGGAGGGCGAGACGTTCGAGGACGAGTTTGACGTGGAGGAGGTGCTGACAGATAGCGAGGCGACCGATGATGAGAAGTTAGATGGAGAGGACGAGGATGTGCAAGGGCGGGAGGAGAGCGACGCGGAATTCGAGCCAGAGGCGGAGAATTCGTCGAGCGGCGACGAGTTGGAAGGCGTTCCTGATGCGAGCAGACCCGAGCGTAGGCGACAGAAACCGGGCTGGATGAAAGATTTCGTCTAACCGCGAGGACGCGGTTTAATTCAGGATGGACGAGTGTTATAAATGTTATAAATGTAAATTGTATGAGTGGTTGTATAGCGTGAATTTAGATTTAAGAGGCGCGAGCTGAGAGCGCAAAGGAGAGGTTTGACAGGTTGGCGGGGAAGAAGGGAGAACGGCGGGAAGAGGAGGCGTCTCGACCTCTTTAGCAACGAGCAAGCGTGGTGAGCGGAAGTGGGCGAGCGAGGAGAGACTGAAGCGAGGTGAGCGAAGAGAAGTTATCGAAGTGATTGAGGGAGTTTAGCGAGTTGAGCGGGAGTGTGAGCGAGTAGTGTGAGTACGGTGTATTGTTATTCTTAAATAAAGACGAGGCGAGTTGTTGTTAACGATTACTCTGGTGATATTCTTCTGACCCGCGACGTCCTGACAAAACGAAATTTTAACAGTCAAAATTTAAGTTTATACATAAATGACTTTCTAAAGTTTATCTTATCTAATTTAGTTTTAAAGTCTATCCATCCATCATGCAGCAAATTTTTACTAATTTAATCACTCAAAAACTTTACCTTTTTGTTTTCTCTTTTAATCAAAAAGTTTTGTAATTAATTTTACTGCAAACCGAAAGACGATCAGTGATTAAAGTTTATATGTATATGTAGGGTGGGTGGGTGGCCTCTATCCACCCACCAATCAGAAAAACATAAGCGAGGGTTTTAGTTAAAAATTATAAAATATAAATAAACACAAAATAATTGCCATTGTTATAGATTTATTCAAACAAATTTTGGTGATGTTTTACTGATACATATCAAAATGATTTAAATTTGTAAGCACAGTGGGTAAAGAAATAAATACAAATAGAAATACTATATGCCAGCACGATTGAAACCTAAATTTTAATACTTGAAAAGTTGCAGTGTGTTTTTTTAAGTACTCACAAGTAAATGTCCTGTCGTGGAATGTATGTGAAATTGATTCTTACCTGAAAAAAAGAAAGAAAATAATAAGTAATTAGCTTATTATCGACCTATTTCAATAAATTCAGTATTCGTTTAGTGTAATGCTGACTAGTTACCATAAAACAATCATCGAAATGAGGTAGGAAACCTTCAAGCAATTTTTTTTCCCAAGTTTATATTATTTAAACAACTATTGTCCCAATTTATCGGATTTTACTTCAAAAACTCTAGTATTATCTTTGAATTTTCGTTCCAAGCCTCTAGAATAGTCTTCAAGCAACTTTCTCAATTTCAAGAAATCTGGAATATATGGAAATTTCTAGCACCGCTTCTTCAAAAATTTTAGTTATATCCACTAAGGAATCTCTCATGTCCCTATAGATTTCTTCTTTCTTAAAGGAAATATTTAAATTTATCTATAGATAATAAACACTTTGTAATTGTTGTTGTTGTATGCCGAAACTATAGTCAGCAGTAAATAAATTGAGTTAAACAAACAAAATTACAAAGTGTTTATTATTTATACTCAACGTGTATAACGAAGTAGAAGCCGCAAAAATCAATAATATTTTAATAAATTTAAAATATTATTGAAAAATTCTAGAAATTTGGACGAAAATTTGCTAAAAACTAGGAAAAAAAACATGATTTTTTCCCTACAATTGTTTGAAATATTAACCTTTAACATGAGATGAACTTTCAACATCCATCAGCCTTATAAATCAATTATAAGAACAGGCATCTTAACGATTAATTAAATATTCAATTAATCGTTAAGATGCCTGTTCTTATAATTGATTTATCTACGATCGTAAAGAAAGTAGACGCTTTTTGCATCATTTTTCATTGTAAAAGTGACTTTTTAAAGATCTAGTGCTTTTTTACATTTTATTGCACGGTAATGTCAAACTGTTTTTATTGCACAGAAATGTCAAATTTGACAGATGATTATAGCACAAAATTTCGACGAAAAACTTATTTTTTTATTAATTGATACAAATAACTAATAAACTATAAATAAAATATAGAATACAAACCAAATGGCAGATTTAAGAACTCTGAAGATTTCATTTAATGCAAGTCGAAGCGATTACAATAAAGCGGACATTTTTCCAAAAATAATAATGGCGTCCGACATTTGTGCAACTTGTTTACTGGTTGCTAAGTAACGCTTTCATTAGTGCACTGCGGGTAAAATATGTTTTCATTAATTGAATTATTGAAATGAAATTAAGATATTACTCATAAGAATATATTCTTTGAAATGCTTACGATCGAAGATAAAATTTTGTAAGGCACACGTGTAAAAAGTTTCTTTATTGCACTCCTGGCTTTAAAAAAACTCGCTCGTGTTTTTAAACGCCAGTTCGTGCAATAAAGCATCACTTTTTACACTTGTACCTTAAATAACTATTATAAGGCTGATACATGATGATAGTTCATCTTCACTTTTAATAATTCTTATTTAATTTATTGTTTTCTGATAAATAAACCAGGAAAGTCTGTTTATTTAAAATTATAGTATATGAGTGTATGATTAAGACTAAGGACAATGTTAGAGGCAAAACGGTCTCTTTATTACATCTTGGTGAGCAACAGTAATGACATGGGAAGTGCAGCAAAAAAGGAACAGTTAGAAACGTGGAAAGTCGTCCAAAAATTCAACGTCGTGAGACATCTAGAAAGTTCCACGCCGACTTGGGGGAATCGATAAAATATTATTTTAAGGAGAGAAAGAATCACGACGAAATTCCGCACGAAAACTGATAATCCGATAGCGTCGCGAAGGAGACAGAAAAAAGTAGCCACGTTTCCTGTTTGAAGAATTGATAACCGCTATTTCGGTGGTGTAGATTTATACGTGTGTACAGGAGGAGATAATGGATGTAAATAAGTTTAAGGTAGGTAAAGGTATCCGTTTATTATTGTTTGCTCGGCGTGTTATTAGCCCGGGAATAGATTGTTGTTGTTGTTATTACCGAGGTTATTACAATACCGCGAAGTGCATAAATGTGTTACAGCGAGTTATGAATTACTTAGCGTCCTTTTAGTACGTTCCGGTGTTCTCTGGGAAATACTACCTTGTTATCGTATTTAGTAGTAGTATTTAGGTATCGACCACGTGGTTCCTTCGCCGTCCTATTCTCTGCTTATAGGTTATGGCCAAAATTTTTGAAGGAAATCCTTATCAATCAAAAATCGTCCATAAGGAACGTACAATGACAGTCCGAACGAATGTATTTATATAATGGCCGAGTCGTAATTGCATTTAATAATTTAATAGCGTGTGCGTTCGTATAAGAGGGGAAAGTCTAATAAATATTGCATCATCATCATCATCATAATCTTCGTATGTGTGCTCTGGCGAGCAAGCAGGAACCATCTTGAGGTGAGGAGGCGGTGGACGAAAAGTAAAAAAAACATAAAATGGCTGAAAAGTGCTGATCAATAACATTAGAAATCTACTCCAAGACTCCAAGGTCCGCGCCTCCCACTCACCGTCCGAGTTTTGATGTTCGTCGTCGTCGTCGTCGTCACCAGAGACTCTCCCCCCTCTACCCCGCAAGCCCGAACCACCAACCGGTCCAAAGAGAACCTCTCTGTCCGTCGTCTATGCGGCACAAATAATAAAACATGCCATTATAATTGAGAAAATAACGTTCATTTGTGAAATTAGCAGTTGGTCTCCTTTTATACAAGAATGCACCTTTTTCCTTCTCCCGCCCCGTGCTCCCTCAACCTCGGCACACCATGTGGAAATAAAGCGCGCCATTGTCTCTCACACGGATTTTATTGTCTAGGTTGAGTTGCTTAATTAGCGGGAAATTATCATATCCCCCCGTAATCATTTTATTATTATTCATTCATTCTAATCGTGCGCTCATTTCATTTTTATGATGCGAATGTGTATTCCATTCTTTTCAATCTCAAATAACACACGCACACACACAAAAAAAATAATAAAACACAATGAATAAGACTTTTTATTCACTACAAATTTCGAATACCAATCAATGTCTTCATTTGGAAAACGAATAATACACATTTTTATTGACCAACTTTTTTCAAGTTAAGTTTTATATAATAAATAATGAATAATGAATGATGTTTTGGAGTGTTAGTTTGTCAAAAGGCTATCGACCAGAGGTATGTCTGCCTTTTGGAAAACGATTAAACAGAAAATGAAGAATTTTTGAAAACTTACCCAAGTTATCAACACGCAAGTTTGTAAAAAATTGCTCAAAAATAACCCAGCTTTGATATTACATTAGAAAACATTACATAATTACCTCAATTTGTTGATTATTTTACAACAAACTTAAAAATCTTTATATGAAGAAAATAAAACATTTCATTTTGGATAAACCAACTCTTACTCTTTAAAAACATATTATAACCTTAATTTCTCTATTCTTTACAACAAACTTTAAAATTTAAACCTTCGCAAACAACTGTAGATAAAACAATTAATTTAAAAAAATATTTTTAGCATCTTTATACATAAAATTTTGTTGATAAATTTGGTTCTAACTTATTTTATTAGTACGTCACTACTTGGGCTATCGACCATAAGTTTCTAGTTAAGGGAACTCTCCAAATGATTCTGAATTGTATTTGTGGGAAGTTTGTATTTTCAAGATATACAAAATTTATTTATAAGGGATATATTAAAGGATGATTAAAAACATATTTTTCCAAACAACACAAACATAATTATCCTACAATACTATTTTTAAAATAGTTTAATTAAATAATTATTTTCCAACAAAACAAATAATTTAAATACTTTTAAAAAAGCACTTCAAAAATTATTATTTATTTAATTACGCTCGAACCAATTAAACAAATATTGAGGCAGGTACCATGTAAACATTTCTAATTATCAATAACCTTGAGTTTACGCAACGATATCGCCGTTATTTCCTTATCAGCCCGAGTTCCGTACGAAATTTCGTGATAAACACCGAATGTAATTTTTATGTCTGTGCCGACGATTGCAACTGAAATTACTAACTTTGTTGTTTACTATGTACTCGTCTAACTTGTTTAGATATTAATGGAAATTTTCATTTATTTTATAACACACTCTTAATAAATATTTCCTACGCTCCCACAACGATAATTATTACATAGTAAAAAAACAATTGCTATCGATTACAAAATTTGAGAAAGACAAACATCTTTATTTATTATTATTTGTTACAGAGGGATTTACAATATTAATTGTATTTCAAGAAATTTGATTTACTTTATTTTAAATACAGGGTGACTGACGAAAAACCTTTGGTGCTGTATCTCGCTTATTTTTTATCCGATTTTAATAAATAAAACATCAAATTAAACCATTTTTAAAAGACTTTAATAGGATCTGAACTGTTATTTTTTCTTGCACACAGTTTTTGACAAAATACGATCAACATTTTCTTTTAAATTGCACTGTATATATATTTTGATTGATTCGCAAGGAGATTTTTTTGTTGAATATAAAATTGTAGACAAATTTATCCATACATCAAACTTAAGTCGAGAAATTAAGGATTAAAAAAATTAATAAAAAGTCAAGTATCCATTGTAAACAATATACAGACCCTATTTTAAATGTCAAAAGTGACAGTGACAGCCATTGATACAATACTGCAATGATTTTTAATTATTTCATAATTAAAATGTTGCAATATTTCAAACACTGTACTAGAATTTTGTGCTTCTACAGAAATCGTTTTTCAGTTTTTGAAATCTTGCAACATTTTTATTATGAAATTATTAAAAATCATTGCTGTATTGTATCAATGACTGACACTGTCACTTTTCACATTTGGAATAGGCTCTGTATATTATTTACTATGGGTATTTGATTTTTATTTTTTTTTAATCCTCAATTTCTCGACTTTGGTTTGATGAATGGATAAAATCGTTTACAAATTTAGATTCAGAAAAAAATCTCCTTGCGGATCAGTACAAAATATATATACAGTGCAATTTGAAAAAAAAAGTTGATCGTCTTTTGTCAAAAACTGTATGCAAGAAAAAATATCAGTACAATTCATATTAAAGTCTTTTAAAAATAATTTAATTTGATGTTTTATTTATTCAAATCGGATCAAAAATAAGCGAGATACAGCACCAAAGGCTTTTCGTCAGTCACCCTGTATAAAACAATTGCTATCGATTACAAATTTACTTTACACATTATTCTTTAAGTAATTATAAAAAAATTTTACTTTAATCTTAATAAAATTTCCAATAAAATGAACGGAGATGAATAAAAATTGTAATTATTTTTAACATTTTTTTAAAAAAAATAGAAAAACAATTGCTATCGATTCAAAATTTACCAAATTTAATTAAAATACTGTATTCTTTGAAATTCCACAAAAAAATTTAAAAAATGTAACCCTTATTTTCAGGAAATGTTCTTCTTCATACGAAGAAGCATACAAACTATAATTATTTTCTATTCGAGTAAAAAATGGGTAAAACAATTGCAATCGATTGAGATTTTACCAATTTTATTTACAATACTTTATTCTTTAAAATTTCCTTTAAATATTTAAGATATTCAAATGTTATTTCATGAAATTTACTTGAAATAAATGAAGATATATACAAATTGTGATTATTTTCTATTTTTATTTTTTTTAATAAAAAAACAATTGTAATCGTTTCGATTTTTTTAA
Organism: Ontholestes murinus; assembly: GCA_963969525.1. NCBI lineage: Eukaryota > Metazoa > Arthropoda > Insecta > Coleoptera > Staphylinidae > Ontholestes > Ontholestes murinus. The sequence continues at coordinate 110,305,782 of OZ018387.1, forward strand.
AATCATTCAAAATGTTTGATTCTTTAAAATAACGTTAAGAAATTTTAACTATCCAACCTGGATCTAAATTAAATTAGCTTAAAATGAACGCAGTTGAATAAACAATTAGATTATTTCCAATTCTCTTCAACTTCGATTAAAAAGAAATAGTGAAACAATTGCTATCGATTGAAAATTCACAATTTTTTACTTAAAACACTTTATTCTATCAGATTACGTTAAGAAATTTAAAATGTTTAACCCTTATCTTAATAAAAATTGCTTAAAATCATCAGTGTTGAATAAAAACTGATTATTTTTTAACTTCAATATAAAAAACATAAACCAATTGCCATCGATTAATAATTTAATAAATTTATTTAAAACACTTTATTTCTTAAGATTACATATGTTACAGCACCTTTAAATATTCAACCCTTATCTATATAAAAATTGCTTGAGAAAACTGTAATGAATAAAAATTATAATTATTTTCAACTTCGACTAAAAACAAATAGTAAAACAATTGATATCGATTGAAAATTTACGATTTTTACTTAAAACACTTTATTCTATCAGATTACGTACATAAATTTAAAATGTTTAACCCTCATCTTCATAAAATTTGCTATAAACGAACGTAAGTGAATAAATTTTTTTATTATTTTCAATTTGAATAAAAAAGAAAAAAATAGTAAAACAATCGATTCGATAACAAAAATTATTTAAAAACGCTATATTCTTTAAGAATATATAAAAAATTGAAAATATCTAACCCTCATTTAATAAAAATTGCTTAAAATGTACAGTAATGACTAAAAAATGATTATTTTTAACTTAAATGTAAAAATAAATAACAAAACAATTGCCATCGATTAAGAATTTAATCAATTTATTTAAAACACTTTATTTCTTAAGATTGCATAAAGCACCTTTAAATATTCAACCCTTATCTATATAAAAATTGCTTGAGAAAACTGCAATGAATAAAAATTATAGTTATTTTCAACTTCGTTTAAATAGTAAAACAATTGCTATCGATTGAAAGTTTACGATGTTTTACTTAAAACGCTTTATTCTATCATATTGTGTAAAAAAAATTAAAACGTTTAAGCCGTATCTTCATAAAATTTACTTTAAACGAACGTAGGTGAATAATTTTTTTTATTATTTACAATTTGAATAAAAAAGAAAAAAATAATAAAACAATCAATTCGACAATAACAAAAATTATTTAAAAACGCTTTATTCTTTAAGAATATGTAAAAAAATTGAAAATATATAACCCTTATTTAATAAAAATTGCTTAAAATGTACAGTGATGAATAAAAACTGATTACTTTTAACTTCAATATAAAAAACATAACAAAACAATTAACATCGATTAATAATTTAATAAATTTATTTAAAACACTTTACTTCTTAAGATTACATAAGGTAATTCCAAGTATTCCACCCTTAACTATATAAAAATTGCTTGAGAAAATTGCAATGAATAAAATTTATAATTATTTTCAACTTCGATTAAAAATAAATACTAAAACAATTGCTATCGATTGAAAATTTACATTTTTTTACTTAAAACTCTTTATTCTATCAGATTACGTAAAGATTTTTAAAATGTTTAACCCCTATCTACATAAAATTTGCTTTAAACGAAAGAAGGTGAATAAAAAATTTGATTATTTTCAATTTGAATAAAAAAGAAAAAATAGTAAAAGAATCGATTTACCAATAACAAAATGTATTTAAAACGCTCTATTCTTTAGGAATATGTAAATAAATTTAAAATATTTAACCCTCAATTAATAAAAATTGCTTAAAATGTACAGTGATGAATAAAAACTGATTATTTTAAACTTGAATGTAAAAATAAATAACAAAACAATTGCCATCGATTAGGAATTTAATAAATTTATTTAAAACACCTTATTTCTTAATATTTCATAAGGTAATTCCAAGTATTCCACCCTTAACTATATTAAAATTGCTTAAGAAAACCGAAATGAATAAAAATTATAATTATTTTCAACTTCGATTAAAAATAAATATTAAAACAATTGCTGTAGATTGAAAATTTACAATGTTTTCCTTAAAAAGCTCTATTCTATCAGATTACATAAATAAACTCAATATATTTAACACTTATCTTCATAAAATTTGCTTTAAACGTACGTAGGAGAATAAAAAATTTGAATATATTCAATTTGAATAAAAAAGAAAAAATAGTGAAATAATCGATTGCACAATAACAAAATTCAATTAAAAACACTTTATTCTTTAAGAATATATAAAAAATTAACCTTCATCTAACAAAAAAATGACTAAAAGGAACGGTAATGAATAAAAATTTATATTTTTTTAATTTGAATGTAAAAATATAACAAAACAATTGCCATCGCTTAAGAATTTATGAATAAATTTATTTAAAACACTTTATTTCTTAAGATTACATAAAGTAATTTTAAATATTCAACCCTTATATATATATAATAATTACTTAAGAAACCCGAAATGAATACAAATTATAATTATTATCAACTACATATAAAAACTAATAGTAAAACAATTGCTATCGATTGAAAATTTACGATTTTTACTTAAAACGCTTTATTCAATCACATTGCGTAAAGAAATTTTAAGTATTCAACCCTTATCTTCATAAAAATTGCTTAAAACAAAAAAAGATGAATTAAAATTGTGATTATTTTTAACTAGAGTAAAAAAATGTAATTAAAACAATTGCTATCATTAAAAAAAAATACTATATCCATTCAGAAAACTTCATTCTTTAATATTACGTGAAGAAATTAAAAATATTTCACGCTGATCTTTATAAAAATTGTTTGAAAAGCATCACTGATGAATAAACAGGTTGGATTTCAATCCTGTTTAAAAAATATAGCAAAAAACAATTGCCATCATTTATGAAGTTACGTAATTTATTAACCACACTTTATTCTTCAAGATCACGTAAAGAAATTTTAATTATTTAATTTTAATCTTTATAAAAAAATGTTTAAAAGCATCACTGATGAATAAACGGTTTGGATTTTAATTTTGTTTAAAAAAATATAGCAAAAAACAATTGCTAGCATTTATGAAGTTACGTAATTCACTTATCACACTTTACTCTTCAAGATTACGTAAAGAAATGTTAATTATTTAATTTTAATCTTTTAGAAATGTTCATAAAACTAACGCAGGTGCATAAAAATATTGGTTATTTTTAACGTCCAAATAAAATATGGTAAAACAATTGCTATCGACTGAAAAATAACAAAACATTTTATTGAAAACTTCATTCTTTAAGGTTATAATAAATACTTTTATATATTCGACTATTATTTTAATGAAATTTATTCAAAACCAACGTGAATGAATAGAAATTATTGTAATTATTTTCAACGCAATTAGAAAATGATAAAACAATTGCTAACATCTGAAAATTTACGAAAATGATTTAAAATACTATATTTTTAAAGAACACACCATAATTTTCTAATTATTCAACGCGAATCTTTATAAAACGTGCTTAAAATCGACGTAAATGAATAAAAATTGCGAATATTTTCAATTTGAGAAAAAAAAATTGTAAAACAATTGCTATCGACTGAAAACTAACAGAATATTTTCTTTTCAAATGTATCCTTTAAGATATATGTTAAAAAATCTTATATATTCGATTCCTGTTTAATAAAATTCGGTCAAAACTCATTCGAAAAAAATAGAGATTATTGAGATTTAAAATAAGTAAATAAAAAATAGTAAAACAATTGTTAACATTCTGAAAATTTACTGAACTGATGTAAAATACTATATTCTTCAAGAACACCTTAAAAAAATTAAATTATTCAACGCTAATTTTTATCAAATGTGCTTAAAACCAACACAGTAGAATACGAATTATGGTTATTTTCAATTAGTGAGAAAAAATTAAGTAAAACATTTGCTGTCGATTAAATATTCGTAAAATTTATTAAAAAACACTTTAATCTTTAAGATTGTATAAAAAAAATAATATTCAACCCCTTAGCTTTAATAAAATTAGCTTAAAAAGAACGAAGAAGATAAATTTAAAATGCGATTATTTTCATCTTTAATAAAAAAAGTGGTAAAACAATTGCTATCGATTGTAAATTTATAAAGTTTCTTTAAAACACTTTATTATTTAGTATTATGTGAAGAAACTCAAACTTTATAAGCGTCGAATTGGTAAAATTTGCTTAAAACGTAAGAAGTAGAATAAAAATTATGGTTATTTATAGTTTGTAAGAAATAATTAAGTAAAACAATTGCTAGCGATTGAAATTTTGCAAAATTTATTGAAAATACTTTATTCTTTAAGATTATATATAAAAAATTAATATTCAACCCTTTAACTTGAATTAAATTAGCTTAAAACGAACAGAGTTAAATTTAAATTGCGATTATTTTCATATTCAGTACAAAAAATGTAGTAAAACAATTGCCATTGATGATAAATTTATAAAATCAAATTTAAACACTTTATTATTTAATATTACGTGTAGAAATTCAAACTATTTAAGCGTCAAATTAATAAAATTTACATAAAACGTAAGAAGTGGAATAAAAATTATATCATTGACTATGGAGGCTTCTACTTCGTTATACATTTTAATCACAAATTAAACACAATAATTACTTTGTTTTGTATAACAGTTATACAAAACAAAGTAATTATTGTGTTTAATTTGTGATAAAAATTATAGTTATTTTCAGTTTGTAAGAAAAAATTAACTAAAACAATTGCTATCGAATAAAACTTTGCATAATTCATTGAAAACGCTTTATTCTTTACGATTACATAAAAAAATTAATATTCAACCCTTTAATTTTAATGAAATTAGCTTAAAGCGAACGGAGATAAATTTAAATATCAATTATTTGTATCTTCAATCAAAAAGTGGTAAAACAATTGCTATCGATGATAAACTTTTGATATTTTTTTTAAAATACTTTGTTATTGAATATTACGCGAAGAAATTTAAATTATTTAAGCGTCAATTTAATGAAATTTGCTTAAAACCTAAGAACTAGAATGAAAATTATGATTATTTTCAATTTGTAAGAAGATAATAAGTAAAACTATTGCTATCGAATAAAAATTTGCATAATTTATTGAAAACACTTTAATCTTTAAGATTATATAAAAATAAATAATATTCAACCCTTAAACTTTAATAGAATTAGCTTTAAACAAGCGAAGATAAATAATTGCGATTATTTTCATCTTCAATAAAAGAAAAGTGGTAAAACAATTGTTATCGATTGTAAATTTATAAAAACAAATTTTAACACTTTATTATTTAATATTACGTGAAAAAATTCAAACTATTTAAGCGTTAAATTAATAAAATTGGCTTAAAACCTAAGAAGTAGAATAAAACTTATGGTTATCTATAATTTATAAGAAATAATTAAGTAAAACAATTGCTATCGATTAAAAAATTTACAAAATTTATTAAAAACACTTTAATCTTTAAGATTATATAAAAATAAATAATATTCAACCCTTAAACTTTAATAGAATTAGCTTTAAACAAGCGAAGATAAATAATTGCGATTATTTTCATCTTCAATAAAAGAAAAGTGGTAAAACAATTGTTATCGATTGTAAATTTATAAAAACAAATTTTAACACTTTATTATTTAATATTACGTGAAAAAATTCAAACTATTTAAGCGTTAAATTAATAAAATTGGCTTAAAACCTAAGAAGTAGAATAAAACTTATGGTTATCTATAATTTATAAGAAATAATTAAGTAAAACAATTGCTATCGATTAAAAAATTTACAAAATTTATTAAAAACACTTTAATCTTTAAGATTATATAAAAATAAATAATATTCAACCCTTAAACTTTAATAGAATTAGCTTTAAACAAGCGAAGATAAATAATTGCGATTATTTTCATCTTCAATAAAAAAAAAGTGGTAAAACAATTGCTATCGATTTTTTTTAAATACTATATTATTTAAAATTACGTAAAGAAATTTTAGATATATAACCAGTATATTAATAAAATATGCTTAAAACATTCGAAGTAGATTAAAAATTTTGATTATTTTTAATTTGGATAAAACAAATACTGAAACAATTGCTATCGATTTGAAATTATAAAATATCATTTAAAACGCTTTATTCTTTAAGATCGCACAGAGATATATTTATTATTAAACTCTTAGCTCAATGAAATTTGCTCTAAACAAACGAAGATTAAATTAAAATTGTAATTATTTTCAACTTTGATAAAAAAATATAGTAAAACAATTGCTAAAGATTGTAAATTTGCACAGTTTATTTTAAATACTTTACAATTTACAATTACGCAAAAAATTAGCATATTCAATCTCAATGTTAATAAAATTTGCTTCAAACATACGGAGTAGAATAAAAATTGTGATTATTTTTAATTTGGATAAAACAAATAATAAAACAATTGCTATCGATTTGAAATTATGAAATATCATTTAAAATGCTTTATTCTTTAAGATCATATAGAGAAATATTTATTATTTAACCCTCAGCTCAATGAAATTTGCTTTAAACAAACGGAAACATTAAAATTGTAATTATTTTCAACTTTAATACAAAATAAATAGTAAAACAATTGGTATCGATAGCAAATTTACTAAATTTATTTTAATCACGTTATTGTTTAAGATTACGTTAAGAAATTCAAAGTATTTAAGCGTTAAATTAATAAATTTTGCTTAAACGTAAGAAGTAGAAAATAAAAATTATTGTTATTCTCAAATTGAAAAATAAATACAGTAAAACAATTGCTATCGATGGGAAATTTGCCAAATTCATTTAAAATACTTTATTTTTCAATACTATTAAAAGAAATTTAAAAAATTCTATCCTCATCTTTATTAAAGTTACTTAAAAAGAGAACACTTTAATCAATATTGTGATCACTTTTAAATTAAATTTAAAAAAAATAGTAAAAACAATTGCTGTTGATGGATTGCATACAAAATGTATTTAAAACACCTTATTGTTTAAAATGACATTAAGAAATTCAAAATGTTCAACCCTTATATTCATGATATTTGCTTAAAACCAACCCAAATTAAAAAAGAAATTCAATTGAATTAAAAATTACGAAAACAATTACTATCGTTTGAAAAATTACAAAATTCATTAAAAACGCTTTATGCTTTAAGATTACGTAAACAATTTACTATATAACTCTTTAACTTTAATTAAATTAGCTTAGAACGAACGAAGATAATTCAAGTTGAAATTATTTTATTCCTCAATAAAAAAAAGTAGTAAAACAATTGCTATCGATTTATATTATACATAAAAGTTTTTCAAACACTTTATTATTTAAGATTACGTGAAGAAATTCAAACTATTTAAGCGTTAAATTCATGAAATTTGCTTAAAACGTAAAAAGTATAATAAAAATTATTGATATTTTCAATTTGATTAATAAAATAGTAAAACAATTGCTATCAATTGATCATTTACAAAATATATTTTAAACTTCTTATTATTTAAAATTACATTAAGAAATTCAAAATATTCAACCCTTATATTCAAGATATTTGCTTAAAACCAACGGAGATGAAAAAAATAGTTCTTATTTTCAATTTCAATAAAAAAAATAGTAAAACAATGTTATCGATTGAACATTTACAAAATTTATTTAAAACGCTTTATTCTTTAAGATTATGTAAGGAAATTTTTCAGTTTTAACCCTTATCTCAATAAAATTAATTATAAACCAACAGAGATGAAATGAAATTGTGATTGTTTTCAATTTGAATAAAAAAATTATAATAAAACAATTGCTATCGATTGGAAATTTACAAAATTTATTTAAGACGCTTTATTCTTTAAGTTTATGCAAAATAAAACGTTAATGTTCAACCCTTACTTCAATGGAATTTGTTTAAATAACCGAGAATAATTTAAATTGCGATTAATTTTAACCTCATCAAAAAAATAATAATAAAACAATTGTTATCGACTGAAAAATAACAAAATAAATTTAAAGGACTTTACTCTTTAAGGTTACGATAAAAAAAAAGTATGTATTCGACACATATTCATATTAAAATTTGCTCAAAACCAACGCGAATGTATAGAGATTATTGAGATTATTTTCAAAGTAAAGAAAAGATAGTAAAACAATTGCTAACTTCTGAAAATGTACAGAATTTATTTATAATACTATATTCTTAAAAAATTCAACTCTAATCTTTACGAAATGTGGTTTAAAACAACTTGGATGAATGAAAATTATGGTTATTTTCAACTTGAAAAAAAAAAATAGTAAAACAATTGCTATTAAACTAATTATTTACAAAATATATTTAAAACTGCTTATGATTTAAAATTACATTAACAAATTTAAAATATTCAACCCTTATATTCGAGATATTTACTTAAAACGAACGAAGATTAAAAAATAGTTAGTATTTTCAATTTGGATTAAAAAAGTAATAATAAAACAATTGCTATCGATTAAAAATTAATAAAATATATTTAAAAACACTTTATTCTTTCAGATTATGTATGGCAGATTTTTACTTTTAACCCTTATCTCAATGAAATTAGCTTTAAACACACAGAGATGAATTGAAATTGTGATTGCTTTCAACTTCAATTAAAAAATAGTAAAACAATTGCCATCGATAAGAAATTTACAAAGATTATTTTAAATAGTTAATTATTTAAGATTACGTTTAAAAACTATAAAATATTGAAGCGTTATGTTAATAAAATTATCTTAAAAATCGAAGTAGAATAGAAATTGTGATTTTTTAAATTGGAATAAAAAATATGTAATAAAACAATTGATATCGATTGTAAATTTACAAAATCTATTTTAGACGCTTTATTCTTTAAGATTATGTAAAAATTATTTTAATTTCCAACCCTTACTTCTACGAAATTGTTTAAAACAAACCGAGATTATTTTAAATTGTAAGTATTTTCAACTTCTTTTAAAAATATAGTAAAACAATTGCTTTCAATTGGAAATTCACAAAGTTTGTTTTAAACACTTTTTCGCTTAATATTACAAGATGATTTTCAAAATATTCAATCGTTATAACTCAAAATATTAGTTTAAAACGGACAAAAATGAAAGAAAGTAATTATTTTAAAAAAATGAGTAAAACAATTGCTATCGATTAAAAAAATTACATAAATTATTTAAATATATTTATTCTTTAAGATTACGTAAAGAAATGTTTAATATTTAACCCTTCTTTAATGAAATCTTCTTTAAACGCACGAAGATTAATTAAAATTGCGATTATTTTCAACTACAAATAAAAAAAGGAGTAAAACAATTGCTATCGACTGTAAATTTGCAGAGTTTATTTTAAACACTTTATAATTTAAGATTACGTAAAGAAATTTATAATATTCAACCGTTATGTTAATAAAATTTGCTTAGAACATACGGAGTGGAATAAAAATTGTGATTATTTTTAATTTGTATAAAAAATTTAATAAAACAATTGCTATCGATTAGATACTTACAACATTTATTTAAAATGCTTTATTCTTCAAGATTGCGTAAAGAAATTTTAATATTCAACTCTTACTCCAATGAAATTTGCCTAAAACCTACGAAAATAAATTAATATGGTAAGTATACTTAATTTCTAATAAAAAAAAAATAGTAAAACAATTGATATCGATTAGAATTATAAAAAAATTATTAAAGACACTTTATTCTTTAAGATTATGTAAAAATTATTTTAATATTCAACTCTAACTTCAATTAAATTTGATTAAAACCAAGCGAAATTAATCTAAATTGCGATTATTTTTAACTTCATTAAAAACATAATAAAACAATTGCTATTATTTGGAGATTCATACAGTTTGTTTTAAACACTTTTTTGTTTAATATTACGAAATGACATTCAAACTATTCATTCATTGTAACTAAAGATATTTGCTTAAAACGAACAGAGTTGAAAAAATTGTAATTATTTTCAATTTGAATAAAAAAATAATAGTAAAACAATTGCTATTTATTTAAAATTTACAAAATATATTTAAAACTGTTTATATTCCAAAATCACATAAAGAAATGTTTAATATTTAACACTTCCTTTATTGAAAATTGCCTAAAACCTATGTAAATAAATTAAAATTGCAAATAAACTTAACATCAAATAAAACAATTGCTATCGATTGTAAATTTACATAGTTCACTTTAAATACTTTCTAATTTATGATTACGTGAAGAAATTTTATATATTCAACCATTATATTAATAAAATTTGCTTAAAACATACGGAGTTGAATAAAAATTGTGATTATTTTTAATTTGTATAAAACATATAATAAAACAATTGCTATCGATTAGATATTTACAATATTTATTTAAAATGCTTTATTTTTTAAGATTGTGAAAAAAAATAAATATTTAATCCTCACTTTAATAAAATTTGTTTAAAACAAAGCGAGATTAATTTAAATTGCGAGTATTTTCAAGTTCATTGGAAAAAAAATAGTAAAACAATTGCTTTCGATTAAAAATTCACAAAATTTATTTAAAACTCTTTACTTTTTAAGATCACGTAAAGAAATGTTTAATAAACAGCCTTTACTTTAATGAAATTTGCTTAAAATTTACGAAAACAAATTAAAATTGTGATTTTTTTCAACTTCAAATAAAAAAGATAGTAAAACAATTGCTATCGATTGTAAATTCACATAGTTTATTTTAAATACTTTATAATTTAAGATTACGTATAAAAAAATTTAAATATTCAATCATTATGTTAAAAAAATGCTTAAAATATATAAAGTAGAATAAAAATTGTGATTATTTTTAATTTCGATTAAAAAAAAAAATAATAAAACAATTGCTATCGATTGGAAATTTTAAAAACTTATTGAAAACACTTTATTCTTTAATATTACCTAAAGAAATAGTTATTATTTAACCATGACATCAATGAAATTTGTTTAAAACAAACGGAGATATTAAAATTGTAATTATTTTCAACTTTATTAAAAAAAAGTAGTAAACAATTGATATTGATGGCAAATTTGCAAAGTTTATTTTAATCACTTAATATTGTTTAAGATTAAGTAAAGAAATTTTAAATATTTAACCCTTATCTTAATGTAACTTGAATGAAAAATATTATTTTTTGATATCAAACATTTTTCTTCAATTCAGTATAAGTATGGATTGCTACGTAATAACGGTCGCAACCAATGTCTTCATCTGTTATTTTTTTTTGCTAACTAGTAAATATAAGGAAAACAAAGTGTTGCCTTCAAAACGATCGCTCAATATTGTGGAAATACCGAAACTCCTCTTTATAAACCAATGCCAGAGTTATTTTTGCCCAACAATGAAGAAACCGCAAAAATTCCTAAAACCGATTGTATTACGAAAAACAATGGCCGCAATAATTAACATTCGCAATCGACCAATTCGTTCCTGAACGATTTTTCATGTATTGACTCATGCAGAAACGAGCATGAACGTCGCATTCCAACCTACAAGGACGCACAAAATTCTCCGCCGAAACGCGAACGTAGTATTTATTACCTGTGGCGAATAATAGAATAAACGCGCATATTCTATTCGTCAATGCCAAAAAAAAAATGATTAAAGTGCGTCCTAAAATTTCTAGGAAATTATTTTTTTTGTAATGTATGTGTGTGTGTGGAATGGCTCATGAATCACGATAATTTCGTTGGCGTTAATAAACAACACCAAGGATACTTAATGTACGAGCGTTTCGTGACATGTTTGGCGAAAAAATGCAAGAGACTACTGATAATTTCCAGATTATTTATTACGTTGTAAATAATCTTCTTTTTAAATGTATTAGTTTTGGTAATAATATTTATACACATACATGATTGAATAATAATGATGAACTCGATCAAATTCTTTACTTCAATTGCTGAACAAAAAGTTATGCAAGGAATTTTATTATAGAATACTTTACATTATTCAAACCAAAAACTGAGTTTTTGGTCGGAAGTAAAAAAACCTTTATCTACGATCGTACAAAAAGTAGACGCTTTTTGCATCATTTTTCATTGTAAAAGTGGCTTTTTAAAGCACTAGTGCTTTTTTACGTTTTTATTGCACGGTAATGTCAAACTGTTTTTATTGCACAGAAATGTCAAATTTGACAGATGATTATAGCACAAAATTTCGACGAAAAACTTAATTTTTTATTAATTGATACAAATAACTAATAAACTATAAATAAAATATATAATACAAACCAAATGGCAGTTTTAAGAACTCTGAAGATTTCATTTAATGCAAGTCGAAGCGATTACAATAAAGCGAACATTTTTCCCATAAATAATAATGGCGGCCGACATTTGTGCAACTTGTTTACTGGTTGCTAAGTAACGCTTTCATTAGTGCACTGCGGGTAAAATATGTTTTCATTAATTGAATTATTGAAATGACATTAAAATATTACTCATAAGAATATATTCTTTGAAATCCTTTACGATCGAAGATAAAATTTTGTAAAGCATACGTGTAAAAAGTTTCTTTATTGCACTCCTGGCTTCGTGTTTTTAAAGGACAGTTCGTGCAATAAAGCATCACTTTTTACACTTGTACTTTAAATAACTATTATTTTATCTGTACAATAGAATAAATTTTGGTTCAAGGCATGACATTTTGGGTTTAGTTAAAAACATTAAAAAACGCGTATTTTACAATTTAAAAAAAGCATCTCTTAAGATTATTCTAAGCTAGGTTAAACGTTTCAATCACTACACGAACATTTTGAATGGCGTTCAAAACTTTTGTGTATTAATGGAAACATTTTTGGTTGTTATTATTATTATTATTATTATTAAAATTATTATTAAGATTATATATGAATGTGAATATATATTTACTAGTTTCTGGTATCCAATATGTCATGTTGGAGTAAATGATAGCCAAACAGCAAAGCTCGATGCCTCACAGTTTTCTGAAACCAAAATTCACTCTTATTCATTCGTATTGAATTTGATGGTTATGTTATTATTATTATTAAGTACGTAATAATTTATATACAAAGTTTTAAAACCATAAAATGCTAATTGTTGAGATACAATAAATCGATCGAGGATTTTATTTACCTTTGAAAGTTTAAAAATTTAAGTTAAAATCTTCATTTTTAAAATCTGCAAATTGCAGAAGATATTTGGATGGGTTAAAGTAGAGAGTATCAATACACAAAATGTTATATAACGACGGTGAAAGAGGAGAGCCTTGTAGGAGTTCTTGTTATATTTTCCTCCTATTTTATTTGTATTTGTAAATTTGTAACATGTATATGATAAATAACAGTTCTCATTGATTTTTATTAGAAGAGTTTTTCGATTTAATTATTAACTTTTGTAGTAAAAGCAAATTAAAAACTATTCAAGAACATTTAGTTTAGTCGATTTAGAAACAAATAAATATCGTATTACTGGGGGGTGTTATAAGTACACACGTATACTCAAATGGTAGGAAATTGAATTTAAAATGATTTTTATTTGAAAAATATTTTACTCTAGTAATTCATTTCTGTGATAAAAACAATTGAAATTGTAAAAGCACATTTTGAAAGTAGTTGAAAAAACAATTGAATATCGTGGAATTTTTTAGTGATGTAAACGCATATTTATGTTTATATGGTTTGCGTATTAAAAGTTCAATTAATTTTATTTGAAAAGTTTTTTAATTAAATGATTTGTTTCTGCAATAATTATAATTGAATATAAATAATTAAATATCATAGTATTTAAAGGAGTTTTGGGCTTATATGTATAATCAAATGATAGGAAATTTTATTTTCAATAATTTTTATTTAAAGTGTTTCTTGATTGGATTATTAATTTTTGCAATAAAAACAATTGAAATCGTATAAGCACATTTTCACAGTAGTTGGAAAAAAACAATTGAATATCGTAGGATTCCGTGATTATATAAACGCACGTTTATGTTCATATGGTAGGAAATTAAATTCCCAATGAATTTTATTTGAAAAGATTTTTGATTAAATAATTAATTTTTGTAACAAAAACAATTTGAATTTTGATAATACTTGTATAGAAATAATTGAATATCGCAGTATTTTAACATGATTTGCCTATAAGTTTATATAATCATGTGATAGGTAATTTTATTTCCAATAATTTTTATTTGAAGAGAATTATTAATTTTTGCAATAAAAACAATTGAAATTGTAAAAACGCATTTTGATAGTAGTTGGAAAAACAATCGAGTATCGTAGCATTTAGGGGTGATATAAACGCATAATTGTATTCATATGGTAGGAAATTAAATTTACAATCAATTTTATTAAAAAAAAAAATTGATTATATGATTATTTTTTGTAATAATTGTAATTAATAGATTATAATAGTTGTATAGAAATAATTGAATATCGCAGTATTTGAAAACTATTTGGATATATGTTTATAATCAAATGATTAGGTAATTTTATTTCCAAAAATTTTTATTTGAAGAGTTTCTTGATTGAATTATTAATTTTTGTAATAAAAACAATTGAAATCGTAACAGCACATTTTGATAGTAGTTGCAAAAACAATTGAATATGGTAGCATTTTGTGGTGATATAAACGCACTTTTATGTTCATACGGTAGGAAATTAAATTTGTAATCAATTTTATTTGAAAAGTTTTTAGATTAAATAATTAATTTTCGTAATAAAACAATAGATACCGTAAAGGCACATTTTGACCATAGTTGGAAAAACAATTGAATATAGTAACATTTGGTGGTGATATAAACGCATGTTTATGTTCGTATGGTAGGAAATTGAATTCACAATCGATTTTATTTGAAATGTTTTTTGATTACATGATTAATTTTTGTAATGATTGTAATTGACTCAGCTGTTCAACAATCTAGTTGGCCATCACTAAACACACTCCTCTATCCTGCCCTTGTTCTCTATCATTCCCTCTCCCTCCTCATATAGTCTTCCTGATCCGCCAGAAATGACAACTCTACAAACAAATTTAACGTTACAATCTTCAACAGGAACGTATCTAATGAAAAAAACTCAATGATTGAAGTTATCTATGCATCAGGGATGTCACAAGGATCTAATCTTGGTCCTCATATTTTTGATGACCTAATTAGTGTAGTGGTGGATCCATGTTTCGTCTACGGTCACAAATCGGCGAAAACAATCCGTTGGATTACGCTTTAACAAGGCCAAACACTCTTTCGAAGTGGTAACACGATTTCGCTTGTTGTCCATAGTCAGCAGACGCGGCACCCACCGCGCCGACAGCTTCCTCATGCCCAAATGTTCGTGCACGATATTTTGCACACGTTCATATGAGATGCCCGTGGTCTCTACTATTTCGCGCAACTTCACTCGTCGATCGGCTAACACGAGATCATGGACTTTGTCGACCATTTCTTCATTTGTGGCCGTTTTTGGACGTCCACTGCGTGGTTCATCCTTGGTGCTCGTACGGCCAAGTTTGAACTCGCTCACCCAGAAACTAATAGTCGAAAATGAAGGTGTGGATGTGCCATGAACTTTCTGCAAAATATCTCGTATCTCCGTCGCCTTTTTCCCATCTATCCAGAAATGTTTGATGACTGCACGAAATTCGTTTTTATACATTTTTGCAAAAGTGCCTGACTTGCTTCACAAGATATCCTAGTAAACAAAAACGGAACGACGCACGTGTCTGAAAATTTGACAGCTTACCTAAAATAGGTTAACCTTGACAACCATCATAACAATTTCACGATACGCGCGCCATCTCTTGCCCATTCCGGAAACTTTCCAATCTGCCCTCGTATATTCTTACTGCAATCATTTCCAGTTAAATAAATTAGTGGTAAAGAAAGCGTAGAACGTTATAATTGTATACAAAATCGAAATCGAAAAAAAATTATCCATAACGATCGTATAAAACGTTTGCCCGTGTAATTTAAAGCAATTTTTCACCGTCTGAATTTATACGAGGCGCGCACACAATTAAAAACGCGCCAATCAGTGCGTGAAGCACGTGAAGAAAATGAAAAATGAAGAACACACAATTTATTGGTAATTGGGCGATAAATTTCGTGCGTGCGCGTTCTCAAACGAAACAACAACGACGAAAAGAAAGAAAAAAAACAAAAATGCGTTCAAAGTTCCCATCGATTGCACATGAATGCCGGTTTATCATGCTCGGCTCATATTTTAGCCCCGCGAGCGTAATAAAACTAATGCCTCAAATCGACGTGTCGTGTTTTACAATTGGAAAGCACGCACGGCCGTGAAACGGAAATTTGCACCTCGCAATCTAATCTAGGTCCATCGTGATTCATTTTTTTTTCGCAGCAGCCATCATTTTGTGCAATCCCACGAAAACAGCTTAATCGCGAGTGCTGTAGTTTTTTTTTTAACCCATTTGATTAGGTCGAGTGTATAAAATAGGTCGAAATTCTGGCTTATCTCAACATTTTTACACAAATAATTATTATTTTCCATTCCGGTTTGTTTACACACGGAATTAGACTAAGTCAATATCATTATTATTGCTAAACCAGTTGCAATCAACTTTTATGATTGAATTTATTATTAACGTAATTTTCCCGACGGACAAGAAAATCCAATTGAGAAATTAAATGTCGCGCATCTCAAGGTTTGCGCTCATTTGCGGAAAATTGTCCCCTTCTGCAAGGGCACGCATGTATGCAACCCAATTAGCCCCGGTGCGCAATTGCAACAGATTACACCGGGTACGAAAACTGTAGAATCCGCGCAATCTAGGCTAATTGAGGTATCAATGCGGACGTTTAATTAGACTAAAATTGAAGCTGTGTTTCGTTACGGTAAACTTTGCAAGGAGTGCTCGTTCCAATTTGCCACTTTACTAAACCGAATCCGACCGACTCTCGCAACGTCTGCACGTCAGACCAAACAGATTACGAAAAGAAAAACAAAACAAAAAGTTTATTATTACTTAATCACGTATAATAATTACATCTTACTTGAGGTAAGGTCGAAATGATAAAATAAAATCATGACCGAGGCGACCTTTACAAAAAAAAGAGGCATTTTCTTCCTTGATTTACGTAATTCGAGAAGATTTTCCAGATACCGATCTTAATTGGGAGTGTAATTGAATACAGGATGGACTTCCTGCTGAATGAGAATTGCTTTATCTTCGGCGTGATTTGAATTTAGAGGACACGAAACGGTGCATTAAACATCCAATACAGTTTATCTTCAATAAATTTAACTGTTAAAAATACCATCACATTAGATTTGAAACTAATTTCTGTTGGTCATATTTTTTTTATAATTATTTTCTTTCCAATAATTTAGGTTTTGAGTGTCGCCATTTTGTTTCTAGTTTATGTTTATGTTTATTAATCTTTAGCTTTCATTCCAAAAAAATAAATACATATGAATATACACAAATATAAAACAAAACGTACAAAAATTTTGACTGGATGAAGATGGGCGGAGTTCGTGCAGCTGCGACGTTTCTAGGCAAGTTAGATCAATTGTTTTCAGGAAATATTATAGATACGTTCATTGGAAATGAATTTGGAAAATTTCAAACTAATTCGTGTTGATAATAATATCTTACCATTATCAAAAACAATTCTGTTTGAATTTTAATCATCGCCATAAATTTCGTTTATTGATTTGTAAAATTGTAGAAGCTCAACTACCCAAAGAATCTGTTTAAAAATCATACTGTATAACTTCAAATGAGCCCTCTATAATATACGAATAAAACAATTGCTACATTCCACCTGGAAACAAAACCACAACTCCAAGAACTTGAAATGTGAAAATTGTAAAAATTACGTTCGGTGATTATAACAAGCTCAATTATTTGAGGAATTTATTTAAAGATTTATAAATAAATCACATACGATATACTAATAAAACAATTGCCACAATCCACCTGCAAAGAATACAACAACTTTTAGAAATTGTGATGTGAAAAAGCCGAAATTTGCCTTCAGTGATTAGAAAAATTGTGCGAGCTTAATCACTTGAAAAATTTATTTAAAAATCATTTTATACATCTGCAAATAAACCAGCTATGATCTACTAATAAAACAATTGCCGTATTATATCTGTAAACAAAACCACAACTCTTAGAACTTGAATGTAATGTGAAACATTCATAAATTGCTTCAAGTGATTTTAAAAATTGTGCAAGCTCAATTATCCAAAGAATTTATTTGAAAATCATCATACACATTGACAAATGAACCTTCTGTAATATACCAATAAAATAATAGCTGTAGCACACTTGCAAACAAACCTACAACTCTTAGATCTTGAAATGTGAAAAATGCAAAAATTGCATTCAGTGATTATAAAAATTGTACAATCTCAAATAATCAAAAAAATTTATTCGAAAATTAAAGTACCAATGATATACCAATAAAACAGTTGCCGTTTTCTATCTGTAAACAAAGTAAAAAAATATTCTATTTGTCTTAAATGTTAAATTATTTCTCTGTAAAAATCAAATTTAAAATCAACAGTTTTATCATCTCTTTCCCGCTGTTTTTTTTCCTTAAAAAATCATGTTTTTTTCATACCCTTTTCTTCGAGAAATTTGTTATTCTTTTTTCTTCAAACCCTGTTTTCTCAATTGTTCCTTCATTGAGAAAATTCTCAGTTACTGATAATAAATGTTTGATTTTTATTCGTTTGGTTCAAATTATTAATTGTTTTTATAGAAAATCCAACTACTTTTTTAGCAATTTTTTAGTTTTCCGTCGTTTTTCCTTTAAAACATTTCACTTTTTTCAGTCGTTTTTTTCTGGATTAGAAACCGCGAAACCATCAGTAATTAATATGTATATGTAGAGTGGGCGGGTGGCCTCTATCCCACCCTCCAGTTAAAAAAACATCATCAAAAATTATTTGTATAAATACATCAATAAAAAAATGCAATTATTTTGTGTTTGTTTACAACTTTAAACTAAAACCCTCGCTTATGTTTTACTGATTGGAAGGTAGGATAGAGGCCACCCACCCACCCTACATATACATGACAACTTTAATTGCTAATCGTTGATGATTTTCCTACTAAAAACAATAAAACCCTTTAGATAATAAAAAAATAAAACAAAATCAAAATATAAGTTTAGATATAAATCACTTTCTATAGCTAATCTTATATAATTTAAATTTAAAGTCAGCCCACCCATCATGCATCAATTTTTTACTAACTTACTCACTCAAAATGTTTTCCTTTTTAATTTATTTTTTATTCAAAAAGTTTTGTAACTATTTTTATTGGAAACCGCAAGACGAAAGAATTAAAGTTTATATGTATATGTAGGTTGGGTGGGTGGCCTCTATCCCATCCTCCAATCAGTAAAACATCATCAAATATTATTTGAAAAATTTGCTTGAATAAATCTATTAAAATTTGCAATAATGTTATGCTTATTTACGTTTTACAACTTTTAATTAAAACCCTCACTTATGTTTTACTGTTTGGAGGGTGGGATAGAGGCCACCCACCCACCCTACATATATATGATAACTTTCGTTGCTAATCGTTGATGGTTTTGCTGTTAAAAACCATCAAATCCTTTATGTAATAAAAAATAAAACAAATTAAAATTTAAGTTTAAATATAAGTGACTTTCTATAGCTAATATTTGGTACTAATTAAGTAATTTAATTACAAAACACTCGCGTATGTTTTACTGATTGTAAGGTGTGTCAGAGGCCACCCACCCACCCTACATATACTTATTTATTTTAGTTGTAACACTGCTGATGATTTTTGCTAAGTTAATCAACATTTCCACTGATTATTTTCTTGAAAACTAAACGCTGGCCAGTGGATGAGGTTAATATGCATATGTAGGGTGGGTGGGTGGCCACTATCCTACCTTTCAATTCCAAAAATTACGCCAGAAGAAGTGAATTAGGAAATTAATTTAATCACTTTCATAATTTTCTACCTCTTTCGAGTTATACCTAAATATTATTAATTGGAGGGTGGGTTGGAGTCCATCCATGCACCTTAAAAATATACATTTGATATATTTGGTCTTTAAGCGATCATTTTTTTAGGATTACCTATTAACAAACTCTATTTCTGTTTATGCTGTTAACAAATGTTTGCTTGAATAAAATGGTATATGTAGTGTGGGAATGGAATAGTGTATTTAGTATATGTGGATAGCTTTTAATCCATCCTCCGACCAATACATTTTACTCGACGATTTATAAAACAAAACATATCTAACAAAAAATTTTGGTTTAAATAGATATTTTTAGGTTTAACTCTGTTGATGATTTTTACTAATTTAATTATCTTCTTCACTGTTTGTTTCCCTGGAAACTAAACACGGATCAGTGGATTTGCTTAATATGTATATGTAGGGTGGGTGGGTGGCCACTATCCCACCCTCCAATCAATAAAACATCATCAAATATTATTTGAAACATTTGTATGAATAAATCTCTATTAATTGCAATTATTTTGTGTTTATATTTTAAAACTTTTAATTAAAACCCTCGCTTATGTTTTACTGATTTGAGGGTAAGATAGTGGCCACCCACCCACCCTTCATATACACGATAACTTTAATTGCTAATCGTTGATGATTTTCCTGCTAAAAACAATCAAACCCTGTATGTAATACAAAATAAAACAAAATCAAAATTTACGTTTAAATATAAATGATATTGTATAGCTAATTTTATCTAATTTAAATTTAAAGTTTGCTCACCCATCATGCATCAAATTTTTACTAATTTACTCACTCAAAATGTTTTCCTTTTTAATTTCTTTTTTGTTCAAAAAGTTTTGTAAATGATTTTATTGGAAACCGCAAGACGATAAGGAATTAAAATTTATATGTACATGTAGGGTGGGTGGGTGGTCTCTATCCCACCCTCCAATCAGTAAAACATCATCACCTATCCCACCCTCCAAATGCAATATTATAAAAAAGAGATTTTTGAGAAATAAAATCTATACTATAGATAAAATTTACTAGAAACATTTTTTACAATTTACAAACACTAAAATCAATTTTCCTTCTATAATATTGAGTTTTGATGGTCGCAATTTGTTTATAGCCACACTAAATCAATTGTTTTTTAGATGAAAGTACGTTCAGTGACAATAGAATTTGAAGATTAGAAACTCATTCATATCGAGAATAATCTTTCGCAATTTTTCAAATCAGCTAAAGCAATTTTCTTTTCGTAAATTTCAGTTACTAACGTCACCACTTTGTTTCTTGGCTCGATAAGTCAATTGTTTGAGGTAGATATTATAATTACGTCTATTGGTAATAAATTTGAATATTTAAAACTTATTCCTCATGAAAATATTTTGTTAAAATTTAATATCTAACGATTTTAATTGTAAATCAAAAATATAAGACGTAATTCCCAATATATTTTAATAATAATTTTATTTTCATGTACTTATTTCGGGCGTTTTTCCCATCAGAAAATTGTGTTTTTGTGTCGTCACAAGTTTTCTTGTCTTGTTGATGATGAAATTAGGAACAATATTGTTCCCAATTTATCTAACCTCCGAAAATAGTTTTTTTTTCTCAAAAATTTGAGTTTTATGAATCGCCATTTGGTTTCTAGCTAAGACAAGTGAATTGTTTCAAAGAGATATTAAAAAAGTGTTTATTTGTAATGAATTTTGAAGATATGAATCTAATTCCTGCATGGAATATTTTTTTACAACTTTTTTTAATAACCGAAAACAATGTTCCTTTAAGTTTTGATCATCGCCATTTTATATTTAACCAATGAAAATCATTTGTTCATCACTAATGAATTATGAAAAAATTGAAACTAATTCTTTATGAAAATGATCTTTTTACAAATTATCTAATCACAGAATGCAGATATCCTTTCATCAATTTGAGTTTTGAATTTGGCTATTTTATTTCTAGAAACGGTCAATTGTTTTAAAAATATATAAAAAATACGTTCATTTTCGCATTTTGAAAATTCCTGCTGATGAGTTTTGTGAATCGTCATTTTGTTTCCAGCTACGACAAATCACTTCTTATTAGAAACACGTTCATTGACAATAAATTTTGATGATTTTAGATTAATTTCTTTTAGAAATATTGCTAAATATTGTTTCCAATGAAAAATTATTATTCCCATTTTGAAATATTATTTTGTTGGCATTAAAGAATTATTTCTGAGAGTTTGAAAGATTTTCATTAAGTAATAAACAATTGAGAGTCGTTTCTCTCAAATTGCAAATAATTATTCAACAAAAACACGTTTCAACCCCTCTAATATCGTTTGTGGTTAAAAATGTATTAATCCAATTACGAAATATTATTCTTTATACATTAAATATATAATTACATCAAGTAATAAACAATTGAGGGTAGTTTTTCTCAAACGGCAAATGATTGTTCAACAAAAAAAAGATTTCAACCCTTTTAAAATCATTTATGGTTAAAAATGTATTAATCCTATTATGAAATATTATTCCTTAGACATTAGAAAATGAATATTAAGAGTTTTAAACACTTGCACCAAGTAATAAACAATTAAGAGTCGTTTTTCCCAAAATGCAAATAATAATGTAAAGGAAAAAGGTTTCAACCCCTGTAACATCGTTTGTGGTTAGAATTTTTTCAATCTCAATATGAAATATTATCCTTTAGACATTAAAGAATTAATTATAAAATTCTTAAACATTTCCATTAAGTAAAAAACAATTGAGAGTCGTTTTTCTCAAACTGCAAATAATTGTTCAACAAAAAAATATTTTAACCACTGTAATATCGTTTGTGGTTAAAATGTATTAATCCCATTATAAAATGTTATTCTTAAGACAGTAAAGAATTAATTTTGATAGTTTTAAACATTTCCATCACGTAATAAACAATTGAAAGTCGCTTTTCTCAAATAGCAAATAATTGTTCAACAAAAAAAAATATTTCAACCCCTGTAATATCGTTTGTGGTCAAAAATTTATTAATACCATTATGTAATATTATTCTCTAGACATTAAAGAATTATTTCTGAGAGTTTTAAACATTTCCATCAAGTAATAAACAATTGACAGTAAATTTTTCTAAAATTAAAAATAATTATTCAACCGAAAAAGGTTTCAACCCTTGTAAATTAGTTTGTGGTTGAAAATGTATTAATCGCATTATGGAATGTTATTATTAAGATATTAAAGAATTAATTCTGAGAGTTTTAGACATTTTCATCAAGTAATAAACAATTGAGAGTCGACTTTCTCAAATTGAAAATAATTATTTAACAGTAAAAGGTTTGAACCCTTGTAATATCGTTTGTAGCTAAAAATTTATTAATTCTATTATGAAATTATATTCTTCAGATGTTAAAGAATTAATTCTGAGAGTTTTAAATATATCCATCAAGTAATAAACAATTGAGAGTCGTTTTTCCCAAATTGAAAATAATTGTTCAACAAATAAATATTTCAACCCTTTTAAAATCATTTTTGGTTAGAAATTTATTAATCCTATAATGAAATATTATTCTTTGGGCTTTAGATAATTTATTCTGAGAGTTTCAAATATTTTCATCAAATAATAAACAATTGAGAATCGCTTTTCTCAAATTGAACATAATTATTGAAGAGAAAAAGGTTTCAGCCCCTGTAATATCGTTTGTAGTTAAAAATTTATTAATCCTTTTATGAAATATTATTCCTTCGTCATTAAAGAATTAATTTTAAGAGTTTT
Source organism: Ontholestes murinus (assembly GCA_963969525.1). NCBI lineage: Eukaryota > Metazoa > Arthropoda > Insecta > Coleoptera > Staphylinidae > Ontholestes > Ontholestes murinus. Next base: position 110,329,473 of record OZ018387.1, read on the forward strand.
AAAGATTTTTATTAAGTCATAAAAAAATTTAGAAACGTTTTTCTCAAATGGCAAATAATTATTCAACAAAAATAGGTGTCAACATCGATTATGGTCAATAATCTATTAATCCTATTATGAAATATTATTCTATGGATATTAAAGAATTACATTTGAGAGTTTTAAACATTTACACCAAGTAATAAATAATTGTGAGTCGTTTTTCTAAAATTGAAACTAATTATTTAACAAGAAAAGGTTATAAGTTCTTGATAATGGATGCATAGTACCCGAAATGTACATCTAGCAAAATAAAAAGTAATATTGTAAAGAAAATGTTAGTGTTTTAATCAAATTTTAATCATATATTCACGTAAATCAACAACAAATTTCTATAAGAAAAGGTTTTCACCACTGTAATAAATTTATGGTTAAAAAATCCCATAGTGACAAAAGCAGTTTTCTTTTTATAAAATTGAATTTTAATAGTAGGCAGAATGTTTTCGGAAATGGCAAATCAATTGTTTTAATAGAATAATAGAAATACGTTTATTGCGAATAGATTTTGAAGTCTTGAAACTAATTCCTTTTGGAAATATTTTTTGATAATTTTCTCTGATCACCGAAAACAATTTTTCTTCCTCTAAATTGAGTATCAATCATCGCCATTTTGTATCTAAACACTGTAAATCAATTGTTTTCGAGGGATATTCAAAATACGTTAAGTGATAATAGATTTTAAAAATTTGAAACTAATACCTGCTAAGAATAATTTTTTTACAAGTTTTTAAATTACCACAAACAGTTTATCTTCAATACATCTAAAATTTGAGTGTCACCATATTTTTTCTAGATAAGGTAAGTCAATTCTTTTACAGAGAAAATTTGAAATACGTTGATTGGTAATGGATTTTGAAGATTTGAAATTGATTCTTTCTGGCAACGATTTTTTACAACGGTAAAAACCAAATGCTGATATCTTTCCATCAATGTGAGTTTTAATTTTCGCCATTTTGTTTATAGCAATGGTAAACCAATTGAAAAAATACGTTGGTTAATACTGTATTTAGAAGATGTGTAACTAATTCCTGTTGGAACTATTTTTTACAATTTTTCCAAACACTGAGGACTTTAAAAAAAAGAGTTTTGATCGCCATCATTCTCTTTCTTGTGTGATGGTAGGTTAATTGTTTTATATGTATGTCAAAAATACATTTAGAGGAATTGAATCTTAAAGATTAGAAATTAATTCCTACAAGAAATATATACTTTCTGCAATTTTTCTAATCACCAGAAATAATTTTGCTTCCAGAAAATTGAGTTTTAACCAATGTCATTTTATTTCTAATCACCGTAAATCAATTGTTTTAGAAAAATGTTCAAGATACATTCATTGGTAATGGATTTTTCAAAATTTGAAGTAATACCTATTAGGAATAATTTTTTACAATTTTTGAAATCACCGAAAACCGTTTTTTTTTTCTATAAATCTAATTTTTAAGTGTCACCGTGTTGTTTCTAGATAAGGAAAGTCAATTGTTTTAGAAGGAATATTGAAAATACGTTAATTAATAATGGATTTTAAAGATTTAAAAGTAATCCCCTTGTGTTAATAATTATTTACAATTTATCTAATTGCTGAAAGAAGTTTTTCTTCAATAAATTAAAGTTTGTGAAACACAATTTTATTTCTAGCTATGATAAGTCAACTGTTTTAGATGGATATTATAAACACGTTAATTGGTAATTAAATATTTAGATTTGAAACAAGTTATCGAGCAAAATCGGATCATTCTAACTGTGGTAATTAAATCCTTCAATTTCATAAAAAAAATAATGGATTTCTTTTTACTACACCTTATATGCTCTTTATTCTAGATTTAGCATGCGAACTTTTATATATTTTTATAATATGTTTCATATAAAAAAAACTATCGTTTATAATTTAAAACTGGAGGGTGGGATAGTGGCCACCCACCCACCCTACATATAAAATGAAATTTAAACTAAAACAGTGTTTATAAGATCATTGTAAACATCTAAATAATTTTTGGTTTGTTTTGCAGAACTTCAACAGTGATATTAATGAAAATACCAATATTTATGTAGGGTGGGTGGGTGGCCTCTATCCCACCCTCCAACCTATAGATCATACGCGAGTATGTTGCTGAATATCAAATTAGTTATAAGTTGACTTATAGTAGGTTTAACATATAAATTTATTTATTTTAATTATTTTATAAGAAAACCCTTTTATGAAATTTAAAACTGGGATAAAGGGCACCCACCCACCCTACACTCACCCACCCTACATATAAAATAGAATTTTAACTACAACAGTGCTAATAATATCATTACAAACATCTACATTAATTTTCTTCGAATTTAAATAACTTCAACAGTAGCAGTGATGAAAGTATCAATATTTTTGTAAGGTGGGTGGGTGGTCACTATCCTTTCCTCTAGCTTCACAATATAAGTAAAGATTTTCTCACAGAAACATTAAAATCAATAAATTTACTTGTTAAACCTTCTATATGTCAGCTTGTAATCAAATTAATATTCAGCAACACCCTGGTGTATGATTTATAGGTTGGAGGGTGGGATAGTGGTCACCCACCCACCCTACATAAATATTAATACTTTCATCACTGCTACTGTTGAAGTTATGTGAATCAAAACAAAAATAATGTAGAGGTTTGTAATGATTTTATAAACTCTGTTAATTTAAATTCCTTTTTATATGTAGGGTGGGTGGCCACTATCCCACCCTCCAACCTATAGATCATAAACCAGTGAATTGCTGACTATTAATTTGATTATAGGCTGTAATCGTACGTTTAATATGTAAATTTATTTATTTTTATGTTTCTATGAAAAAATCTTTACTTAAACCAACATAATCAATTTAAGCACAACAGGGCTGATAAAATCATTACAAACATCTATATAACTTTGTTTTGTTTTATAGAACTTCAACAGTGATAGTACTAAAAGTACCAATATTTATGTAGGGTGGGTGGGTGGCCTCTATCCTACCTTCCAACCTATGCATCATAATCGAGTGTGTTGCCGATTTTTAATTTGATTAGAAGCTGTAATATTAGGTTTAACTTTTAAATATATTTATTTTAATGATTTTATAAGAAAAACTTCGTTTGTATTTTCAAACTGGAGGGTGAGACAGTGGCCACCCACTCACCCTACATATACAATGAAATTTAAGCTACAACAGAATTTATAAAATCATTACAAACATCTACATAATTTTCAGTTTTTGTTAGAGAACTGTAACAGTGACAGTGATGAAAGTACCAATATATATGTAGGGTGGGTGGGTGGCATCTTTCCCACCTTCCAGTTTTAAAATATGAACAAGAGTTTTTTACTAATAATTAAAATAAATAAATTTACATATTAAACTTACTATAAGTGAGCTTTCAATAAAATTAATATTCAGCAAAACACTCGTGTATGATTTATAGGATGAAGGGTGGGATAGTGACCACCCACCCACCTTACATTAACAATGAAATTTAAACTACAATAACCTTCATAAAATCATTACAAACAACTACATAATTTTGATTTTGTTTTATAGAACTTCAACATTAACACTAATGTAAGTACGAATATTCTTGTAGGGTGGGTGGGCGGCCTACATCCCACCCTTTAGCCTATACATTATAAACGAGTGTGTTGCCGAATATTAATTTGATTACAAGCTGATTTATAATAGGTTTAATATGTAAATTTATTTATTTTTATGTTTTTATAAGAAAATCATTATTTATATTTTAAAGCTGGAAGATTGGATAGTGGCCACCCACCCACTTTATATATACAATGAAATTTAAGCTAACAATTCTTATATAATCATAAAATCTGGGATTAAACCGAAAATAATGTAATTTTCGGTTTTTGTTAGAGAACTTTTACAATGATATTCACTATTTCTAGATATATCTTGTGAGGCCAATTGCTTGTGTGATTAGTTTTCAGCAATTTATCATAACTCTGAATGCATTTTTATCATTTTCCTAACTTCATTTTTAATTCATATAATTCTGTTTTTGGACATAAATAATCAATTGTTTTTACGTAGATTTCAAAATACACTATTTTTAGATGTATATTGTAATTTTGAGGCCAATTGCTCCTGTGAATAATTTTAAACTAATTTTCAATTCACTAATAAATAGAAAAAACACGAAAATATTTTCGTAAAATCTACAACAATGAAATTCAAAATTTACTATTTTTAAATGTATCTTGTAATTTTTGAGGTCAATTTCCAGAGTGATTCATTTTTAACAATTAAATTTCTGAATTCATTTTTCAATCTATCCAATTTTAAAGTCTTATATTTCTGTTTTCAGACGTAAATCGTCAATTGTTTTTACGTGGAATTAAAAATACACTCTTTCTAGATGTATGTTATCATTTTGAGGTCAACTGCTCTTGAAATTAGTTCTTAACAACTTCTCGAATATCTGATTGCATTTTTAAATAACCTTAATTTCACTTTAAAGCCATACACTTATGTTTCTAAAAGTAAATCATCAATTGTTTTAATATTAAATTAAAAATACACTACTTTTAGATGCATATTGTGATTTTGAGGCCAATTGGTTAAGCGATTAATTTTCAACTCCGAATGCATTTCTAAATTTCCCTAATTTTATTTTGAAGTCTTATATTTCTGTTTTTCGATTTAAATAATCAATTGTTTATGCATAGAATTTAAGACACACTATTTCTAAATGTAGATTCTGATTTTGAGGCCAATTTTTTGTGTGATGAATTTTTAATAATTTCTCAAATCACTGAAAACATTTTTCAATTTTTGGAAATTCTATTTGAAGTCTTATATTTTGGGTTATAGAAGAAAACTGTCAATTGTTTTTATGTAGAATACAAAATACGCTATTTCGAAATGTATTTTGTGATTTTGAGGCTAATGGCTTTTGTGATTAGTTTTTAACAATTTTTTAAATCTCCGATTGCATTTTTCGATTTTCTTAATTTCATTTTAAAGTCTTATATTTCTTTTTTTTTTCATCGTAAATCGTCAATTTTTTTATGTATATTTAAAAATAAACTATATCTAGGTGTTTTTTTGTGATTTTGAGGCTAATTATTTGTATAATGTATTTTTAATTATTTTTTAAATCTCTAAATGCATTTTTCAATTTCCCTAATTTCATTTTGAAGTTTTATATTTTTGGTTCTGGAGGCAAATTGTCAATCGTTTTTCTGTAGAATTTAAAATATACTATTTATATATGTATTTTGTGATTTTGTGAATTTGACAGGAAATCTCAAATGGAAGAAGGTTTTTTACAAACTTTTGATGATAGCAGCAGTAAATTCCTAAGTTATTGTCAATAAGACCAGATGAAAGAAAGGAACATTGATAATTTTTTTGGTAGTTTTGGCAGAATAGCTTATTGAAAAAAAAACGCAAAAGTGAAACGGCGGTCATACGCGGGAAGACCATCAAAAAAGACAGCGATTATTTGTAAATATTAGGGACCATATGCAAATAGTACAGATAAACCAGTCTAGTAACAGAGATGAGATGATGACATTTAAGAATTACTTGGTTAATGCAAAATTTCAAGATGAATTGAAATAGTTTTGATCTTAAATAATCGTTTCTATAATATTTTCAGCTTCAATTTGAAATATCCTGACATCAATCATAAAGCTAATGATAAAAATTTAAGAATTCAATCTTTAGAATGATTGCCATAAGATTGATGATTCTAATAGTTTTGAACTTCTGTAATATTTCTAGTTTTAAGTTTTACTAGGCTAATATCAATGAAGATTGTAGTGATGATCATCACAAAGCCATTGTAACCGATGAATAGTAATGTTTATATTAAAAAAATATAGATCATCCATCAAAAATTAAAATATCGAATTAAAAGTAATAACTTTTAATGGTCAAAAAAGTTTAAAAATTCGAAATAGGTTTAATATCAATCAATACTTTAAATTAGTTTGATAATTAAAACGATTAAAGCACTTAAGATTAGGAATTTGAAATGTTAGTAATATTTTTAGCTAAACTCTAAACTAGTTGTATTGAAATTATTATTTCCTTGGTAACAACACCTACGGACCAGTTTTGATCAATTCGGGACTCATCAGAGTAATATCGTTGATTCCTGAGTCAATAAAAATTAAATCCAGTTATACAGACAAACTGTTAAGTATTTTTATTGTATCGTCAGAGTAAAGTTGAAGTTAAAGACAGGAAACTGGAACGTTTTTTCTACCAATATTTTCTTTCATCTAATTTCTATGGGAATATTAAAAAATTACGTCAATTAGTTAAAAATTTTGATGATTTCTGGATTTTTTTGCATCACTGTATTTATTTATTATACTAATTGGTTATATCAAATTTTGTTACAAGTTTTAAAGATCGTTGCCTCGTAAATAAAACGAGAGCCAATTTTCGCATTAGTTTATTTCCCCTGGAAACGAGCCAAAGCGACAGGCGGCCAAGGTTAAATTGTGCATTTTCACTTGCGCTGTTTTAAAAGCGTTCGGGATTAATCAAAATTCCGAAATAGCATTTGTACGTTGACCTCAAACGCCGTAGGTCGGGATTTCGTGTTTATCTCGTTACGTTAATGAGTTATAATTAGCCCACCTAAACTGAATCGCACAATATAAATAAACACAATCCGTCCGTAATTGCGTTGCGTAATTAAACGCTCGATTGTGAAATTTTTTGTAACGTCACAAAAATTTCTACTTCTACAATAATAAATTATTATATTATAATACACGATAATTATTTTTTTTTGTTGTTGTACACAATAGACAAAGCGGTGAAATAAAGTAATTAGCACCGCGCACAATGTGCAAATACAATAAATTTTCTATTGAATAGATTAATATTCATAAACGTATTGTCGATGAATTGCAAATTAGGAGACATTGTTCTAGTTTCTAATATTCAAATTGTTAATCTGGATCTGAGAGAAAAGACGCAGAGAAACTGAGCAAACCTGGCTACAGAGGTGCTAATTAAATTGCCGGTGGCAAATTGGTGGGAACCATCAGGAAGAACAATGAACAATTATTATATTTTGTTGTATAAATTTCCATAATTATTAAAGAACGTCCAGAAATTATTATTTTAATTGATTTGCGTTGTAATTGTTAATTGTACGAAAATAGTTTTTGTATGTGCCTCCCATATCCATCATTTATGTTCTCACATGTTGATGTTTACAAGAATACAAAAAAAGTTCACCTTGAACGTTGCGTATCGCGAATTAGAAGGTAAAAAAGGCACCGATCGACAAGTAAACAAGTAGTGTGCACGACGCGATTTCAGAGAACGTTCCGCAAAACGCGAAATAATAATGGCATTTTAACGAATCAAAACAAAAAAAAAAACAAGCGCGCGCACACTGAAAAGAACATGAACGCGTAGGAACATGTTCGTTCCAGACCACACACAAACATATACACATACACAACACACTGCCTACCAAGTTTATTAACAGGGACTACAAATAGAATTATAAAGTAAATGTACATTAATTTTTTACACTCTAGCTATTTTGTAATAAGTTGCAACACATTCGTCACTGTTATAAAATTTATTTATCTACGATCGTATAGAAAGTAGACACTTTTTGCATCATTTTTCATTGTAAAAGTGGCTTTTTAAAGCACTAGTGCTTTTTTACATTTTTATTGCACGGTAATGTCAAACTGTTTTTATTGCACAGAAATGTCAAATTTGACAGATGAATATTATAGCACAAATTTTCGACGAAAAACCTATTTTTTTTATTAATTGATACAAATAACTAATAAACTATAAATAAAATATATAATACAAACGAAATGTCAGATTTAGGAACTCCGAATATTTCATTTAATGCAGGTCGAAGCGATTACAATAAAGCGAACATTTTTTCCATAAATAATAATGGCGGCCGACATTTGTGCATCTTGTTTACTGGTTGCTAAGTAACGCTTTCATTAGTGTACTGCCGGTAAAATATGTTTTCATTAATTGAATTATTGAAATGACATTAAAATATTACTCATAAGAATATATTCTTTGGAATTCTTTACGATCGAAGATAAAATTTTGTAAGGCACACGTGTAAAAAGTTTCTTTATTGCACTCCTGGCTTTAAAAAAACTCGCTCGTGTTTTTAAATGCCAGTTCGTGCAATAAAGCATCATTTTTTACACTAGTACCTTAAATAACTATTTTTATACATTTTTCAACCGAAATGTACATCTAGCATTTAATAAAATAAGTTAAATTGTGTTTTACTAACATATACAATCTCATCGTTCGTTTAGAACATTTTTTCGCAATTAGATCATTCGTACATCGTTAGCAATAAAACACGACAAAACATTTGAGGGTCGAATTTCATTTTTTTTCCCCGGCACGCTAACATAATTCCATTGGAAAACATTTTCGAAATTCGGCCTTCCTTTACGAAATAATTAGCGAAAAAAATTGGAACATTGTAACGTTTCAAACGTTATCTTATCTCGAGAATGTGCCGACTGTTAAAATTACTCAAAATTATTAGAAAACAATGAATTTTGAATTTATAAATAGCCGACCAACAAACAACAAAACAAATGAATGACAAACTTTAGTTTTTTTTTTACTCAATACGTAGATTATTTTTTGCGCAAAAGTTTTATTTTCGTCCTTATCGTAAAAATGGTGAAGTGAAAAACAATCGAAGGTCGAAGTTTGGTTTTTAGCTTCATACATAAAAATTTGATAGTGGGAATGCATTCATGAAGAAATTTTTGTTATTTAGTTATTTGTTTGTGAATTATTATCAAAAAATGAAAATCCGTACAAATTTGATATAGTAAATCCATTCATGGTAAAATTTTCGTTATTTAGTCATTTGTTTGTGAGTTATTATCAAAAAGATGAAAAACAAATGAACGACGAATTTTGTTTCTTGGGCTTATCATCATCTACACTTTGAGTTTAACATTATTGTAAAAGAATTTTCAAAATTAGATTATCCGTTTGTGAGTTATCATGAAATTAATGAAAAACAATTGAAGATCGATTTTTCGTTTCTGGCTTTATCCGTACAAATTTGATACAGGGAATCTATTTATAGTGAAATTTTCATTATTTGTTCATTCGTTTATGAATTATTATCATAAAGATGAAAAACAAAAGAACGACGAATTTTGATTTTGAGCACATCAACACCTACACATTGAGTATAACATTATGCTAATAGAATTTTAAAAATTAGATTATCCGTTCGTGAATTATCGTGAAATTAGTGAAAAACAATTGAAGATAGAATTTTTGTTTTTGGCTTTACAAGCACAAATTTGCTTGTGTGGATAAATTTAGTGAAAAACAATTGAATATCGATGTTGTGTTTATCGCTTTATCCGTACAGGGAATATATTCGTGATGAAATTTTCGTTGTTTGATCATTTGTTTATGAATTATTATCAAAAAAATTAAAAACAAAACAACGACGACTTTTTATTTTTGAGCTTATCATGACCTACACTTTGAGTATATCATTATGGTAAAAGAATTTTTTAAATTAGATTATCCGTTTGTGAGTTATCATGAAATTAGTGAAAAACAATTGAAGATCGATTTTTCGTTATTCGCTTTATCCGTACAAATTTGATGCAGGGAATACATTCGTGGTGAAATTTTTGTTATTAGGTGATTTGTTTATGAATTACTATCAAAAATATGAAAAACAAAAGAACGACGAATTTTCGTTTTTAAGCTTATCATCATCTAGACGTTGTGTGTAACGCTATGCTTAAAGAATTTTCAAAATAAGATTATCCGTTCGCGAGTTATCATTAAATTAGTGAAAAACAATTGAAGATCGATTATGTTTTTATAGCTTTATCCGTGCAAATTTGATATTGGGAATACATTCGTGGTGAAATTTTCGTTATTTGGTCATTTTTTTATGAATTATTATCATAATTTTCATCTTTATGATAATAATTTATAAACAAATGACAAAATAACGAAAATAAATTTAAAAAATATACAAAAGAACAACCAATTTTTATTTTTGAAATTATCAACACGTACACTTTGAGTATAATATTATTCTTAAGGAATTTTCAAATTTAGATTATCCGTTCGTTAGTTATCATGAAATTAATGAAAAACAATTGAAGATCGATTTTTCGTTATTCGCTTTATCCGTACAAATTTGATGCAGGGAATACATTCGTGGTGAAATTTTTGTTATTAGGTGATTTGTTTATGAATTACTATCAAAAATATGAAAAACAAAAGAACGACGAATTTTCGTTTTTAAGCTTATCATCATCTAGACGTTGTGTGTAACGCTATGCTTAAAGAATTTTCAAAATAAGATTATCCGTTCGCGAGTTATCATTAAATTAGTGAAAAACAATTGAAGATCGATTATGTTTTTATAGCTTTATCCGTGCAAATTTGATATTGGGAATACATTCGTGGTGAAATTTTCGTTATTTGGTCATTTTTTTATGAATTATTATCATAATTTTCATCTTTATGATAATAATTTATAAACAAATGACAAAATAACGAAAATAAATTTAAAAAATATACAAAAGAACAACCAATTTTTATTTTTGAAATTATCAACACGTACACTTTGAGTATAATATTATTCTTAAGGAATTTTCAAATTTAGATTATCCGTTCGTTAGTTATCATGAAATTAATGAAAAACAATTGAAGATCGATTTTTAGTTTTTGGCTTTATCCGTACAAATTTAATACAGGGAACACATTCATTGCAAAATTTTCGTTATTTGGTCATTTGTTTATGAGTTATTATCAAAAAAATGAAAAACAAAACAACGACGAATTTTAATTTTTGAGCTTATCATGATCTACACTTTGAGTATAACATTATGATAAAAGAATTTTCAAATTTGGATTATCTGTTCGTGAGTTATCATGAAATTAGTGAAAAACAATTGAAAATCGATTTTTAGTTTTTGGCTTTATCAATTTAGTGAAAAACAATTGAAGATCGATTTTGTTTTTATGGCTTTATCCGTACAAATTTGATATTGGGATTACATTCGTGGTGAAATTTTTATTATTTGGTCATTTGTTTATGAATTATTATCATAATTTTCATCTTTATGATAATAATTTATAAACAAATGACAAATTAACGAAAATAAATAAAAAAAATAAACAAAAGAACGACGAATTTTTATTTTTGAGTTTATCAACACGTACACTTTGAGTATAATATTATTCTTAAGGAATTTTCAAATTTAGATTATCCGTTCGTTAGTTATCATGAAATTAATGAAAAAAAATTGAAGATCGTTTTTTGTTTTTTCGTTTTATCCGAACAAATTTGATAGTGGGAATATATTCATGTTGAAATTTTCGTAATTTGTCCATTAGTTTATGAATTACTATCAAAAAGATGAAAAACAAATGAACGACGAATTTTGTTTTTTGAGCTTATCATCATTTACACTTTGAATATAACATTTTGGTAAAAGAATTTTCAAAATTGGATTATCCGTTCGTGAGTTATCATGAAATTTGTGAAAAACAATTAAAGATCGATTTTTTGTTTTTTGCTTCCTCCGTAAACATTTGATGCAGGGAATACATTCGTGTTAAAATTTTTGTTATTCGGTCATTTGTTTATGAATTACTATTAAAAAAAAGAAAAACAAAAGAACGACGAATTTTCGTTTTTAAGCTTACCATCATCTAGACGTTGAGTATAACACTATACTAAAAGAATTTTCAAAATTAGATTATCCGTTCGCGATTTATTATCAATTTAGTGAAAAACAATTGAAGATCGATTTTATTTTTATAGCTTTATCCGTACAAATTTGATATTGGGAATACATTCATTGTGAAATTTTTCTTATTTGGTCATTTGTTTATGAATTATTATCATAATTTTCATCTTTATGATAATAATTTATAAACAAATGACAAAATAACGAAAATAAATTTAAAAAATATACAAAAGAACGACCAATTTTTATTTTTGAAATTATCAACACGTACACTTTGAGTATAATATTATTCTTAAGGAATTTTCAAATTTAGATTATCCGTTCGTTAGTTATCATGAAATTAGTGAAAAACAATTGAAGATCGATTTTTCGTTTTTCGCTTTATCCGTACAAATTTGATAGTGGGAATACATTCGTGGTAAAATTTTCATCATTTGATCATTTGTTTATGAGTTATTATCAAAAAGATGAAAAACAAAAGAACGGCGAATTTTTGTTTTTGAGCTTATCATCATCTACACTTTGAATATATCATTATGGTAAAAGAATTTTCAAAATTAGATTATCCGTTCGTGACTTATCGTGAAATTAGTGAAAAACAATTGAAGATAGAATTTTTGTTTTTGGCTTTACAAGCACAAATTTGCTTGTGGGAATAAATTTTGTGAAAAACAATTGAATATCGATGTTGTGTTTATCGCTTTATCCGTACTGGGAATATATTCGTGATGAAATTTTCGTTATTTGGTCATTTGTTTATGAATTATTATCAAAAAAATGAAAAACAAAACAACGACGATTTTTTTATTTTTGAGCTTATAATAATCTACACTTTGAGTGTAACATTTTGCTTAAAGAATTTCCAAAATTGGATTATCCATTCGTGAGTTATCATGAAATTTACGAAAAACAATTGAAGATCAATTTTGTGTTTTTTTGCTTTATCCGTACAAATTTAACACAGGGAACACATTCATGGCGAAAATTTCGTTATTTAGTAATTTGTTTATGAATTATTATCAAAAAGAAGAAAAACAAAAGAACAACGAATTTGGGTTTTTGAGCGTATCAGCATCTACACTTTGAGTATAACATTATGCTAAAAGAATTTTCAAATTTGGATTATCTGTTCGTGAGTTATCATTAAATTAGTGAAAAACAATTGAGCATCGATTTTGTGTTTTTCGCTTTATCCGTACAAATTTGATAGTGGAAATACATTCGTGGTGAAATTTTCGTTATTTAGTAATTTGTTTATGAATTATTATCAAAAAATGAAAAACAAACGAATGACGAATTTTTGCTTTTGAGCGTATCACCATCTACACGTTGAGCGTAACACTATAGTTAAGGAATTTTCAAAATTAGATTATCCGTTCATGAGTTATCGTGAAATTAATGAAAAACAATTGAAGATCGATTTTTGTTTTTGGCTTTATCCGTACAAATTTGATATAGTAAATCCATTCATGGTAAAATTTTCGTTATTTAGTCATTTGTTTGTGAGTTATTATCAAAAAGATGAAAAACAAAAGAAAGACGAATTTTGTTTTTTGAGCTTATCAACACCTACCCGTTGCGTGTAACGCTATGCTTAAAGAATTTTCAAAATTAGATTATCCGTTCACGAGTTATTATCAATTTAGCGAAAAACAATTGAAGATCGATTTTGTTTTTATGGCTTTATCCGTACAAATTTGATATTGGGAATATATTCGTGGTGAAATTTTTGTAATTTGGTCATTTGTTTATAATTTACTATCATAATTTTCATCTTTATGATAATAATTTATAAACAAATGACAAATTAACGAAAATAAATTTTAAAAAAAATAAACAAAAGAACGACGAATTTTTATTTTTGAACTTATCAACACGTACACTTTGAGTATAATATTATTCTTAAGGAATTTTCAAATTTAGATTATCCGTTCGTTAGTTAACATGAAATTAGTGAAAAACAATTGACAATCGATTTTTCGTTTTTCGCTTTATCCGTACAAATTTGATAGTGGTAATACATTCGTGGTGAAATTTTCGTTATTTGGTCATTTGTTTATGAATTATTGCGAAAAAGATGAAAAACAAAAGAACGACGAGTTTTGGTTTTTGAGCTTATCAACACCTACCCGTTGAGTATAACATTATGTTTAAGGAATTTTCAAAATTGGATTATCCGTTCGTGAGTTATCGTAAAATTGGTGAAAAACAATTGAATATCGATTTTGTTTTTTTTTGCTTTATTTGTACAAATTTAATACAGGGAATACATTCATAGTAAAATTTTCGTTATTTAGTAATTTGTTTATGAAATACTATCAAAAATATGAAAAAACAAAAGAACGACGCATTGGTTTTTAAGCTTATCATCATCCACACTTTGAGTATAACATTATGCTAAAAGAATTTTCAAAATTAAATTATCCGTTCGTTAGTTATCGTAAAATTAGCAAAAAACAATTGAAGATCGATTTTGTTTTTTTCGCATTATCCATACTAATTTGACACAGGAAATACATTCATGGTGAAATTTTCATCATTTGATCATTTGTTTATGAATTATTATCATAAAGATGAAAAACAAAAGAACGACGAATTTTGCTTTTTGGGCGTCTCAACACCTACCTGTTGAGTGTAACGCTATGCTTAAAGAATTTTCAAAATTTGATTATCCGTTCGTGAGTTATTATCAATTCAGTGAAAAACAATTGAAAATCGATTTTGTTTGTATGGCTTTATTCGTACAAATTTAATATTGGGAATACATTAATGTTGAAATTTAGTCATTTGTTTGTGAATTATTATCATAATTTTCATCTTTATGATAATAATTTATAAACAAATGACAAAATAACGAAAATAAATTAAAAATAAACAAAAGAATGACGAATTTTTATTTTTGAGCTTATCAACATGTACATATTGAGTATAATATTATTTTTAAGGAATTTTCAAATTTAGATTATCCGTTCGTTGGTTATCATGAAATTAGTGAAAAACAATTGACGATCGATTTTTCGTTTTTCGCTTCATCCGTACAAATTTGATACAGAAAATACATTCATGGTGAAATTTTTGTTATTAGGTCATTTGTTTATGAATTATTATCTAAAAGATGAAAAACAAAAGAACGACGAATTTTGGTTTTTGAGCTTATGAATACCTGCACGTTAAGCGTGACACTATGCTTAAGAAATTTTCGGAATTAGATTATCCGTTCATGAGTTATCGTGAAATTAGTGAAAAACAATTGACGATCGATTTTTTGTTTTTGGTTTTATCTGTATAAATTTGATACTGGCAATCCATTCATGGTGAAATTTTCATCATTTGATCATTTGTTTATGAATTATTATCATAAAGATGAAAAACAAGAGAACGACGAAATTTGTTTTTTGGGCTAATCGTCATCTACACTTTGAGTATAACATTATGGTAAAAGAATTTTCAAAATTAGATTAGCCGTTCGTGAGTTATTATCAAATTAGTGAAAAACAATTGAAGATCGATTTTGTGTTTTTGGCTGTATCCGTACTAATTTAAAAATGGGAATACATTAATGGTGAAATTTTTGTTATACGGTCATTTGTTTATGAATTATTATCAAAAATATGAAAAACAAAAGAACGACGAATTTTGTTTTTTGAGTTTATCAACACCTACACGTTGAGTCTAACACTATGCTTAAGGAATTTTCAAGATTAGATTATTCGTTTCTAGAGTTATTATGAAATTACTGGAAAACAATATTGGCGGAAGAATTTTTAAAATGAATCCATCTATTACCAAAATGTTGTGCAAACAACAGTGGAAAACAATTGAAGGTCGAATTGTTATTTTTAACCGCATCCGCATAAATTCGATAACAAAAATTCATCGGCGATGGCAATTTTGCGATTCGATCAACAGTTAATGAATCATGTTTCTAAAAAACAATTTCATGAGAAAGGCTGTGAAACCAATTAGAAGAAACAATAGAGGATAATGAGAGTGGTAGGTATAAAACAGTATTCATTTGTTTTTTTAAATTCATAACACCAGATACCGAGATATAGGTAGCTAAAACAGTGGAAAACAATTGATGTTCGATTTTTTGTTTTTGTTGTCATTCGCAAGTATGCGATAATGAGAATGTATTGGTGGTGGAATTTTTGAAATCCGTTGATCGGTTAATGAATTATGATCAAAAGTGTGAAAAACAAATGACGATCGAAACTTTTTTTGCTTTTATTATTACGAATACGGTGTTGGGAATCTATTGGTGTAAGAATTTTTATAATTTCGTCGTTGGTTATTGAGTTATTTGAAAAATAGTGAAAAACAAAAGAATGTCGAATTGAGTTATCTGTCTTTTCTACGTCTACTGGGTGATTATAATAATATTTAATGAAGAGGGAGATACGATTATTTTGTTTTACCACTTTTTTTATAAATTAAACATTTATTAGTGGTTAAAAGTATATCATTTCTTCAACAGTTTTATTGTTAACTATATGTACATTTCGATTTATTTAATTTAATCAGAAATATAGTAATTTGTTTTGTAATTTTGCTTTTATTTGTGTTGTAAATGATAAACAAGTATGGACGAGATCAACATGTATACACGGCACGTTTGACATTAGACGGCGTAAACATGTGGGTTTCTTGTGAGTTCTAATAATAAAAATTAAAAAAAAAAAATGGTGTCTAATTCGGACGGAAGTAGGTGCGGTCGTAGTGAATATTATTCGGGGATTAGAATGGCCCCGCGGAGGCACGTTACACCCACGCGGTTGGCTCCTCCCACTAATCTATTCCCACCTTATGACTAAGCCGCCCGCATGCACCAAACGCCGGCTGACCCCCAAACACGACTACAACTACCCCACTGATCAAAATGGGCTCTCTTGACAGACAGGTGAGCAACGGAAGGAAAAAAAAAAACAGAAACGTACTGACCAGCACTGGCTCGTATCTGCGTAATGGTGTACTCGTGGTGCACATGTTTCATCACAACACACCGCGCCGAAGAAGAGGAGGAGGAAATCACTGTAATTTAAATGGATCACTGTTTCAATGTCACACGGCGACGCGCATCTGGGTTTCGCGTGTTGTTGTTGCTGTTGTTGTTTCGGTGAAAACATAAAACTTAAACAACGAAACGAACCGAACTTGTTTTGTACCGTATTTGTTTTGCATTAGTGTGTCGGTGTACTTTTGTGTATTTGTGTGTGTGTGTTTAATAAGGCACGTGAACGTCACCTACATTGATGCGATGCCCTTCTGGCACGGTCCCGAGGAAGGGCTGAAACCGGTGCGAGAATATGTTGGCGACTGTTGGGATAGGTCGGGGACTGCATATGCGCGAACTGCACGCGGTACACCGACTCTATAGAGCGGACAGTCGGGTCGTCGGGACGTGGCCGACTTGGATTATTGCACGATCGTCTCGGTGGCGGCAATTGTGTCTGCCGAGAGAGGAGACGCGCGCTCGCCCGAAGGGCGGCCAGGAGGGGCGCGGGGGGAGAAGGAGGAGAGGCAGAGGGTACGGGGAGCACATAACCATAGCACGCGATCACGTGGCCGCGAATTACCCAAATTGGAGTTTCTCTCTCTCTGTGTGTATGTGTATGTGTGTGTGTGTGTGTGTTTGCGAAGTGTCGAGTGGTCGTCCCCCATTATCAAAATTGACTCTTGTTTCGCCGTATTATTTTTTTTTGCACCACCTAGATAAAGCGCTGAATGGATGAAAACAATCATGACCTGTCATCATCCATCAGAATATGAAACGGAATTTATTTTCGTTCACTCAATTGACACATTTAACGCCTTGTTAATAAATCACACGAAAAACAATTGAAATTTTAACTTGATATAAATATATTTTATTGTGTAAAAATTTCCACAGTGTGATAATTATTTTGAAAGTTATCGTGATAAAACTGAAAAATAATTGAAGTTCGAATTTTAGATTTTTACTTGATTTAAATAAATTTGATTGTAGGAATCTATTGCTGCAAAAATTTCTATAATCTGATAATTATTTTGGAAGATATCGTCTAAAAACTGAAAAACAATTGAAGTTCGAATTTTTGATTTTTACTTGATTTAAAGAAATTTTATTGTAGGAATCCATTGGTGCAAGAATTTCCATAATCTGATAATTATTTTGGAAGTTATGCCAGAAAAACTGAAAAACAATTGAAGTTCGAATTTTAGATTTTTTCTTGATTTGAATATATTTTATTGTAGGAATCCATTGGTGTAAGAATTTCCTTAATCTGATAATTATTTTGGAAGTTATTGCAAAAATACTGAAAAACAATTGAAGTTCGAATTTTTGATTTTTACTTGATTTAAATAAATTTGATCGTAGAAATCAATTGTTGTAAAAATTTCCATAATCTGATAATTATTTCCGAAGTTATCGTGGAAAAACTGAAAAACAATTGATGTTCGAATTTTTTATTTTTGCTTGATTTAAATAAATTTGATCGTAGGAATCGATTAGTGCAAGAATTTCCATAATCTGGTGATTATTTTGGATGTTATCGTGATAAAATTGAAAAACAATTGAAGATCGAATTTTAGATTTTTACTTGATTTAAATAAATTTGATTGTAAGAATCAATTGATGCAAGAATTTCTATAATTTGATAATTATTTTGGAAGTTATGATGGAAAAATTGAAAAACAATTGAAGTGCGAATTTTCGATTTTCACGTAATTTAAATAAATTTGATTGCAGGAATCCATTGGTGTAAGAATTTTCATAATCTGATAAATATTTTGGAAGTTATTGCAAAAATACTGAAAAACAATTGAAGTTCGAATTTTTGATTTTCACTTGATTTAAATAAATTTGATTTTAGGAATCCATTGATGAAAGAATTTTCATAATCCGATAATTATTTTGGAAGTTATCGTGATAAAACTGAAAAACAATTGATGTTCGAATTTTGGATTTTTACTTGATTTAAATAAATTTGCTTGTCGGAATCGATTAGTGTAAGAATTTCCATAATCTGATAATTATTTTGGAAGTTATCATGGAAAAAGTGAAAAACAATTGAAGTTCGAATTTTAGATTTTTACTTGATTTAAATAAATTTGCTTGTCGGAATCGATTAGTGTAAGAATTTCCATAATCTGATAATTATTTTGGAAGTTATCATGGAAAAAGTGAAAAACAATTGAAGTTCGAATTTTAGATTTTTACTTGATTTAAATAAATTTGATTGCAGGATTCAATTGGTGCAAGAATTTTCATAATCCGATAATTATTTTGGAAGTTATCATGGAAAAACTGAAAAACAATTGAAGTTCGAATTTTAGATTTTTACTCAATTTAAATAAATTTGATTCTAAGAATCAATTGATGAAAGAATTCTCATCATTGTGATCGTTAACAGTGACAATTGCTAGTGAACTTGACAGTTCATAGAGACAGTTAATAATGACGGTTGACACAGGCAGTATACAGTGATATTTGACAGTTAAAGTGACAGTTAACACTGACATTTAACAGTGATATTTGATAATTACTGTTGACAGTTACAGTTAACAATAAATGTTTTATTAATATTTTATAGTTACTGTTAAGTGTTACAATTCATAGTCACCGTTGACAGTGACAGTAAAGTTGGCAGTTGATAGTTAACAAAAACAATTGAGTGTTACAGTAAACATTAATAGTTGATAGTGACAATTAATAATGACGATTGTCACAGGCAGTGTACAGTGATATTTGACAGTTACTCTTGACAATTACTGTTACAGTTGAGAGTAAATGTTTAAGTGATATTTAATAGTTACTGTTAAGTGTTAGTGACAGTTCATAGTGACAATTGATAATGACTGTTGACATGACAATTGGTAGTTACCATGAAGGTTACTATTGACAGTTATAGTTGATAGTTGCAGTTGACACTGACAATTGACAATTACAGTTGACGGCGACGGTTATTGTGAAGGTTGCAATAGACAGTGATAATTAACCATTACAGTTGACAGTTACGGTGTAATGGTGACAGTTAAAGGTGACAAGTGATAGTAACACTTGACAGTGGCAATTATAGTTCTTAGAGATAGTAAATAGTGACGGTAGAATGTTAACATTGACAGTTCACAGTGATATATAATTAATAAAACACTTGTCATTATCGAAACAAAATTTTTGTTTCGATAATGGCAAGTGGAGTTGCCAAAACTAGTCAACATAATAAAAAACATAGTATTATACAAACAAAGTTAAAGTGTTTTATTAATTATTCAAACAGGTATAACAAAGTAGAAGCTTCTTACATTAACAGTAAATGTTTATATGATGTTTACTGTTAAATGTTACAATTGATATTTATATTTGACAGTGACAAATGACAGTGAAGTTTGAGAGTAACAGTTAATAGTAACAGTTGATAATAACAGTAAACTGTGACAATTGGCAATTACAGTGACGGTTATAATTGAAATATAATGTTGACAGTTATAATTGAAAGTTACAGCTGAAAATAACATTAGACAGTGAAAATGTAATAGTGACAATTACCAGTGACAATTATAATTCATTGAGACGGTTGACTGTTGACAGTGAAAATTTACAGTTACAATTTATAGTGACAGTTAACAGTAACAGTTGACTGTAAACATTTATAGTTGATAGTCACAAATAGTAATGGTAGTTGACACAGACAGGGTTCAGTGATATTTGACAGCTATTGTTGACAGTTACACTTGACGGTTATACTGAAATTTAAATTTAAAATTAAATAATTTAAATTTTGATATATGACAATTATTTTTGACAGATACTGTTGCCAGTGATAATTGACAATGTCAGTTGACAATGAAATTTGACGTTGATAGTTGACAGCTATAGTTGACAGTGACATTTGATAGTGGCGGTTATTAATAACAGTTAATGGTTACAATTATTAATGATAGTTGTCTGTGACAATTAAAAAGTTTTGTAATTAATTTTGTTGGAAACCGCGACACGATGGTAAATTAAAGTTTAAATGTATATGTAGGGTGGGTGGGTGACCTCTATCCTACCCTCTAATCAATAAAGCATCATCAAAAATTATTTGAAAAATTTGTATCAATAAATCCTAAAAATTGCAATTATTTTATGTTTATTTATATTTTACAACTTTCATCAAAACCCTCGCTTATGTTTTACTAATTAGAGGGTGGGATAGAGGTCACCAACCCACCCTACATATACATGATAACTATAATTGCTAATTTATAGTGGAAGAACTGAAAAACAATTGAAGTTCGAATTTTTGATTTTTACTTGATTTAAATAAATTTGATTGTAGGAATCAATTGGTGCAAGAATTTCCATAATCTGATAATTATTTTTGGAAGTTATCGTGATAAAACAAAAAAAAAACAATTGAAGTTCGAATTTTGGATTTTTACTCGATTTAAATAAATTTAATCGTAGAAATCAATTGGTGTAAGAATTTACATCATAGTGACCGTTAACAGTGACAATTACTAGTGAACTTGACAGTGGTATTTATGGTTCATAGAGACAGTTACTAGTGACGGCTGACACAGGCAGTATACAGTGATATTTGACAGTTACTGTTGACAGTGAAAGTGGCTGACATTAAACAGTGATATTTGACAATTACTGTTGACAGTTACAGTTGACAATAAATAATATTTGATACTTATGTTTACAGTTCACAGTCACGGTTGACAGTGACAATATACAGTTACAGTTGGCAGTGACAGTTAATAGTTAACAAAAACAATTGAGAGTTACAGTTGACATTAATAGTTAATAGTGACAGTTAATAATGATGATTGTCACAGGCAGTGTACAGTGATTTTTGACAGTTACTCTCGGCAATTACTGTTGACAGTTATAGTTGACAGTGAATGTTTAAATGATATTTGATAATTACGGTTAAGTGTTAGTGACAGTTTACAGTGACAATTGATAATGGCTGTTGACATGACAATTGGTAGTTACCATGAAGGTTACTATTGACAGTTATAATTGATAGTTGCAGTTGAAAGTGACAGTTGACAGTTACGGTGTAATAGTGACAGTTAAAGGTGACAAGTGATAGCAATACTTGATAGTGGCAATTATAGTTCATAGAGACAGTAAATTGTGACGGTAGACTGTTGATATTCATAGTTAACAGTGACATTTATAATTAATAAAACACTTTAACTTTGTTTGTATAACACTATGTTTTTTATTTATGTTGTCTATTTTCGGCAAATCCACTTGCCATTATCTTAACAAAAAACATAGTGTTATACAAACAAAGCTAAAGCAAAGTGTTTTATTGATTATTCAAACATATATAACGAAGCAGAAGCTTCTTACATTAACAATATCGTGATACTTATGATTTCAGTTCACAGTCATCGTTATAGTGACAATATACAAATACAGTTAGCAGTGGCAGTTTATGGTGACAGTTAACAAAAACAATTGAGAGTTACAATTAACATTAATAGATCAACTAACAAAGTGACAGTTGATAATAATGATTAACACAGGCATTGTACAGTTGACAGTTAATCTAGACAATTATAGTCAGTTAACACTGACATTTAACAGTGATATTTGACAATTACTGTTAACAGTTGCAGTTGACAGTAAATGTTTAAATGATGGTTACTGTTAAGTGTTACAATTGATATTTATATTTGGCAGTGACAAATGACAGTGACGTTTGAGAGTAACAGTTAATAGTAACAGTTGATAATAACACTTAACTGTGACAATTAGCAGTTACAGTGACCATTACTGTTGACAGTTATAATTGAAAGTTACAGTTGACAGTTACAGCTGAAAATAATAGTTAACAGTGACATTGTAATAGTGACAGTTAACAGTGATAATTATACTTGACAGTAGCAATTATAATTCATTGAAACAGTAAATAGTGACGGTTGACTGTTGACAGTGAAAATTTACAGTTACAGTTTATAGTGAGAGTTGAATGTTACTGTTAACATTGATAGTTGCTAATCACAGTTAATAATGGTAGTTGACACAGACAGGGTTCAGTGATATTTGACAATTATTGTTGACAGTTGACAGTTAACACCGAAATTTAACAGTGATATTTGACAATTATTTTTGACAGATACTGTTGACAATGATAATTAATAATGTCAGTTGTCAATGAAATTTGACTATGACAGTTATAGTTGACAGTGACATTAATTAATAAATTAATAAAACGTTGATGCATGATGGGTGGGCAGACTTTAAATTTAAATTAGATGAGATTATCTGTAGAAATTGATTTATATTTAAACTTAAATTTTGATTTTGTTTTATTTTTTATTACATAAAGGGTTTGATTGTTTTTAGCAGCAAAATCATCCACGATTAGCAATTAAAATTATCATGTATATGTAGGGTGGGTGGGTGGTCTTTATCCCACCCTTCATCCAGTAAAACATCATCCAAAATTATTTGAAAAATTTGTATGAATAAATCTCTAAAAATTGCAATTATTTTGTGTTGATTTATATTGTACAACTTTTAATTAAAACCCTCGCTTATGCTTTACTGATTGGAGGGTGGGATAGAGGCCACCCACCCACCCTACATATATATGATAACTTTAAACACGAATCGTTGATGATTTTGCTGCTTACAAAACAATAGAACTTTGTGTGTAATTAAAAATAAAGCATAATCCAAATTTAAGTTTAAACTCAAATGACTTTCTGTAACTAGTTATATCTAATATATATTTAAAATCTGCTCACCCATCATGCATCAAATTTTTTCTCACTCAAAAACTTTACCTTTTATTTTTTTTTTTTATTCAAAAAGTTTTCTAATTAATTTTAATGGAAACTTCGAAACGATAAGAGATTAAAGTTTATATGTATATGTAGGGTGGGTGGGTGTTTGAAAAATCTCTAAAAATTGCAATTATTTTGTGTTTATTTATATTTTACAACGTTTAATTAAAACCCTCGCTTATGTTTTCCTGATTGGAGGGTGGGATAGAGGCCACCCACCCACCCTACATATACATGATAACTATAATCGCTAATAGTTGATGATGTTGCTGCTAAAAACAATAAAACCCTTTTTATAATAAAAAAATAAAACAAAATCAAATTTTAAGTTCAAATATAAATGACTTTCTATGGCTAATCTTATCTAATTTAAATTTAAAGTTTGCCCACCCATCATGCATACAAATTGTAATAATTTACTCATTTAAAAATTTTGCCTTTTCAATTTCTTTTTTGTTAAAAAAGTTTTAATTATTTTAATTGGAAACCGCTAGACGATAAGGAATTTAAGTTTCTATGTATATGTAGGGTGGGTGGGTGGCCTCTATCCCACCCTCCAATCAGTAAAACATCATAAAAATTTATTTGAAAAATTTGTACGAATAAATCTCTAAAAATTGGAATTATTTTGTTTATTTATATTTTACAATTTTTAACTAAAACCCTCGCTTATGTTTTACGGATTGGAGGGTGAGATAGAGGCCACCCATCCGCCCTACATATACATGATAACCATAATCGCTAATAGTTGATGATTTTGTTGCTAAAAACAATCAAACCCTTTTTGTAAAAAAATAAAACAAAATCAAATGTTAAGTTTAAATATAAATGATTGTTTATAACTAATCTTATCTAATTAAAATTTAAAGTCTACCCACCCATCATGCATTAACTTTTTACTAATATAATCACTTAAAAATTTTACCTTTTGAATTTCTCTTTTAATTAAAAAGTTTTGTAATTAATTTTAATGGAGACCCCGAGAAGATAAGGGATTAAAATTTGTATGTATATGTAGGGTGGGTGGGTGTCCTCTATTCCACCCTCCAATCAGTAAAACATCATCAAAAATTATATGAAAAATTTGAATGCAAAATCTTTAAAAATTGCAATTATTTTAAATATGCTTATGTTTTACTGATTGGAGGGTGGGATAGAGGCCACCCACCCACCCTACATATACATAATAACTTTAAACACTAATCGTTGGTGATTTTGCTGCTTACAAAACAATAGAACTTTGTGTGTAATTAAAAATAAAGCATAATCCAAATTTAAGTTTAAATTCAAATGACTTTCTCTAGCTTGTCATATCTAATATATATTTAAAATCTGCCCACCCATCATGCATCAAATTTTTGCTCACTCAAAAACTCTACCTTTTTAATTTTTTTTTATTCAAAAAGTTTTGTAATTATTTTAATTGGAAACCGTTAGACGATAAGGAATTAAAGTTTCTATATATATGTAGGGTGGGTGGGTGGCCTTTATCCTACCCTCCAATCATTAAAATATCATCAAAAATTATTTGAAAAATTTGTATGAAAAATCTTTAAAAATTGCAATTATTTTATGTTGATTTATATTTTACAACTTTCAATTAAAACCCTCGCTTATTACTGATTGGAGGGTGGGACAGAGGCCACCCACCCACTCAACACATACATGATAACTTCTTTTTACTTTCCCTATATGAAATTAGAAAAAATATTAAATACTTTTTCAAACAAAAGTTTTATTAAAACAGATTTTTCTTAACTGTCAAGTAAAATATAGGGAAAGTAGTATGGTGGGCACATCACCATTTTTTTCTTTCATATTATTTGTGCTTTTAAATCAATTTTTTCTTATTTCAGAATTTTCTTCGTAATTAAGTAATATTTGCTGGTTTCACAAAGTAAGTTTTAAAATGTTTCTTAGGAAAGTTTCAGCTATATTTTAACAAAATTCATTTATTTCCTTATTCTGAAAGATTGCAACTTTTCAATTGTTTCCTTTTTTAAAACTCAACTGTTTTTAACTGTATTTTATTGTGTTCAACTTATCTTCAATTGTTTCTTTGTTCTTCAACAATTTTAAAGAAAACAATTATTTTAACCTTTAGTAATTTTCATTTTTATAAATTCAATTTTTAGCTTTGCCTTTTTTAAACTATTTTTTCTTTCTATTTTGAGAATTTTTTCACTGTTATATTTTTAAAAAGCTTACAACTGATGTTTCTAATAAAATTTAATTGTTTTTTATAATAATAATAATAATAATAATAATACACATTTTTATAAATAATAAATAATGAATGCTGTGTTAATGAATTAGTTTGTCAAAAGGCTATCGACCAGAGGTCTTTCTGCCTTGTTTTTTTATATTTCAACTGTTTTAAACTGTAATTTTCTTAATATGTATTTTTTTCAGCTTGGATTTTCAATTGTTAATTTTTAAGAAAGGAATTTCGTTTTGGTTAATAAATTTAATTTTTAGCTGTGCTTTTTTTTATTAATTAAATTTTTTCTTATATGTGAAATTATTTAATGTTACAAATTGAAAAAAATGTGGAATATTTATTTTTAAATTCCATTTAAACTAAGCAAATTTTATATGTTTTTTCTTTCTTATAAAACAATTTTAAAAGAAGGTTTTTAGTTAAATTAATAAAAAATCAATTGTTTTCATTATGTAAAACTTTTCAACTCTTATTTCTTAGCAAGTTTAGTTTATTATTTATTTATTTTTGATTATTTTTTAAGCACTTCATCAAAGTGTATAATGTATAAAACAATTTTATCATTTGCACTTATTGTTGCATGCTATTTTCATTCATGGTGATTTGGAAGAACAAATTGAATAAATGACAGCCATTTTAACAGATGTAGCTTTAACAACTTGGCCGCTATCAACTGTTAAAGTTCGAAAATTGGAATACAGTTTAGTTTTAGAAAATTTACAACTTAATACAAAAATTTGTGATTGTTGGTAAATATATGCGGGCGCAGCCGATTGTAAGTGTAATAACCTTATATATGTAGGGTGGGTGGGTGGCCACTATCACACCTTCTAATTATTTTAACGTAAGCAAGGGTTTTACTGAAAAAATAATAACATACGTCAAATATTATTAAGCAAATGTTTGCGTTTTTATAATACACATTCTTGAAAATCCTTTGCTTATGTTTAAATAATTGGAGGGTGTGATAGTGACCACCCACCCACCCTACATATGTATTTTTGCTTCAATTAAAACAGTGTTTTTAAACGCGAAATTTTTCACAAAAAATAACTCTTTCTGCTTTTTTTGTTAAAAAGAATTTGTGATTGAGGTTAAAATTTTAGAAGTAGAATTGTTAAATGGTTTATAACCTATAACCAAAGGAGTTATAGTAATATCAATAATTATGTAACCATTATTGAATATAAATTATTATACATAAAAAATTATTTTTAGTTTTTAAATTTGAAGGAAAATACAGTGTTGCGATTGTTGTAAAACCAATGCGGACGACAGAGATTGAATCTAAAGAGGTTTGTATATGTAGGGTGGGTGGGTGGCCACTATCACACCTTCCAATCATTTAAACATTAGCAAGGGTTTGATTGAATGAATTCATAACGTTTATTAAAATTTACTTCGTTAATGATATGTTTATGTTAAAAAAAACATTGACGTTAAAGTGTTGTTTATGTTAAATTGATTGGAGGGTGGGATAGTGGCCACCCACCCACCCTACATATATATTTAAACATTAATTAAAACAGTATTTATAAAGACGAGCTTTTTTACCAGAGCTGATGTTTTATTGTAATTGAAAATAAAATACATAACAGATTTTTAACTATTTGATACTTAGAAAGAATAATCTTTATAGATAATATTATGATGATCACATTAATTTTAATGTGGCTAATTTGTATATTCGTATATTTTATTTAAACACCTGAAATTGTGGCTGGTTAAATATTGGAAATCAGTTAATGAGGAGAATCACATCAACAATTCCCCCGTGTTGTGTTTTGTGTGTGCGAATTAAATTCCCAATAAATTACGCGTTAAAACATAACGCCTGTATTCCAATATTCGGGCCGTTTAATTATGCAAATGAAAGCAAAATCGTCGGTCATTAACAAATATTGGGCCGACGTTTAAATCGCGTTAAATGAACGCCCGTCGCGTTTATTAGTCCGAATGGGCGGCATTTTATTAATAGATTTGTTGCGTTTCGCGGTGGCCGTGGGAAAATGGAAAGGCCGCGCAGACGTGACCCACTTTGGAAATCTTAATTTTTCCATCTAAGAGCGATTATTGTCTTTTGTTGCGTCGGCGCCGAAAACGGCGCGGTGCACCTTGGACGACTTGGTACGATGGTCGATAATTTTGAGTGTCCACGATTGTTTAAACAATTGTGCAAATATTTGGGCAGGTACAATAACGTAATGACCTTCTGAAAATTTCCAACTCTCAAAAGAAACTATATATTGGTTTATTATACAGGTTTTTTTTAACTGGTACCTCTGGTATCCTTTTTGGAAATTTAATAAGAAATGAATTCTTATAACTGTAATTAATAATTTCATACACAACAATAATAATTCTTATTACTGTTTTGGTTGATTGAGTTACTTGAAGATAATAATAACTTTGATTAAAACAAATTCAATTCAATATTTCATTTTGACCCAAATGCACATTTCGGACACAAAGTGTCCATTATCAATGGTTTGATACAAAAAAAAACACTTTGTGTCCGAAATGTGCATCTGTACCAAAATAAAATATTGAAGAAAGGTTCTAAGTGTTTTAATCAAAGTTATTATTATTGTAATTGTGATGAAGATATATAGAAACATTTGTAAATGTTGATATCCTAGTCATCTACTCAAATTATTTAAAAGTATAAAAATTATAAACATAAACAAAAAAATGTTCAAATTATGGCATTATGGTTTTAATAAGTGGCAGCGATTTTTAATCATCCAAAACTGATGATGTAAGAAAATTTGGTACGAATCAGATAATAATTATTGATGTTTATATAAATTCTTAATTCAGAGGTCGATTACAAAATGTAATTATAAATTAAACCAGTAAACATGTGCAGTATTTATTCTGTCAAGCGTCGATTTGTATTGGCGAATGATTCAGCTGAAACTGGACGTATTGATGTTGATTCGAATGAAGTACTGTTGATTTTAGAGGGAGGCAAACGTCACCTTTTATCGTAAAATAATTTACAAATTCTACACAAACAATAACAAACAAACAACAGCAATTCTAAAAATATTGTGATGATAAGAAATTTTATGCTACGTACAGTATTATAATTATAATCGTGTGGTCCACATGTTTTTATATCTGAAGAGAAGTGTTCTAGACAAAGGGATTATGATAATTATAACCTTGGTGCTGGATTACGCTGAAGAGGCGAGTTTTATTTCTGCTTATGCTTAATCCCGTCGCAAAGGAGGATGAGATTATATATAGGTCGTTAATGAAATAAATTTTTTTGTTGAATTGATGATCCATTAATACGGATGAAATGTGTTAATAGCCGCATTTACGCATGTAATAAAGGCGGTTTATGGTCTACACATTGATATTCACTGTTTAGCATACCCATGCCGACCAGTAGCAATGGAACTAGTTTACTGCTGCCGGAGTGACGAAGATGCTTATTTGTTTAAACAGGTTCTTCAACAAATAATAACACAATGCAACACCGTCGTAATATACATTTCATTTATATTCATACTCCGTGGTCTGTAATTCTATTGCAGTTTAAGAGCGATTAAAACATCGACGCCGACATGCACTAACTGGTAATCATTGGGTAACAATAAACGAACTGGAGGGATTAGCCTTTTTCGACTGTCAACGTCGACGAAATAGAAATTGACGGAGCAAGCGCACGCTTTCCCTGAATTTCTTAAAATGCCCGCGTGAAAGTCGACAGAAAAACACAATATTTGATTAGGTTCGTTAATAAAGCAAAAGTAAACAACTATAAATTCACACGCATATGTTTCTATTTCCTCGCTCGATTCACTCAGCCAATTAGTTCTGCTATTACCTATTTCGTACACTTATTTAAAGTATTATTAATTAATATAATACATTCGAATGCAATTTTATTTCCTTCAATTTAAGTTTGGAGCGTCGTTATTTTGTTTCTAGCTGCAACACATCAATTGTTTTCATGTAGTCTTAAACATATGTTAATTGTTGATGGATTTTGAAATTTTAAAACTTATCCCTTAAGTGGTTAATTTTTTACAATTTTTTAAACACTCGAATGCAATTTTATTTCCATCAATTCAAATTTTGAGCGTCGCCATTTTGTTTCTAGCTGCGAAAGATCAGTTATTTTGATGTGATTTTAAACATATATCTATTATTAATGAATTTTGAAATTTTTAAGCTCATCCCTTCAGTGGTTAATTTTTTACAACTGTTTTAACCCTCGAATGTAATTTTATTTTTTAAATTTAAGTTTTGAGCGTTGCCATTTTGATTCTAGCTGTAAAACATCAATTATTTTAATGTGGTATTAAATATATGTTATTTTTTGTTGCATTTTGAAATTTCAAAGTTTATCTCTTCAATGGTTAATTTTTTACAATTTTTTAAACCCTGGAATTCAATTTTATTTCTTTCAGTTTAAGTTTTGAGAGTCGCCATTTTGTTTTTAGCTACGAAACATCAATTGTTTTGATATAATCTTAAACACATGTTAATTTTTGATGGCTTTTAAAATTTCAAAGCTTATCCCTTAAGTGGTTAATTTTTTACAATTCTTTAAACCCTCAAATGCAATTTTGTTTCCTTCTATTCAAGTTTTGAACAACACCATTTTGTTTCTAGCTGCGAATCATCAATTGTTTTGATGTAATCTTAAACATATGTTAATTGTAGTTGGATTTTGAAATTTTAAAGCTCATCCCTTGAGTGGTTAATTTTTTACAATATTTTAAACACTCGAATCCAATTTTATTTCCTTTGATTCAAGTTTTGAGCGTCGCTATATTGTTTCTGGCTGTAAAACATCAATTATTTTGATATAATCTTCAACATTACTTAATAGTTGTTAGATTTTGAAATTTTAAAGCTGATTCCTTAAGTGTTTAATTTATTACAATTTTTTAAACACTCGACTGCAATTTTATTTCCTTGAAATCAAGTTTTGAGCTTTGCCATTTTGTTTCTAGCTACGAAACATCAATTGTTTTCTTGTGATCTTAAACATATGTTATTTGTTAATGAATTTTGAAATTTTAAAATTCATCCCTCAAGTGGTTAATTTTTTACACTTTTCTAAACCCTCGAATGCAATTTTATTTCCATCAATTCAAGTTTTGAGCGCCGCCATTTTATTTCTAGCTAAGATACATCATTTGTTTTGATGTGATCTTAAATATATTTTAACTGTTATTGAATTTTAAAATTTTAAAGCTCATCCCTTAAGTAATTAATATTTTACAATTTTTTAAATCCTCAAATGCAATTTTGTTTCCTTTTATTTAAGTTTTGGGCGCCGCCATTTTGTTCCTAGCTATGAAACATCAATTGTTTTGATGTAATCTTAAACATATGTTGATTGCTGATGGATTTTAAAATTTTAAAGCTCATCCCTTAAGTGGTTAATTTTTTATAATTATTTTAACCCTCGAATGCAATTTTATTTTCATTCATTCAAGTTTTGAGCGCCGCCATTTTGGTTATAGCTAAGAAACATCAATTCTTTTGTTGTGATCATCAACATATGTTAATTGTTGATGGATTATGAAATTTTAGAGTTCATCCCTCAAGTGGTTAATTTTTTAAATTTTTTTAAACTCTCGAATGTAATTTTATTTTCTTAAATTCAAGTTTTGAGCGTCGCCATTTGTTTCTAAAAGCGAAAAATCAATTGTTTTGTTATGATATTAAACATATGTTAATTGTTGATAGATTTTGAAGATTTGAAGTTCATCCCTCAAGTGGTTAATTTTTTACAATTTTTTAAACCTTCGAATGAAATTTTGTTTCCTTTAATTTAAATTTTGAGCGCCGCCATTTTGATTCTAGCTGTAAAACATCAATTATTTTAATGTGATATTAAACATATGTTAATTTTTGTTGCATTTTGAAATTTAAAAGTTTATCTCTTCAATGGTCAATTTTTAACAACTGTTTTAACCCTCGAATGCAATTTTATTTCTTTCAATTTAAGTTTTGGGCGTCGCTATTTTGTTTCTAGCTGCGAAACATCAATTGTTTTCATGTGATTTTAGACATATATCTGTTATTAATGGATTTTGAAATTTTGAAGCTCATCCCTTCAGTGATTAATTTTTCACAACTGTTTTAACCCTCGAATGCAATTTTAATTCTTTCAATTTAGGTTTTGAACATCGCCATTTTGTTTTTAGCTGCGAAAAATCAATTGTTTTGATGTGATCTCAAAAATATGTTTATTGTTAATATATTTTGAAATTTCAAAGCTCACCCCTTAAGTAGTAAAATTTGTACAATTTTTTAAACACTCAAATGCAATTTTATTCCCTTCAATTCAAGTTTTTAGTGTCTCCATTTTGTTTTTAACTAGGACACATCAATTGTTTTGATATAATCTTAAAGATATGTTAATTTAAGATAAATTTTGAGATTTGAGAACTCAGTTTTCAAGTGGTTAATTTTATTACAATTTTTTAAAATCCTGATTGCAATTTTATTTCCTTCAATTCAAGTTTTGAACGTCGCCATTTTATTTCTAGCTGCGATACATTAATTGTTTTAATGTGGTCTTAAACATATGTTAATTGCTGTTAGATTTTGAAATTTCAAAGCTCATCCCTTCAATGGTTAATTGGTCACAATTGTTTTAACCCTCGAATGCAATTTTATTTCCTTCAATTTAAATTTTGAGCGCCGCCATTTTGATTCTAGCTGTAAAACATCAATTATTTTAATGTGATATTAAACATATGTTAATTTTTGTTGCATTTTGAAATTTCAAAGTTTATCTCTTCAATGGTCAATTTTTAACAACTGTTTTAACCCTCGAATGTAATTTTATTTCTTTCAATTTAAGTTTTGAACGTCGCCATTTTGTTTATAGCTACGAATCATCAATTGTTTTGATGTGATCTTGAACATATGTCTATTATTATTAGATTTTGAAATTTTAAAGCTCATCGGTTAAGTGGTTAATTTTTTACAATTTTTTAAACGCTAGAATGCAATTTTATTTGTTTCAAATCAAGTTTTGGGAGTCGCCATTTTGTTTCTAGCTGCGAAACATCAATTGTTTTGATGTGATTTTAAACATATGTCTATTATTAATGGATTTTGAAATTTTGAAGCTCATCCCTCCAGTGATTATTTTTTCACAACTGTTTTAACCCTCGAATGCAATTTTATTTCTTTCAATTTAAGTTTTGAACATCGCCATTTTGTTTTTAGCCGCGAAAAATCAATTGTTTCGATGTGATCTCAAACATATGTTAGTTGTTAATGGATTTTGAAATTTCAAAGCTCACCCCTTAAGTAGTAAAATTTTTACAATTTTTTAAACATTCAAATGCAATTTTATTCCCTTCAATTCAAGTTTTCAGTGTCTCCATTTTGTTTCTAACTGCGAAACATCAATTGTTTTGATATAATCTTAAAGATATGTTAATTGAAGATAAATTTTGAGATTTTAGAACTCAGTCTTCAAGTGGTTAATTTTTTTACAATTTTTAAAAATCCTGAATGCAATTTTATTTCCTTCAATTCAAGTTTTGAACGTCGCCATTTTATTTCTAGCTGCGAGGCATCAATTGTTTTAATGTGATCATTAACATATGTTAATTGTTGTTAGATTTTGAAATTTCAAAGCTCATTTCTTCAATGGTTAATTTTTTACAGGTGTTTTAACCCTCGAATGCAATTTTATTTCTTTCAATTTAAATTTTGAAATTTTAAAGCTCATCCCTTAAGTGGTTATTTTTTTACAATTTTTTAAACCCTCGAAAACAATTTAAGTTCTGGGTGCCAATATCCCACCCTCCAATCAAAACACCATCAACAACTATTTTTCAAGAAATGTTTATGTATATATAAGAAGAATTTACATTAAAATGTATACAATATAATACACTTTTTCATTTATAATATTTTTAGTAAAACAGTGATGATGATTAAAGTTTCAATGTATATGTTGGGTGGGTGGCCACTACTCTACTCTCCAATCTAAATACCATCAATAACTATATTTTCAAAAAATACATACGAACTTATACAAAAAATTCTACAATATAAAACTGTTTTTTATTAATAAATTTTTCAGTAAATCGACGTGTATGTTTTACTAACTGAAGGGTGTGTGAGCGGCCACCCACCCACCCTACATATACATTGAAACTTTAATCACTGTCACTGTTTTCGTTTCCAAAAAAAAACAACAATTTTATTATTGAAGTTATTCAGGAATTAAACACAGTGTTTTAGTGTAAATTTTAAAATATATCTAGGGCGGGTGGGTGGCCACTATCCCATCCTCTAATCAAAGCACCATCAACAACTGTTTTTCAAAAAATTAATACGTACAAATAAGAAGAATTTACATTAAAATTTGTATTCTTTTTTAATAATATTTTTAGTAAAGCCAACGTATAAATTTTACCAATTAAAGATGGGATAGTAGCCACCCACCCATTCTACATACATTTTAAAACTGTAGGCTAAAAAACTGTATTTAATTACTGAAAACCATCAACAATAAGGATTTTGTATTTTAGGAAACGAAAACAGTGTCAGTGATTAATGTTTCATTGAATATGTAGGATGGGTGGGTGGCCACTATCCCACCCTCCAATCAAAATACCACCAACAACTAATTTTCAAATAATACATATGCACAAACAAGAAGTATTTAATAATTTACATAATATAAAACAGATTCTCATTAATAATATTTCAGGTTTATGTTTTATTAATTGGAGGGTGGGATAGTGGCCACCCACCCACCCTACATATATACTTAAAACTTAAACTACAACGCTGCGTTTTAATTTTTATTCACCACATCAAAATTACTGTCGTGATTTTTAAAAATAAAAAACAATATGTCAGAAGATTGTGTGAAAAATTTTATGTAGGGTAGGTGGGTGTCTTAAAATTGTCTCTCTAATCAGTATGGGTAAAATTTTATTATCATTAAAATATACTCGATTAGGTTTGTATTGCATAACAACGTTAACATTTACTTAATTTTGCAAATAAGTGTTGAAAAAATATTACATATATAGTGGCTTTAAATTTATCAAAAATAAAAACTTTATTTATTTTATTTAAACATTAAACTACACTTACTATGTTTTTACTTAAATTACATATTCACAGTTATATTTTTACTTCACTATTTATGTTTTTACTATTGAAAATTT
This sequence comes from Ontholestes murinus, assembly GCA_963969525.1. NCBI lineage: Eukaryota > Metazoa > Arthropoda > Insecta > Coleoptera > Staphylinidae > Ontholestes > Ontholestes murinus. The sequence continues at coordinate 110,364,420 of OZ018387.1, forward strand.
ACACTCGTTTAGTTTAAGAATAATACCAACAGAAATTTATTTACGTAATAAAATAAGTCAAATCACTATTACTTTGCAAGTAAAATATAAATGTGTAAAATGATAGGGTAAAATGATACAATCACCTATAATTTACTTGAATAATCAATTAATTAAATTGAGTATGATTTACAGTTTAAAAAGTTAATAAACTTGTTTAAAAATTGATTAATTTCAAACTCTTTCGTTTAGAATAAATCAATTGAATTATTAATCAAATTCTCGCTGATGTTGTTTTGGTTGGAGGGTGTGATAGTGGACACCCACCCACCCTACATATTAATTTTTTTATCATCAACTACAATGGTGATTTTGTTTTGATGAACATTCCAGAAAATTCGTTTAAAATTTTTGGAAACAAAACGACTGTTTGTAGTTTATGTACAAAGTTATATGTAGGGTGGATGGGTGGCCACTATCACACCCTCTAATCAAAACAACATCAGCGAGGAATTGATATAAATATGAATCATTTTATCAAAATGAGAACGTTTAATATTAATAATTCATTAATTAAATGAATTATATTTTTTTTTAACTCCAAATAATTATCAGTTCGATTTTGGAATTTTAAAGCTCATCCCTTAAGTGGTTAATTTTTGACAATTTTATAAACCCTCGAAAACAATTTTATTTCCTTCAATTCAAGTTTCGAGCGTCGCCATTTTGTTTCTATCAGTAAAACATCAGTTATTTTGATGTGATCCTAAACATATGTTAATTGTTGTTGGATATTAAAATTTCAAAGCTCATCCCTTAAGTGGTTAATGTTTTATAATTTTTTTAAACTCTGGAATGCAATTTTATTTCCATCAATTCAAGTTTTGAGTGTCGCCATTTTGTTTCTAGCTACGAAACATCAATTGTTTTGTTTTGATCTTAAACATATGTTAATTGTTGATGGATTTTGAAATTTTAAAGTTCATCCCTTAAGTGGTTAATTTTTTACAATTTTTTAAACGCTCGAATGCAATTTTATTTCTTTCATCATGTTTTGGGCGTCGCCATTTTGTTTCTAGCTGCAAAATATCAATTGTTTTGACATCAACTTAAACATATGTTAGTTCTTGTTGAATTTTGAAACTTTAAAGCTCATCTCTTCAGTGGTTAATTTTTTACAATTTTTTAAACCCTGGAATGCAATTTCATTTTCTTCAATTAAAGTTTTGAGTGTCGCCATTTTGTTTCTAGCTGCGAACCATCAATTGTTTTGATATTATCTTAAACATGTGTTAATTTTTGTTGGATTTTGAAAGTTCAAAGCTCATCCCTTAAGTGGTTAATTTTATACAATTATTTAAACACTCGAATGCAATTTTATTTCTGTTAGTTCAAGTTTTGAACGTCGCCATTTTGTTTTCAGATGTAAAACACCAATTGTTTTTATATAATCTTAAACATATGTTAATATTTGTCCGATTTTTAAATTTTGAGGCTCATCCCTTCAGTGGTTAATTTTTCAAAATTGTTTTAACCCTCGAATGCAATTTTATTTCCTTCAATTGAAGTTTCAAGCGTCGCCATTTTGTTTCTAGCTGCGAAACATCAATTGTTGTGACGTATTCCTACACATATATTCATTGTTGTTTAATTTTCAAATTTCAAAGGTCATCCCTCAAGTAGTTAATTTTCTACAATTTTTTAAACCCTCGAAAACAATTTTATTACCTTAATTTTAAGTTCTAAACGACGCCATTTTGTTTCTAGCTGCGAAACATCAATTATTTTGATGTGATTTTAAACATATGTTAATTGTTAATGGATTTTGACATTTAAAAGCTCATCCTTTCAGTGGTTAATTTTTCACAACGGTTTTAACCCCCGAATGCAATTTTATTTCTATCATTTTAAGTTTTAAACGTTGTCATTTTGTTTTTAGCTGCGAAACATCAATTATTTTGTTATCCCAAACTCATGTTAATTGTTAATGGATTTTGAAATTTCAAAGCTCATTCCTTGAGTAGTAAATTTTTTAATTTTTTTTACACTCGAATGCAATTTTATTTCTTTAAATTTAAGTTTTGAGCGTTGCCATTTTGTTTTTAGCTGCGAAAAATCAATTGTTTTGACATGAACTTGAACATATGTTAATTTTTGTTGGCTTTTGAAATTTCTAAGCTCATCCCTTCAATGATTAATTTTTTACAATTTTTTAAACGCTCAAATGCAATTGTATTTTCTTCAATTCAAGTTTTGAGCGTCGCCATTTTGTTTCTAACCGCGATACATCAATTGTTTTGCTGTAATCTTAAACATATGGTAATTCTTGTTGAAGTTTGAAATTTTAAAGCTCATCCCTTAAGTAATTAATCTTTCACAATTTTTTAAATCCTCAAATGCAATTTTGTTTCCTTCTATTCAAGTTTTGAGCGCCGCCATTTTGTTTCTAGCTATGAAACATCAATTGTTTTGATGTAATCTTAAGCATATGTTAATTGTTGTTGGATTTTAAAATTTTAAAGCTCATCCCTTAAGTGGTTTATTTTTTATAATTATTTTAACCCTCGAATGCAATTTTATTTCCATCAATTCAAGTTTTGAGCGTCGCCATTTTGTTTTTAGACGTCAAACATTAATTGTTTTGACATAATCTTAAACATATGTTAATTGCTGTTGAATTTTGAAATTTCTAAGGTCATCCTTTCAGTGGTTAATTTTTTACAATTTTTTAAATTATCGAATGCAATTTTATTTCATTCAATTCAAGTTTTAAATGTTGCCATTTTGTTTCTAGCTACAAAACATCAATTGTTTTGATGTAATGTTAAATTATATATTGATTATATTGTATAAGACATGAATTTTACCTGAATAACTATAGTGGTGAGAATAATGAGAATAGATAAAGCAGATATTGTTGTCTGTAGGCACTTTTCTTGGAACTGGTTTGGAAGCTTACCTGAAAACAGAAAAAAAAAATTTAGTACCTAAAAATATTTGGCAGTAATTATTATAATATTATTATTTTCTTGATTGGTTAGTTTCGTTCCACTTGTTCTCACCAGTTCGGTGTCTAAGTTGTGGACTATAAAACATAAAATATTGTCAACTGATTGAGATTGTAGGCACTTACTTCGTGATTAATTTAATATAAATATTGTATTGACTATGAAATATTTGTAATGTATTGGTTTGAAGATTTAATTTAATGACTTAATTTATGGGATAACGAGCAATTAGGAGGAGGTGGAGGAAGGATAACGGTTCGCGGCATCAACTAAACCGATTTGCAGAGCGTGCAAAATAACAATAATTTGCGTTTTCGTGCGACGGTGAAATTTATTCGAAATTTCCGCACGCCGCAATAATATTTTTCATGCCGTTAGCCGGTAAATATTTAGGCCGACGACGACGGATGCGTGGAAAACTCGACAATCGCCGGCGAAAATATTTCCCTCTATCAGACATGAGGGCCCACCGTATCGAAAGTTTCACTCGAAGGAATTCGCGCGATTAAAAAAGTACGGTAAAAGTCTTTTAACGGCACCAACACACACACAAACACACACACTGATTATTTCAACCATTAGAAATTGCTGTACGAAAAATCGCGAAATTAACTGCCGGCGTCGCGGTTTTACCGTTGTGAACGGATTCCGGCGGTACAAATTGGGATTGTTTAATGGCCGTCGTCTCTATTTCTCCAAACCCAAGAAAAAGAAGGTTATTTTCGTTCTCGATCGTTCCAGCAAGGACGTGTTTGCCGAGCCAATTAAGTCGCGTTTGCACTCTACGTCCTTATAGGATTTAATTGGTAGCAAAAATTGTTTCTAATGTACCATTAAACGGTGTTTGTGTTTTCGATATCAATTATTATCAGGTTTACTTATGATACAAATAATGTACAGGAAATGTTACAAAAAAAATATATATTATGGCTTAAGTTATCGCCAACGTTGCATTAATACCGCGATTATCTTCAATTATCTCTAACTAGTTTTAAACATTGGAATGCTAGAAATAACTGTAAATATTATATTCTAAAATCTAAACACATCACCAAAACAATTTCCTTATATTAATTAGAAATTTTAGTGTTGCCATTTTTTCTAGCTTTACAACAACTTTTAATTAAAACCCTCGCTTATGTTTTACTGATTGGAGAGTGGGATAGAGGCCACCCACCCACCCTACATGTACATGATAACTTTAAATACTAATCTTTGATGATTTTGCTGCTTAAAAAACAATAAAACTTTGAATGTAATAATCTTTTTAAAATTTTGATTTCTAGGTTAAAAAAACAATTGAAAACGCAAAGAAAATGATTATTTTTTAAAACATAATAAATTACGAATACGTTTTTTAAAACTCTAACAATTATCACCCGAGTTTGAACTTTGAACATTTGAGAGTGTTTCAACTTTCAGCAACGAACACTCGATTCAAAAAGTCGAAAACAATTGAAATTGCAGATTTAAAAAAAAAATTCATAAATTCATATTTAATAGCCAAAAAAGAGCTGTTTAAAATCATCTGGCATGTTTGAAAATTCTGCAATAGACAAGCGGGATTTGAATTTTCGAAAACTACCCGATTTTCAGCTTTGAGTACTCGATTGATAAAATCGAAAACAATTGAAATCGTAGATATTAAAGAAAATTCCAAAAAGTACATTTAATATCCAAAAAGTGCTTTAAAACTTATCATGTGTTTTTGAAAGTCTTTTAATTGACACACGAGTTTTGAATTAAAAATTTCAGCATTGAACATTCGCATAAAATAATCGAAAACAATTATAAAAACTCAAGAAAGTAAGTAATAATTTTAAAAATTTATATTCAACAATCAAAAAGGTGATTGTTAACATTGTTATGTGATCGTGAAAATCTATAAATTATAGATAAATAAAAATTCTCCTCTTTATAACATTTGTAACTCGGTTAAAAAAATCAAATACAAATTAAAACGTATTGATTAAAAATACTCAAAAATAATATTTAATAGCCAAAGAAAGCGTTTTTTAAACACCACCATGAGTTTACAAAAATATCTTAATTTACATGCGACTTTTAATTTTTTGAAAATTTCCTAGTTTCCAGCGTTGAAAGTGCAGAAGAAAAATCGTAAACAATTGAAAACGTAGCGACTGAAATTCAAAAAGAAGAATACAATTAATGGTTAAAATGATATTTTTGAATATCAGTATGGGATTTTAAAAATCTTTAAATTAAAACACAAGTTTTGAATTTTTGAAAATATCTAAATTTGTACTGTTTCAACTTTCGGATAAAAAAATTTGATGGCAATTTAAAACTAAAAGTTTCTAAATATTTGAATGTATTAGCCAAAGAATCGTTTCAAACATGATTGTAAGTTTTTAGAAAATTCTTTAACTAACACACGATTTATGAATTTATGAAAATTTCTCAATTTTCAACATTGAACATTCGGCTGAGAAAATCAAAAACAAATGAAAACGCAGAGACTAAAACTTTTAAAAAAATTATATTTATAAGCCAAAAAGGCTTATCACAAAATTTTAAAAATCTTTCTCTTGACATGTAAGTAATCATTTTTTTTTTTAATTTTCCAATTTCCAGCATTGACATTCGGTTGAAGAAATCAAAAACAAATGAAAACGTGAAAGCTAAAATTTTTCAAACAATTATATTTAATAGCCAAAAAAAGACGTTATTAAACATTATAAAGAATTTTTGAAAATCCTAAAATTTTTACGGGAGTTATGATTGTTTGAAAAATCGTCAATTTCCAACATAGAACATTCGGTTAAAAAAAATTAAAAAACAATTGAAAACGTAAAGAGTTACAATTTCTAAAAAATATATTTAATAGCTAAAGGTCCTCTTTTAAACACCATTATGAGTTTTTTGAAAATATTTAAATTAACACCCGATTTGTGCATTTTTGAAAATTTTCCAATTTCTTGCTTTGAACATTCCGATGAAAAAATTCATAACAAATTGAAATCCAGAGATTAAATTGTTTGAAAATAATAAATTTAATAGCTAAAAGGACGTTTTTAAGCACCCTAATGCGTTTTTGAAAATCGTGAATCAATAGTTTTGAATTTTTAAAAGTTTCCCAAATTTTCAGCGTTGAACGCTCGGATGGAAAACATGAAAACAATTGAAAAAGCAGAGATTTAAAATGTTCAAAAGATAATATTTGATAGCCAAATGGGGGATTTCATGCGATGACATACTTCGATCAAAATCCTCCAATTGACACACGTATTTAGAATTTTTTTAAGACCTCTCTATTTCCAGTGATGAACTCTCAGGCGAAAAAGTAGAAAACAATTGAAAACGCGGTGACTAAAATATTTAAAAGAATTCAGTTAATAGCTAAAAACAAATTTTTGTCCACTGCCATTTATTTTTGACAATCCTTTAATTGAAACACGAGTTTTGAATTTTTGAAAATATCGAAATTTTCAATGTAATATAAAACGAAAACATTAAAATAATTCGAAAAAATTATGCCCAAAAAGACACTGTCATGAGTTTTTGCAAATACTTAAATAAACACTCGAGTTATAAATTTTTCAAAATTTCCCAATTTTTACTCTCGGATGAAAAATTTGTTAACAATTAACGTATAGATTAAAAAAAAAATTAACAAATTTAATGGCCAAAATGGCGTTTTTAAATACCCTAATGCGTTTTTAAACCCGTGAATCAATAGTTTAGAATTTTTGAAACTTTCCCAATTTCCAGCTTGGATGTAAAAATTGAAGACAATTGAAAAAAACGGATTAAAATTTTTCAAGGAATTATATTTGATAGTCAAAGAGGCGTAACATACGTTGATCCAAATCCTTTAATTAACACGCGTATTTTGAATTTTTAAGAGCTCTCTATTTCCAGCGAGGAATTCTCAGGTGAAAAATAGAAAACAATTGAAAACGCAGGAAACAAAATATTTGAAAAAATATAATTGAAATCTAAAAAGTCGATGTGTTTGTAAAAATCTTTCAATTGTGTCACCAGTTTTGTATTTTTTAAAAAAATCAGAAAAAATTCAAAATTAAGAAACGAAAAACTAAATAATACACTTAGCCAAAAAGACGTTTTTGAAAATTTTCCGATTTCCAGCGTTTAACATTCGGTTGAAAAAATCAAAAACAATTGAAAACGTGAAAACTAAAAAATTTAAAAAAATTGCATTTAAGTCTATTTTTAAGTTTTATTTTTACATGAATTTTAATGTGTTTTTCGGTATTTTTAAGTTTTATTTTACCCAAATGTTACTGTGTTTTACAATTATTTTCTTGTTTTGTAAGAAATTTAGCCTACTTTAAAACTGTACACATTTTGTAAATATCATATGAAATTTCCATTATAAAGTTATGTAACTTGTTGGAAATAAATATATATTATTATTATTTATATTATCTAACAGCCAAAAGGCCTTTTATGCGTTTTTAAAAATGCTTCGATTTACAAGCGGCAAATGGAATATAGTTCAAAACGCAAAGACAAAAAGAATAAAAAAAATTGTATTTAGAAGCAACAAAGCCTATTTTTGAACATCAACATATGTTTAAAAAAAATCAATTTCTAGCGTTAAAACACAGATTGAAAAATTGAACACAATTTCAAAAAAAGTTAATTTTTTTTAGCTAAATAATTTACAATTATTTTTTCTTAGGTAAGTTTAATTGTTTCTTTTTTGAAAAGCCAAGTAAATGTTTAATTATCTGTCTTCGAACTTTTAACAGTATGTAATAGTTTTATTTTTTAATTTTTAGGCATTTTTTTGTATAAGAAAAAATATTCGTATTAAATCTCAAAATATTGAAATAAATATTTGTAAGAGAATTTTTAAAAGGTTTTATTGTTTTGGTCAAATTTTCAATTTTTATGTAAAATTTTAGCTATGAACTATTTTTTCTTTGTAATCTAGCTATTGTTTCTTGGTACATTTTGTATTATCTTTAAGTTAATAACTATTTTTCTTTATTTATTTCTTTTAAGAGAAATTTTTCATGAAATGTCTGGTTTTACCTCTAAAGAAATTTTCAATATTTTTCATATTTCATAAAACTTTATTGACTTTTAAAAAACTAAAAGAATTTGTCTTACGAATTTCTTTTTTTTTAATTCAACAACTTTAAACTTTCAATTTCAACTATTTCTTGAATATATTCTCAAAAACCTTTTAACTGCTTTTTTTAAAACAATTTTTTCAATTTGAATTCTATACTTCTCGAAGAAAAATTTTGATAAGAAAAAAAATAATGAAAAATTATTGAAAATAGCTACAAAATTCGAGAACCCCTGACAATATTTAAGCAATCTGGATGAAGATAACATATTTTGAACAATTCTGGTAATATATACGGAAATTGATTAGAAAATTCTAATAAAACAAACCAACAAATATTGATTCAAAATAAAATAAAACGAATAACTTTGTTTTGATCACTTTTTTAATAACACTTGTTACTATAGTTTCGACAACTTCAGCTTGTTATTATCAAACAATTAATTGTTTGATAATGACAAGTTATTAAAAAAGTGATAAAAACAAAGTTATTCGTTTTATTTTATTTTGAATCATAAAATGTATCACGAAGTAAAAGCCTCTACAATTACTTATTCAACAAATATTGAATAATATCGAAAAATTTAACAGAAATCGCCAGAAAATAAATCGAAAAAAATCCTTCCAATCTCAATCAATCAACCTTTCATGCTACTCTCCACCTTAGGAAAATTTTACGAATTACTCTTCAAAAATATTAGTGATAGTATCTCGAATTACTAATTTGGCTTCCTTCCAAAACGATCCACTACCTCTAATTTACCGTCTTTACCTTAAACATCCAAACAATTCACCTTAAATTAAAGTTATCAGCCATTTTATTGTTCGATATTCAAATAGCCTTCGACTCTGTTTGGCAACAAGGTTTATTGTACAAATGTTACCTTCTTAAAATTCCTACCCATATTGATAACGTTTATTAGTCTTTAGTTTGCTTTCTAAAAAAATACATATGAATATACACAAATATTATACAAAACGTACACAATTTTTGGATGGATGAAGATGGGCAGAATCCATGCAGCTGCGATGATCTTCCACACTAATTTCTCTTAAACAAATCCCTCGAAATAAAAAATCAATATCTTTTGTCCAAAAATTCTCTCTATTAACACTATTCTACAACATATTGTAATCTTGGTTTTCTTTAATTTAAACCCTTTACCATTTGTAGATGACAGTGCCAATTTTGCAAATTAAATAAAAATTGCTAGTAAATACTACATCGATAAAAACCAGAAACCTAACAAAATGAATAATTATTGCTGAAACTCTCAACGAATATAAGAAATGATGAACAAATAGAAAATATCTCCTGAAAAGGTTTGTATTCTTTTTGTATTGTGAATAAATGTTTAAACATATAATATTTGGAATGTAAATTTTAATAGCAAATTGTTTTCTTCGAATTAATTTCATTTTTTAAATTGATTCAGATAAATTCTGCAACATCAGCGCTTCCTACAATGTAGGTTACAGCAAAATTGCGAACCTTGTGATAACTCGATTCAATAATTTGGACCACCCTTGTATAAATAGAAATGCAACGCATTCTCCCACGAGACAAATGAACGTATTAAGCTCCGATATCAACTCGGATTTAGGTCAAGCTCGCGCCCCAAATTTCATAAAGCTTTTAAGGGAAGATATATGATGCGTACGAACGTTATTATCCACGACTATGTATTCATCTACATTGTTGATTAATCTTTAAATTCTGCAATTATTAATAGACCGGTTTCGAATTGCATTAATCTCATCAGTGTAGAGCCTTTAAAGAAACTTGCATGTTACACCTGTGCAGAAGGATTATAATCAATCATTTACATTAAATACACATTAGAACATCCCAATAGACGTTAATTGCATCAATCAAGTGCCAGGGATCCGATTTCTTGCCTCAATTATTTTATTAAAACCGACCGGGCGAGATCGATCAAGGTGTTCGTTTTGCGTTCGTTGGAACCTCTCGCTGACGGTTTCTCGCTCCATATTAATAAATTTATTCCGTCGTACGTTCCTCTTTTTTCTGCACTCTCGCACACCAACGGCGGTTTGCACATCCTGTTGGTATTTCAATGGGAATTTTGAATGGCTTTCAAATGTATCCAATAGACATTATAGTTTCGCCTCCGGACGCCGCGCAGGTTTTAAACATCACGCCGTCGTTGCCTGAATTATTATCGCTGACTCTCTCACACACATACACACACACACACACACAAAAGGCTTTCAAATTCTCTCTGCTTTGGCCGATCATTGCGAAATAGATTAACGCCATGACTCAAGACTGTAATTTATTCCAACGGTTCTGTTGTGAAACATATTCAAATTAAGTTCTTGTATGGATTCCAGCTTAAACAGCTAAAGTATTTAGCTCAATCAACAAAAAATTAGCCAAAACTATATATTCTTATCATCCTTTTATATTATATATTATCAAAAATGCCATTTACCTTTCAGTGTAGGCTAATCATCCTTTTATACTTGGCAAGAAAACACAACATATGTAAAGACAATTATTAATACTAGTTGATGAGATCTCTAAAGTTTCTTGGATAGAGCAAAAATATTTTGCATAAAGATTCTTCATGCATGTTGAACAGTTTTGTCACACCATTTAGATCTTTATATTTACATTTATTCTTAAGGACTTGCCTTGCAATGTTTATACGTTCAAAAATATTCCACAGCTTATTCTTTCTTTCTTCTTATTTTATACCAACGATTATCACAAAATATTATCCTAAGAATCGTATTGAAATAAAACAACACTGTTAGGAAGGTTTCACATGTTTTGTTGAACACTGCAACATGTTTCGCCACATAGTGGCTTTAACAGGCAGATGAATAAAGATGATAATGGCGAAACATGTTGCACTGTTCAACAAAACATGTGAAACCCTCCCAACAGTGTTGTTTTATTTCAATTTGTTATGGAGTTTCATCATGTATCCGCCTCGTCAATTCAATATACTAAGAATCTATTATCAAATGCTAATATAACATTTCATCACTGATAGATATCCTCACAAACTACTAAATTTCCTCCCTTTAAATACATTTCAACCTGTCATCAAGCCAGAGGGTGGCGATATTAAAAGTAGTTTTTGCGTTCTTATTATTTTTTTTCAACTCTTTCTCAGAGCCAAACGGGGGTAACAGATGGAGAACGTCGGGCAACATCCACCTTTCAAAAATCGCTGAGGGGCTGGAGGGAAGGTGGTGGCGGCTTTAATGCGGCGATAAATCGCGACGAAATGTTCTGTCGTAAATCATTTCGCGCTACCGTTTCCGCGTTTTCTTTCCTCCGCCGGTGCCCCGCATAAATTCTAACGGTCCGAATGGCGGGAATTAATTTTATTTACGGCCCACCGACCCACCTTTCGGATGCAATGCCCGCTACCTTTACAGTTCATTACTTTAAGACCGAAAAATCAAATACACACGTTATCAAGACAATTTCCTCATTCCAAATTAATCTATTACAATAAAAATAAACAACATAGTAGTGTATTGTAGCATTATTTCAAATAAAAACGTTTTCAATTGTTTTCGATTTTTAAATTCAACCAATAAAGGCTAGAAATTACAAGTTTCTCAACTTTTCCAACTCTCAAATGCAATTTTATTTCCTTCAATTCAAGTTTCGAGTGTCGCCATTTTGTTTCTAGCTGCGAAACATCAATTGTTTTGATGTGATCTTAAACATATGTTAATTGTTGTTAGATTTTGAAATTTTATAGCTTATCCCTTAAGTGGTTAATTTTTTACAATATTTTAAACCCATTAATGTAATTTTATTTCCTTCAAATTAAGTTTTGAGCGTCGCCATTTTGTTTTAAGCTGAGAAATATCAATTGTTTTGATGTTATTTTAAATTTATGTTAATTGTAGATGGATTTTGAAATTTCAAAGCTCATCCCTTTCTATACAGAAAATATCATCAACATATCTGCACCAGAATTGTATGTTTCTTGTTGATGTGTTGTTCTTAAATACTTGGTCTTCGAAATCACTCATGAATATTTCCGCGAAGAGTGGTGAAATAGGCGATCCCATGGGCAGTCCTTCATGCTGGATGTAGAAGGTGTCGATAAAACGGAAGTCATGGTTGAGGCAAGCATTTATCAAACTGGTAATTTCTGGCGTATTGTAATTCGATAATTGTTCTTGGCACTTTTTATGCAAAATTTCCTTGAGCTCAGGAACTGGAATTCATGTGAAGAGGCTTTTAACATCAAAGGAGACCAAAATTGCGTTGTTGTTGACGGCTAAGTTTTTAGTTTTCTTCACGAAATTGATGGAGTTTTTTATTCCGTATTTGGATGTGCAGGGAATTATTTCTGGAAGTATTTTGTTAACCAGGGAACAAACTTTATATGAGGGAGCATTGATGTAGGAGACGATTGGTCTCATCGGGATGTTTGGTTTGTGTACTTTGGGCAGGCCGTATAGTGCCCTCGGATTATGATTCTATATTTGTAGATTTCATTATCTGAGATTGTGGAATTTGCTGTTTTAATTGCTTCAACAATCTGCTTCTGGAACTTCTGAGTAGGGTCTTTTTTGATGTTGTGGAAGTTATTTTCATCGATAAATGTGTCTACTTTTTCAATATATGTTTCCTTATCCAGAATAGTTAAGAACTTATCTAAGACCGACTTCAACAACAGTGAAATGGAACTCCTGAAATATTCTCCAACCCCACGGAATCCAAAAGAAAACTTGGAAACTTTAGCGCTTGAAACTGAACTATCACTCAACCGGATAAATATAAAATCAGATCTGGATAAAATCCAATTCACCAACATTATCAGGAAAGGAGTTAAAAAATCTGCTAAACATTCTAGTAATATCCATTGAGAAGCAAACGTCATAAAAGGAATAAAAACGAAATGCAAGAATAACAACTTAATTATTTGCAAAGCAAACAAGGGTAATACTATAATACAAATAATTAAGTAAACCGACGTGTATGTTTTACTAACTGAAGGGTGTGTGAGTGGCCACCCACCCACCCTACATATACATTGAAACTTTAATCACTGTCACTGTTTTCGTTTCCAAAAAAATCAACAATTTTATTATTAATGTTATTCAGGAATTAAACACAGTGTAAATTTTAAAATATATGTAGGGTGGGTGGGTGGCCACTATCCCATCCTCTAATCAAAGCACCATCAACCTCTGTTTTTCAAAAAATGAATACGTACAAATAAGAAGAATTTACATTAAAATTTGTATTCTTTATTAATAATCTTTTTAGTAAAGCCAACGTATAAATTTTACTAATTAAAGATGGGATAGTAGCCACCCACCCATTCTACATACATTTTAAAACTGTAGGCTAAAAAACTGTATTTAATTCCTGAAAACCATCAACAATAAGGATTTTGTATTTTAAGAAACGAAAACAGTGTCAGTGATTAATGTTTCATTGAATATGTAGGGTGGGTGGGTGGCTACTATCCCACCCTCCAATCAAAATACCACCAACAACTAATTTTCAAAAAATAAAAAGTATTTAATAATTTACATAATATAAAACAGTTTCTCATTAATAATATTTTCAGTAAAATCGAGGTTTATGTTTTATTAATTGGAGAGTGGGATAGTGGCCACCCACCCACCCTACATATACATTAAAAACTTAAACCACAACGCTGCGTTTCAATTTTTATTCACCACATCAAAATGACTGTCGTGATTTTTAAAAATAAAAAACAATATGTCAGAGGATTGTGTGAAAAATTTTATGTAGGGTGGGTGGGTGTCTTAAAATTGTCTCTCTAATTAGTATGAGTAAAATTTTATTATCATTAAAATATACTCAATTAGGTTTGTATTGCATAACAACGTTAACATTTACTTAATTTTGCAAATAAGTGTTGAAATAGTATATTACATAACGAGAGTTGTAAGTCATATATTACGTACGAGTGGAAAAAGTTGCGCACGAGCCGTTAGGCGAGTGCAGTAATTCCACGAGTACGTAAGTAACTTACAACTCGAGTTGTGTACTATACTTTTTCTACTCCCATTCATTATAATTTGGAATACTTTTCAATGTTGAGGTTATGTTTCACTATTAAAACACTTCGCAGCATCGAATACATGGCCCAAAGAGATGAAGGTTTGTATTTCTTACTTATTTCCCCAAAATAGGCTAATAACACATTTTCCGAATAAGACTGAACACTATTCATACGCTAATCCATGAATTTACCGTAAACCACTTCATAGCGCTCCTTGGATTTTTCCGGGATAAGATCCGCTGCGGTATGTTCTGCTAGTTGCCTAATTTCTGGTGGAGCTCCAACAATTTCTTCTGTGGAGTCACTTTCACTCATTTTAACAATGAATAAATGAATTATTAATAATAATTAAACCAAAATAACGTCAATGTCAACAACGATAAATGTCAAATTCATTTGTATAGGCTACTTGATTTGAGTTTCGTAATAATAAGGGTTACGTAATATATTACGTGCTAGTTTTTTCTTCATTACGTGCATGTATCATAATGCCATGGTTACTAATCAACAAACTATTGCGTTATTGCCTACTTACTACTATGGGAGTAGAAAAAAAATATTACATATATAGTGGTTTTAAATTTATTAAAAATAAAAACTATTTAAACATTAAACTACACTTATATGCTTTTACTTAAATTACATATTCACAGTTATATTTTTACTTCACTATTTATGTTTTTACTATTGAAAATTTACACTCTTTTGGTTTAAGAATAATACAAACAGAAATTTATTTACGTAATAAAATAAGTAAAATCACTATTACTTTAGATAGGGTAGTCACTATCACACCCTACAATCACCTATAATTTACTTGAATAATTAATTAATTAAATTGAGTATGATTTACAGTTTAAAAAGTTAATAAACTTGTTTAAAAATTGATTAATTTCAAACTCTTTCGTTTAGAATAAATCAATTGAATTATTAATCAAATTCTCGCTGATGTTGTTTTGGTTGGAGGGTATGATAGTGGCCACCCACCCACCCTACATATTAATTTTTTTATCATCAACTACAATGGTGATTTTGTTTTGATGAACATTCCAGTATATTCGTTTAAAATTTTTGGAAACAAAATGACTGTTTGTAGTTTATGTACAAAGTTATATGTAGGGCGGATATTTGCTTCAATTTAAACTTCGAGCGTGACCATTTTGTTTCTAGCTGCGATACATCAATTATTTTAATATGATCTTAAACATGTGTTAATTGTTGTTAGATTTTGAAATTTTAAAGCTCATCCCTACATTGGTTAATTTTGTTTCTAGCTGGGATACATTAATTATTTTGATGTGATCTTAAGCATATGTCAATTATTATTGTATTTAAAAATTTTGAAGCTCATCACTTGAGTGGTTAATTTTTTACAGATTGTTAAACCCTCGAATGCAATTTTATTTTCTTCAATTCAAGTTTGGAGCGTTGCCCTTTTGTTTCTAGCTTCGATACATCAATTGTTTTGATGTGATCTTAAATATTTGTTAATTTTTATTGGATTTTGAAATTTTTAAGCTTATCCTTTAAGTGGTTAATTTTTTACAATTTTTTAAACCCATAAATGTAATTTTATTTCCTTCAAATTAAGTTTTGAACGTCGCCATTTTGTGTCTATCTGCGATACATCAATTGTTTTGATGTGATCTTAAAGATATGTTAATTGTTATTGGATTTTGAAATTTTAAAGCTCTTTCCTCAAGTGGTTAATTTTATTTCTTTCAATTTAAGTTTTGAGTGTCGCCATTTTGTTTCTAGCTGCAAAACATCAATTGTTTTGATATAATCTTAAATATATGTTAATTTTTGGTAGATTTTGAAATTTCAAAGTTCATCCCTCTAGTGGTTAATTTTTTACAATTTTTTAAACTCTAGATTGCACATTTATTTCTTGCAAATCACGTTTTGGATGTCGCAATTTTGTTTCTAGCTTCGATACATCAATTATTTTGATGTGATCTTAAACATATGTTAATTTTTGTTGGATTTTGGAATTTTAGAGCTCATCCCTTCAGTGGTTAATTTTTTACAACTATTTAAATTCTCGAATGTAATTTTATTTCCTTCAATTCAAGTTTTGATCGTCGCCATTTTGTTTCTAGCTGCGATACATCAATTGTTTTTATGTGATCTTAAAGATATGTTAATTGTTATTGGATTTTGGAATTTTAAAACTCATCCCTTAAGTGTTTAATTTTTTTTTAAATTTTAAACTCTCGAGTGCAATTTGGTTTCCTTCAATTTAAGTTTTGAGCGTCGTTATTTTGTTTCTAACTGCAAACAATCGATTGTTTTCATGTGATCTTAAACATATCTTAATTTTTGTTGGATTTTGAAAGTATAAAGCTCTTTCCTTAAGTGGTTAATTTTTTAGAATTTCTTAAACTCTCGAATGTAATTATATTTCCTTTAATTTAAGTTTTGAGCGTCGCCATTTTGTTTCTAGCTGCGATACATCAATTGTTTTGATGTGATCTTAAATATATGCTAATTTTTATTGGATTTTAAAATTTCAAAGCTTATTGCTTAAGTGGTTAATTTAGTATAATTTTTTAAATCCTTGAATGCAATTTTATTTTCTTCGATTCAAGTTTTGAACGTCGCCATTTTGTTACCAGCTATAAAACATCAATTGCTTTGATGTGATCTGAAATATATGTTATTTATTGTTAGAATTTGAATTTTCGAAGCTCATTCCTTAAGTAGTTAATTTTTTAAAATTCTTTAAACACTCGAATGCAATTTAATTGGCTACAATTCAAGTTTTGAGCGTCGGCATTTTGTTTTTAGCTAGAAAACATCAATTGTTTTGATGTGATCTTAAACATATGTTACTTGTTGTTTGATGTTCAAATTTAAAAGCTTTTCTCTATAATGGTTTACTTTTTATAACTTTTTTAATCGTCGAAACTAATTCTATTTCCTTCAAATTAAGATTTGAACGTCGCCATTTTGTTTTTAACTGCGAAACATCAATTGTTTTGATGTAATCTTAAACATATGTTAATTGTTAAAAGAATTTGAAATTTTAAAGCTTATCCCTTAAGTGGTTAGTTTTTTATAATTTCGCAAACCATCGAATATAATTTTGTAATTAAGTTATTTTTCTTTGAGGCTGTTTAATGTTATATTATTAGTATATTAAAAAAAATTATGTTGTACATCGACTTCATTAACTTTTTGAGGCAACAGCGGAAATTTCATCGCCGATAAACGATTGGATGTTTTGTCGTCCGCATAATAACAACTCTGGAGAATATTGAAAAATGTTTAATAACAATCCTCCCATTATAACTGTAATGAGTTCAAGATTATCTGTAATAGCAAAGTTTAAGGCTAATCGTCATAATAATATGCATCAGGATTATTACGTACACTCAGCTTCTATATTTCTGTAACAAAATGCTAAGAAACATTAATATTACTTTAACTAATGCATAATAGTGAATCCTTATGAATTATTGTTTGTTATGATAATGATAACTCAATAATGAAATAATAACGCAATCATCAGGATGAATTTTTCCTGTCGCCGGTTCCATTAGCGTCGTCCCATTAAAAAATTGGCCCCGCCGTATCAATACGTATTATCGTCGATATAATTACGTAATGGTCACGTTTAATTGATGCATAAAGGTCGAACGCGAGCGTCGTGAAGAGAAGACGAAGAATGTTGTGTGTGTGGAAAACGATTAGGCTCCTGGCTATCAATTGCATGTTGCATCCATAACTGAGCAATTATGAAAATCACTTCACCATTTACAAGTTTCATCAAAACGCAGAGTTTTTATTTATTATTATTATTATTATTATTATTATTGTTTTTTCGTTATCAAGGCAGAACCTTGAAAAAATGCGCGAATTGGCAAGAGCCATTTATCATTGCGACACGATTACAATTTCCTCCGGATGATTGCCACCAATTATATTTCGCGGCAATATTTCGTTGTTCGTTATCGTTGCAAACATATTTTAATTGTTTCTGCATCCTACATCGGCTGGCACATTTACCATGACCTTAATAACGGCACTGAGATACAGATATAATGTAATCTAATCAGTTTATTACCATCCATTTTAATTATTATAAATACAGAAACTACCAGCTTCATTTTAAAAGAAACAATTGAAATAAATATCAAAATTAATGGAAGAAAAATTAATAATGAGAGAAATAAATCTCTATGAGTTTTTCATAATAATGTAAATAGTAATACTGCACTAGAATTTTCAATATTTAATTTGGAAGAAAAATTGATTATTTGATTGAATAAATTGAACAAATATATTTTTCACATACTGAATAGAAATACCTTACATTTCTTATATATTATTTTCAAAGATTTTCAATTGTTTTCTCATTTTTCAATCGAATGTTCAATGCTGGGAATTAAAAGAAAATTCGTGAATTGAAGAATTTTCAAAAATTCATTCTAGTGTTTAAAAACGTCTTTTTGGCTAAAATATACATTTTTCCGAGTTTTTACTTTCTTTATTTTGAATTGTTTTCATTATAAAAATGTATTAAGTAAATTGCTTTCGTTTTTTATTACATTGAAATTTTTGATATTTTCAAAATGTGTGTTTCAATTAAAGGATTTTCAAAAACAAATGGCACTGTTAAAAAAATTATTTTTAGCTATTAATTGAATTCTTTTAAAAATTTTAGTCACCGCGTTTTCAATTGTTTTCTACTTTTTCACCTGAGAGTTCTTCGCCGGAAATAGAGAGGTCTCAAAAAAATTCTAAATACGTGTGTCAATTGAAGGATTTTGATCGAAGTATGTCATCGCATGAAATCGCCCTTTTGGCTATCAAATATTATCTTTTGAACATTTTAAATCTCTGCTTTTTCAATTGTTTTCATGTTTTCCATCCGAGCGTTCAACGCTGAAAATTTGGGAAACTTTTAAAAATTCAAAACTATTGATTCACGAGTTTCAAAAACGCATTAGGGTGTTTAAAACCGTCCTTTTAGCTATTAAATATATTATTTTCAAACATTTTAATCTCTGGATTTCAATTTGTTATTAATTTTTTCATCGGAATGTTCAAAGCAAGAAATTGGAAAATTTTCAAAAATGCACAAATCGGGTGTTAATTTAAAGATTTAAAAAAACTCATGATGGTGTTTAAAAAAGGATTTTTAGCTATTAAATATATTTTTTTTAATTGTAACTCTACGTTTTCAATTATTTTTTTATTTTTTTAAAATCAATGTTTAATGTTGGACTTTGAAGATTTTTCAAACAATCATAACACTCTTAAAAATTTAAGGATTTTCAAAAATTCATTAAAATATTTAATAACATCTTTTTTGGCTATTAAATATAATTGTTTGAAAAATTTTAGCCTTCGCGTTTTTATTTGTTTTTTAATTGAAGTATTTTTAAAAACTCGTGATAATGTTTCGATTTGCCTTTTTGGCTTATAAATATAATTTTTTGGAAACGTTTAGTCTCTGCGTTTTCTTTTGTTTTTAATTTTTTCATTGGAATGTTCAATGTTGGAAATTGGGAAATTTTCATAAATTGATAAATCGTGTGTTAATTAAAGAATTTTCTAAAAACTTACAATAGTGTTTAAAACGATTATTTGGCTAAACATTTAATTTTTTAGAAATATTTAGATATTTAGTATATTTTAAATTGTCTTTGAATTTTTTATCCGATTGATATTTAGATATTTTCAAAAATTCAAAACTTGAATGTTTTAATTTTAATTTTCATCAAAAATATAATTTTAACTATTAATTGTATTTATTTTTTAATATTTCAGTCGCTACGATTTCAATTGTTTTCAATTTTTCATCTGCGCGTTCAACTATGGAAATTAAAAAAATTTCAAAATAAATAAAACTCATGTGTAAATTAAAATATTTAAAAAAAACTCTTGGTGATGTTTAAAAACGCTTGTTTGGCTATTGAATGTTATTTTTGAGATTTTTTTATCGATACGTTTTAATTTGTATTTGATTTTTTTAACCGAGTTACAAACATTTATAGGATAATTTTTATTCATCTATAAAACTCGCGTGTGAATTAAAGGATTTTCAAAAATACATAAAAATATTAACGAACGTCGTTTTAGTTATTGAATATAACTTTTTAAGTTATTAATATCTGCGTTTTTTAATTGTTTTCGATTATTTTATCCAAGTGTTCAACGCTGAAAGTTTTTAAATTTCTAATTCAAAACTTGTTTGAATATTAAAGGATTTCAAAAAAATACATGATAATTTTCAAAGCACTTTTTGCATATTAAATGCACTTTTTGGAATTTTCTTTAATTTCTGCGTTTTCAATTGTTTTCGATTTTATCAATCCAATCCTCAAAGTTGGAAATTCGGTAGTTTTCAAAACATCAAAACCCACTTGTCTATTGCAGAATTTTCAAATATACATGATGGTTTTAAACAGTGCTTTTTTCGCTATTAAATTTGAATTTTTGGAATTTTTTTAACTCTGCAATTTTAATTCTTTTCGACTTTTTGAAGCGAATGTTCGTTACCTAAAGTTGAAACACTTTCAAAAGTTCAAAACTCGGATGATAATTGTTAGAGTTTCAAAAACGTATTAGTGATTTATTGTATTTTAAAAACAAATCATTTTCTTTGCGTTTTCAATTGTTTAAAAATATTTTTAAATCAAAATTAAAAGAAAAATTTTTACATACAAGGTTTTATTGTTTTTTAAGCAGCAAAATCATCAACGATTAGTATTTAAAGTTATCATGTATATGTAGGGTGGGTGGGTGGCCTCTATCCCACCCTCCAATTAGTAAAACATCATCAAAAATTATTTGAATTATTTGTGTCAATACATCAATTAAAAAATTATTTTGTCCTTGATTACATTTTACAACTTTTAACTAAAACCCTCGCTTATGTTTTATTGATTGAAGAGTGAGATAGAGGCCACCCACCCACCCTACATATACATAATAACTCTAATTCCTAATTGTTGATGATTTTACTGCAAAAAACAATCAAACACTTTATGTAATAAAATATAAAACAAAATCAAAATTTAAGTTTAAATATAAATGACTTTTATAGCTGATCTTATCTAATTCTGCCCACCCATCATGTATCAAATTTTTACTAAATTACTTACTCAAAAATGTTACTTTTTAATTTCTTTTTTATTCAAAAGTTTCGTATTTAATTTTATTGGAAACCACAAGGCGATAAGGAATTAAAATTAATATGTATATGAAGGGTGGGCGGGTGGTCTCTAACCCACCCGCCAATCAGTAAAACATCATCAAAAATTATTTGAAATATTTGTGTGAATTCATCAATAAAAAATGTTTACGTTTTAAAAATTTTAATTATAACCCTCGCTTATGTTTTACTAATTAGAGGGTGAGATAGAGGACACCCACCACATATACATAAAAATTTTAATTGCTAAGCGCTGATGATTTTCCTGTTAAAAACAATGAAACCCTTCAGAAATAAAAAAATTAAACAAAATTAAAATTTAAATATAAATAACTTTCTATAGCTAATCTTATCTAATTTAGATTTAGAGGCTGCCCACCCATCATGCATCAAATTTTTACTAATTTAATCACTCAAAAATTTTAACTATAGAATTTCTTTTTATCAAAAAATTTTGTAATTAATTTTATTGGAAACCGCGAGACGATTAGGAATTAAAGTTTACATGCATATATAGGGTGGGTGGGAGTTCCAATTTTATACCATATTTATTTCTCTTTAAGGTTTCTAAAAATTTTTAGAGGTTTTCTTTCTAATTATTAGAATTTTCTTAGCTGACTTGAATTTTCAAGTAAATTTCTCTTGCAGATTTCTAGAGTTTTCTAGGAAATTATATTTTCTTATTTCAGTGAAGATTTTGTTACAGGCTTTTACTAAAATTTCTTTTATTTTAAATTCCAAAATGAAATCTTGGAGGTTTCTTAAGTTTTATAGAACTTTTTCCTCAAGGGTTCTAAAATATGTTTTCTTTCTAATTACCAGAATTTTCTTAGAGGACTCTTGAATTTTCCAGAAATGTCCTTTTGCAGATTTCTAGAATTTTCTAGGATTTTGTTAGAAGGTTTTTTTTAATTTTCCTAAAATTTCTGTTACTTTAAATTCTTTAAATTCTAATTACCAAAATGTTGTTAGAGAACTCTTTAACTTTCTGGAAATTTCCGTTTGCAGATTTCTAGATTTTTTAGGAATTTTTCTTTTCTTACTTCTGCCAGGATTTTGGTGGAGGATTTTTTAATTTTCGAAAAATGTCTTACATTTTAAATGGCAAAAAAAATTCTTATAGGTTTCTTGAATTTTATAGAAATTTCTCCTTAAGTTTTTTAAAATTTGTCTTTCTAATTAACAGAATTTCATTAGACCTCTCTAGAATTCTTCAGAAATAGATTTCTAGAATTTTCTAGGACATTCTTTTCTTATTTTTTCGAGGATTTTGTTAGAGGTTTTTTTTTAATTCTCCTAAAATCTCTGTTATTTTAAACGACAAAAAATGTTTTTGAAGTTTCTTGAACTTTATAGAAATTTATAAAATATTTTTGATTTTTTACTTTCTAATTACCAGAATTTTTCTAGACGACTCTTGAATATTCAAGAAATTTCCTTCTGCAAATTTGTACAATTTTGTAGTAATTTTGTTTGCCTTACTTCTTTGTGAGGATTTTGGCAGAGGGTTATTCAACTTTCCAAAAATTTCTTGTAATTTAAATTGCAAAAAAATTTGTTGGAGGTTTCTCGAATATTCTAGAAATGTTTCCTTAATACTTCTTATTTATTCTATTTACCAGAATTTTCTTAGAAGCCTCTTAAATTTTCCAGAAATTTTCTTTTGCAGTTTTCAAGAATTTGCTATAAATTTCTCTTTTCTTACTTCTGTGAGGATTTTGTTAGAAGATATTTTACTTTTCGAAAAATTTCTCTTATATTACAATTTAAGAAAATCTTTGAGGTTTCTTGAGTTTTATAGAAATGAGAAATATTTGTGAACTTTTTCTTTCTCTTTTCTTATTTATATGAGGATTTTGTTATAGGTTTATTTTTAATAATAAACATCTTTATTTACAGAAAAAAGAAAAAAAAATACATTTGGTTAACAATAAGACAATGATATTATACAATTATTTATTTATTTTTTCTGTTTTTGATTTTCCTGAAATTTCTTAATTTAAATTGAAATCTATAGAAATTAATTCTTAGGGTTTCTAAAATAGTTTTCGATTTTTTTTCTAAATTGTTATTGCTTGTCTAGAAAGTTTTTGTTAAGTAATTATAATTTATGTTCATCTAGTAATTTGTATCATTCGTAATTTGTATTTTTGTTATTATAGTTTAATTATTAATTTAAGTTTTTAATGCTAATTTTACTATGTAATTGGCCGTTTTAGTCTGTTGCGTAAAAATAAGCTTGAATTTTCTAGAAACTTCCTTTTACAGATTTCTAGATTTTTCTAGGAATTTTTTGCTTTTGCGAGGATTTTTTAATATTCATAAAATTTCTACAATTTTTCCGTTTTACAGTTTTCCAGATTATTTCTCTTCTAAATTGTTATTCTAGAATTGTATAATTTGTCTTACCGTCATTTAAAATGTTCAAACATGTTTTACTCTATTGTATTATATATTATAGCAAATTTCTCATCTCATCTAATTTAGTTTTAAAGTCTGCCCACCCATCATACATTAAATTTTTACTAATTTACTCACTCAAAAATTTAGCTTTAGAATTTCTTTTTCATTCAAAAAGTTTTGTAATTAATTTTATTGGAAACCGCGAGACAATAAGGAATTATAGTTTATATGTATATGTAGGGTGGGTGGGTGGCCTCTATCCCACCCTCTAATCAGTAAAACATCATCAGAAATTATTTAAAATATTTGTATGAATACATCAATAAAAAATGCAATTTTTTCTTTGTTTGCGGTTTTCAACTTCTAACTAGAACACTCGCTTATGTTTTACTGATTGAAGGGTAGGATAGTGGCCACCCACCCACCCTACATATACATGATAACTTTAATTGCTAAGTCCTGATGATGTTGCTGCTAAAAACAATCAAACCCTTTATGAATAAAAAATAAAACATAATCCAAATTTAAAATTAAATATAAATGGCTTTCTATAGCTAATCTTATCTAATTTAGATTGTTTAAAGTTTGCCCACCCATCATGAATCAATTTTTTACTAATTTATACACTCAAAAGTTTTTACCTTTTTTATTTCCTTTTATTCAAAAAGATTTGTAATTAATTTAATTGGAAACCGCGAGACGATAAGGGATTATAGTTTATATGTATATGTAGGGTGGGTGGGTGGCCTCTGTCCTACCCTCCAATCAGTAAAACATTATCAAAAATTATTTGAAATATTTGTGTAAATTCATCAATAAAAAATGTAATTATTTTTTTGTTTTGTTTACGTTTTACAATTTTTAATTAAAACCCTTGCTTATGTTTTACTGATTGGAGGGTGGGATAGAGGCCACCCACCCACCCTACATATATATGATAACTCTAATTCATAACCGTTGATGATTTTGCTGCTAAAAACAATTAAACACTTTATGTAATTAAAAATAAAACAAAATCAAAATTTAAGTTTAAATATAAATGATTTTCTATAGCTAATCTCATCTAATTTAGATTTAAAATTTGCCCACCCATCATACATTAAATTTTTATTAATTTACTCACTCAAAAATTTGACTTTTTCATTTCTTTTTCATTCAAAAAGTTTTGTAATTAATTTTATTTGAAACCACGAGACGATAAGGAATTATAGTTTATATGTATATGTAGGGTGGGTGGGCGGCCTCTATCTAACCCTCCAATCAGTAAAACATCATCAGAAATTATTTAAAATATTTTTGTGAATACATCAATAAAAAAATGCAATTATTTTTTTTTGTTTACGTTTTACAGCCTTTAATTAAAACCCTTGCTTATGTTTGACTGATTGGAGGGTAGGATAGTGACCACCCACCCACCCTACATATACATATAAATTTGAATCCCTTATCATCTGGCGGTTTCCATTAAGATTAATTACAATACTTTTTGAATGAAAAAGAAATTAAAAAGTAAAATTTTTGAGTAAGTAAATTAGAAAAAAATTGATGCTTGATGGGTGGGCAGACTTTAAATCTAAATTAGATAAGATTATCTATAGAAAGTCATTTATATTTAAGCTTAAATTTTGATTATGTTTTATTTTTTATTACATTAAAGGGTTTGACTGTTTTTAGCAGCAAAATCATCAACGATTGTGAATTAAAGTTATCATGTATATGTAGGGTGGGTGGGTGGCCTCTATCCCACCCTCCAATCAGTAAAACATAAACGAGGGTTTTAATTAAAAGTTGTAAAATATAAATAAACACAAATCAATTGCAATTTTTTGAGATTTATTCATACAAATTATTCAAATTATTTTTGATGATGTTTTACTGATTGGAGGGTGGGATAAAAGCCAACCACCCTCCCTCCAATGATTAAAAATTAAGCAATTATTTTGTGTTTGTTATCTTAATATGTGATTATTAATAAATTGTAATGTTTTATGTAGGTATGTAAATAATAAAAGTAATTATTGTTAAGTTTTAATGGAAAAAAAGGGTACAAAACCGTTCCACTTAAATAAAAAGGAACGTCAATCGCGTAATTGGAGTATGAAATAAGCGATGATGATGGTGGTGGTAGTAGTGTTAGTGCATTTGTATGCAACGTGCGTTTCGCCCAATTTGCAATCACCCAAAGTGGCCTTCGCTCGGATCTACACTCGACTGCGCCGACTAGATTTGTCCATTTACCATCTGTGTCTATTTTTTTTCTTCTTCTTTCACTCATTCGTCCTCTATCTCTCTCTGTCGTTTTGAAAGTTGTTTGTTTCGCGAACTCATTATTATTAGGATTTGCATATTTGCATAATTTAGGAACGAGCCGTACAAAAAAAAAACGTACGATTTTTAATGTGCGCGTTACGTGTGCGCACACTTAGCATAATTTGAATGTCAAATAGTTGGTGCGAGTGTCATTGCCGAAGTGGTATTCGTCAGTAGGCCAATGGGGGGCCGCCGCGCGCCTATTCCCACCATTCCCAACCGTTCTAACATTGGTACTACTAGTTCGTCGGCGGCCCAAATCGCGCGG
Source organism: Ontholestes murinus (assembly GCA_963969525.1). Taxonomy (NCBI): domain Eukaryota; kingdom Metazoa; phylum Arthropoda; class Insecta; order Coleoptera; family Staphylinidae; genus Ontholestes; species Ontholestes murinus. The sequence goes on from OZ018387.1 coordinate 110,390,653, forward strand.
TACTATTGGCGGTCTATCTCGCAGGAACCGGTTTCTAACGATTACAATATTTTCCCTTGTCTTTTTCTCTTCTTTCATTCAAGCCTGGTATTTTAATATTCCGACCAATGTTTGTTAAACATATTCAGTTGCTTTGTGAGTATTATTTAATATCAATTTTTTGAAACAACGCTTTAATAATTTAATAAGGTGTGAAACAGAAATAGAAAAATTCTTTAATGTAAAGAATTACGCAACAGCAGATATTATCAACTAACACCGTATAGAATAATCAATAATTAATTATTAATCGTTTCCAGGAATTCCACTTTAATGCCGTTAATTCCACTGATAAGTTTTGCATATTTCATAAGTCATCTTTGAAATAATTCAATTGGAAAGCTTATATTAAACACCAGCTAGTGCATCTGGTGATTCTCATCGGATCAAAAACGCTGAAGTACAATATTAACACGCCCACATACATGTACGGAATGGTAATAATTAATTAATGTATAAAAACACAATTTTAATCGAACTAAATGACTTTAAATAAAATGTGAGTTTTAGTGACTATACTTTCGACACAATTTAGTTGGTCATTATCAAACTAATTGGAGTAGTGTAGATTAAAATTAGGGGATTCCCAAACACGCAAAACGCTTAAATGAAATTCTTATATTTACGCGTTTTGTGTGTTTTGGGAATCCCCTAATTTCGTTTTTCACTACTGCATTTAGTTGGTTTAAAATTGTTTTTGTGCTTGGAAATCCCCTAAATCATTGATTGTCTTTGCTCGTGGCCATTAAAGGTACTCAAGTGGTTGGTAAAAAAAAAATACGTCGATATATCCCCCAGGTAAATGGGGAAAAGTAACGAATGGGGAAAAGGGGGCAACAATACATGAAATGACATTCATTTAGTTGTTCGCGGGCGACAAAAGAAAAACAATGGGCTCTTTTGAAATCAGTTTTACATTTGGAGACAATGCCGGGCGCAGTGTGGACTCGTATGGAATCGAATGGATTGGATGGATGTGCCTCTCTTCAAAAGTTGCGAACAGAAGTACGACCGAGGCGCATGACTTCTACGAGTGGCGTCGTGTGTACATACGACAAGCAGCAATGCACTCTGCAGGAGGAATTGTGGAATTGTGCAATGACCCTCCCCACCCCGCTCTCCAGCACACAACCACCACCATACATCCCCCTTCTCTCTTCCTCACCCACAACCGTCATTCCGTCCTAGAACGCTTCTCCCCCCCACCAAAACGGAGATGTAGATATAGCTCACGGTTAGGTTGACATTTATATGTTAATGCTGTTATTATTTACACTCCGCTATTTAGTGATCCTATTTCATTATCAACCTGTTTGTTTCCTATTAACATAGACACACATTTATACTTTTTTATTCATTTATTTTTAAACTAAAATCATTTTGTCATAAAGCTACGCATCAAATATTTATATAGACATTGAACTGAAAAATTCACTATGTTTTAACCACAAATAATCAATCTAAGTATGGATTACCACGTAGTAACGGTCGCAACCATTCTCTTTATTATTTATATAGAACTCAAACGTATTTATTAGATTGAAGGGTGGGTTAGAGGCCACCCATCTACACTATATATTTTACTACTTTTAAATTATAATCAATTACAATTTTGGCTACCTTTTCGAAGATTAAACAAACGCGGAAATGAATTTCCAAAATACGTAGGATTGAAAAGTTGTGAAACGTAGTATTGAATGGATTAAACAGTGACTCATACTTGTCGGTTCAGCAAACCGTTCTAAAACGTATCGTGTGAATTGCACAGGCAAGATGACAGTTTGTTTCGATTTCACTTTTGGCGCACATGTTCTTCCGAGGTTGGCATGAATGCATTTAACTCGATAACTAATCGCATATGGTCGACCCGAATGCTTTCCAGCGAGTGTACTAAACGCGAAACGATTTTGCTTAAAAGATTCTCATCAAAAATTTTATAAGAAATGAGTAAAATTCTTAAAAGAAATAAAACAGACAGATGTTTTAGGTTTTAGAACTTCCTCACGAGCTCCTCAAGGTCAGATAAGGTTCTAGAAACGGCTAGTTCACCTTACTTATTCAATAATTAATACATAAAACTCTGACGTATATTTTAATGATTGGAGGGTGTGATAGTGGCCACCCACCCACCCTACATATACATTTAAATTACAATTAAAACACTGTGGTATGTTCAATTCTTAATCTACACTGACACGCGAATAGTTTCTTGGAAATCAAAACTGTGTTTAGAGAATAATAATTAAATCTTTTTGTCGTTAATTCGATTGAGTAAAACACTTCTTAATTTCCATAATATTTTTATTTTCAATTGCCTGACACGTGTTTCGATCATTCCTGAACATTTTCAAAGTACAAAACTAATTAATGTTTGTTTAATAAAATATATAAGTCCTTTACGTTGTAGAATTTTACGAAAATATTTTCGTGTTTTTTCTATTTATTAATGTTTGTTTGTTTTTAATGTCGTTTATAAAAAGAGAGTTTTGAAATATTTTACTAATATTTGATTTATTAATTGTAAAATTATATTTAACATTTGCCTTTTACATTTCTTATATTAAACGAAGAAACTGTCTAATCAAATTTGGTTATCATTCAAAAATAAATGACTTACAATCTTTATACGAGAAAAATTTTCTTAACAACATGTTCAAAATCATTAGTTTATAAATTAGAGTAAAAATAATGAAATCAAATTTTGTCTTTCTCATAATTCATACGATTTTAATAATATGAATTTAAAAAAAACAATTGACGATCGAATGTTTATTTTTGGATTTAATAGTAGGAATTAATTGATGATAAAAAATTTTAGAATTTGATCATTCGTTGAGGAACAATCGGCAAAAAAGAGTGAAAAACAAATTTCAATTTTGCAGTTTATCCTCAACTATTCATCAAGCGGAATAACTTCTTGAAAGAATTTTCAAAATTGGATCTTCCGTTCCAAAATTAGAGCAAAAACACTGAAAAACAATTGACGATCAAAGTTTAATTTTTTTTAATTATTTATACGTTTTGATGGTAAAAATATGGTGGCGGTATTTATTTTTAGTTTTGATTATTCGTTTATGAATTATCATTGATAAAGTGAAAAACAAAAGAGTATCGAACTTAAATTTTTAGCTCATCAACATCTATCCACAATGGGGAATTATTTCTCGAAAGAATTTTCAAAATTATACCTTCCGTTCGTGAATTAGAGTAAAAATAATAAAAAACAAATGAAGTTTGGATTTTTGTTTTCGGTCTCATACAAACTAGTTTAATAGTAAGATAAATTGATGATGAAAATTTTAAAATTTGATCATTCGTTTAGGAATAATCAGTAAAAAAATTGAAAAACAAAAGAGTAACAAAATTTAATTTCCTAGTTTATCATAAATACATAGCAAGTGAAATAATTGCTTTCAAGAATTTTCAAAATTGGACCTTCCGTTAGTGAATTAAAGTAAAAACAATGAAAAACAATTGACGATCAAAGCTTTATTTTTTGAACTATTTATTCGATTTTGATGGTAGGAATGTGTTGGTGATATTCATTTTTTGTTTTTATGTTTCGTTTAGGAATTACCATTAAAATTGTGAAAAACAAAAGTGTGTCGAATTCTGTTTTTTTAGCGCAACCACAACCACCCACCAGGCGGAATTATTTTTTGAAACAATTTCCAAATTTGGACCTTCCGTTCCTGTGTTAGAGTAAAAACAATGAGAAACAATTGACGATCAAATTTTTGTTTTCGGTCAGATACAAACTAATTTAATAGTAGAATAAATTGATGATAAAAATGTTAGAATTTGATCATTCGTTTAGAGATAATCGGTAAAAAAGTGAAAAACAAATCTCAATTTTTTGTTTATCCACAACTACTCATCAAGCGGAATAATGTATGGAACAAATTTTTAAAATTGGACGTTCCGTTCGTGAATTGGAGCTAAATTATTGAAAACAATTGACGATCAAATTTGTTTTTTTTTAATTATTCGAACGCTTTTGATAGTAGGAATGTGTTGGTGGTATTTATTTTTTGATTTGATCATTCATTTAAGAATTATCATTACAAGAGTGAAAAACAAATGAGTGTCGAATTCTGTTTTTTTTAGCGCAACTACAACCACCCACCAAGCGGAATTATTTTTTGACAGAATTTCCAAATTTGAACCTTCCGTTCATGAGTTAGAGGCAAAACACTGAAAAACAATTGACGATCTGATTTTATTTTTTGAATTATTCATACCACTTTGATGGTAGGAATGTGTTGGTGGTATTTATTTTTTAATTTGATCATGCGTTTAAGAATTATATTTTAAAATTTGATCATTCGTTTAGGAATAATTGACAAAAAAGTAAAAAACAAAAGAGCAACAACAAATTTAATTTTTTTAGTTTATCTATAACTACACATCAAGCAGATTAATTTTTTGGACACATTTTCAAAATTGGACTTTTCGTTCGTGAATTAGAGCAAAAACACTGAAAAACAATTGACGATCAAATGTTGTTTTTTGAATTATTCATACGATTTTGATAATAGGAATGTGTTGGTGGTATTTATTTTTTAATTTGATCATTCGTTTAAGAATTATAATGAAAATGGTGAAAAACAAAAGCATATCGAATTTTATTTTTTTAACGCATCCACAACTAGCCATCAGGAGGAACAATTTCTTGAAGGAATTTTCAAAATTGGACCTCCCGTTAGTGAATTAGAGAAAAAATAATGAAAAACAATTGACGATCAAATGTTTATTTTTGGTCCAATACAAACTAATTTAGTAGTAGGAAAAATTGATGATAAATTTTTTAGAATTTGTTCATTCGTTTAGAAATAATTGGTAAAAAAGTTAAAAACACAAGAGTAACAAATTTTAATTTTTTGTTTATCCACAATTATACATCAAGCGGAATAATTTCTTGAACGAATTTTCAAAATTGGACCTTCCGTTCGTAAATTAGATCGAAAACACTGAAAAACAATTGACGATCAAAGTTTAATTTTTTAAATTATTTATACGTTTTGATGGTGCAAATATGGTGGTGGTAGTTATTTTTCATTTTGATTATTCGTTTATGAATTATCATCAAAAAAGTAAAAAACAAAAGAGTGTCGATTTTTATTTTTCTGGCGTATCAATAACTAGCCACCAGGAAGAATAATTTCTTGAAGGAATTTTCAAAATTCGACCGTCCGTTCGTGAATTATAGGCAAAAAAATGAAAAACAATTGACGATCAAATGTTTATTTTCGGCCTCATACTAACTAATTTAATAGTAGGATAAATTGATGATGAAAATTTTAGAATTTGATCATTCGTTTAGGAATAATTGATAAAAAATTGAAAAACAAAAGAGTTACAAATTTATTTTTTTTAGTTTATCCACAAATACTCATCAAGCGGAACAATTTCTAGAAAGAATTATCAAAATTGGACCGTCAGTTCCTGAATTAGAGCAAAAATACTGAAAAACAATTGACGATCAAATTTTTATTTTTTGAATTATTCATACCATTTTGATGGTAGGAATGTGTTGGTGGTGTTAATTTTTTGATTTGATCATTCATTTATGAATTATCATTAAAAGATTGAAAAACAAAAGAGTGTCGAATTTTATTTTTTTAGCTCAACCATAACCACCCACAAAGAGTAATAATTTTTTGAAAGAATTTCCAAAATCGGACCTTCCGTTCATGAATTAGAGGCAAAACAATGAAAAACAATTGATGATCAAATTTTTGTTTTCAGCCACATACAAACTAATTTAATAGTAGGATAAATTAATGGTGAAAATTTTAGAATTTGATCATTCGTTTAGGAATAATCGACAAAAAAGTTACAAACAAAACAAAAAACAAACAAAACAAAAGGGTTACAAATTTAATTTTTTAGTTTATCCACAAATACTCATCAAGTGGAATAATTTCTAGAAAGAATTTTTAAAATTGAACCGTCCGTTCCTGAATTTTAGAATTTGATTATTCGTTTAGGAATAATCGACAAAAAAGTGAAAAACAAAAGAGCAACAAATTTATTTTTTTTAGTTTATCCACAAATACTCATCAAGCGGAACAATTTCTAGAAAGAATTTTCTAAATTGGACCGACCGTTTCTGATTTAGAGCTAAAATACTGAAAAACAATTGACGATCAAATTTTTATTTTTTGCATTATTCATACCATTTTGATGGTAGGAATGTGTTGGTGGTATTAGTTTTTTGATTTGATCATTCATTTATGGATTATCAGTAAAAGAGTGAAAAACAAAAGAACGTCGAATTTAATTTTTTTAGCGCAACCCCAACTACCCGCAAAGAGGAAGAATTTTTTGAAAGGATTTCCAAAATTGGACCTTCCGTTCGTGAGTTAGAGGCAAAACAATGAAAAAGAAATGACGATCGAATTTTTGTTTTCGGCCTCATACAAACGAATTTAATAGTAGGATAAAACGATGATGAAAATTTTAGAATTTGATCATTCGTTTAGAGATAATCGGTAAAAAAGTGAAAAACAAAAGAGTAACAAATTTTCATATTCTAGTTTATCCATAACTACTCATCAAGCAGATTAATTTCTTGAAAGAATATTTAACATTAGACCGTCCATTCTTGAATTAGAGTCAAAACAATGAAAAACAATTGACGATCAAATTTTGTTTTTTTTTTTTGAATTATTCATACGGTTTTGATGGTAGGAATATGTAGCTGGTATTTATTTTTTGTTTTGATGTTTCGTTTAGGAATTATCATTAAAAAAGTGAAAAACAAAAGCATGTCGAATTTTAATTTTCTAGCGCATCCGCAACTTCCCACCAGGCGGAATAATTTCTTGAAAAAATTTTCAAAATTGTACCTTCCGTTCGTGAATTAGAGTAAAAATAGTGAAAAACAATTGACGATCGAATTTTTGTTTTTCGCATTATACATACAAATATAATAGTAGGAATGTATTGGTGGTAAAAAAATTGAATTTAATCTAGTTGATACTTTTTTTCACCAAAATTGAATTTAATCTTTCGTTTAAAAATTATCGCCAAATTTTGAAAAAAATGAAAAATGTAAACCTTTAAAAAAAGATAGAGATAAAACAAAAAATGTTAAATTGAAATGTTTTAGCTTATATATTTTAGCATTCTAAATAACTGTAATAATTTCCTTAAAGAATTTTCAAAATTGAAGTGTCCGTTTAAAAGTTTAAAAGTTGGAAATTTTTGGAAACAATTGACTAACGAATTTGTTTTTACTCTATTCAGAGTCATTATTTATGGTTAATTATTTTTATTTTGTTAATAATTATTTATATAAATATTTATATAAATAGATTGGTGTTAGAGGGGGGAAAATGTCTTTCTGATAGTCATGGCCAACGTGGTTTTTAATTAAAAAACTATTTTTTTTTTGTTAAACTGTGTAAAAATGATATTACTTACTGATATTGAAAAACTGATTGCGTAATCATTTAATTCTGTAAATTTTATTTTCTAATTTATTAGTTTCGCACAAATGACATTGAGAGAAAAAATGTCGCCTCGTTATCTATATTAGCGGTTGTTTCATGGCCAACTACTTTTAGTTAAATAATAAATTAAAAACAAATCAATTATTTGTAATATATTTATTTATTTATTTATTTATTTATTTATAAGTTCTTTATCAAACTTGCTTTACAAATACAATTCATAAAAGGTTAAACAAAAATATATGAAAAATTTCGACAGCAAGCTGAAAGGTTATGTATTAAATTTTAAAAAAAGACAGAAATGTCTGTTTGATGGTTATCATAGACGACGTGATTTTTGATTATAAATAATATTTGTGTTATAATATACAATAAATAAAAAAAAGTTTTAGGTTAATCTGTGTTAAGCAATGTATATTATTTTATAATTTATTTTTAGTTTAATGTAATAGAATATTATTTTTAAGTTGTAGATTAAGCCAATCTTTGTATTTTCTCTGTAATTGGGCTCCATGCCTGTTGAGAATAAATAAATAAATTACTGCTTAGTACAACTATTGAAAATATTCATTTAATTGACGACATTTACATTTAGTGGTTTAAATAAATCAGTAAAAATGAGAATTACTAATTACAATTCCATTTTAACTATTTGATTGGTGTGAGTGATATTCAAAAATTAAATATATTCATCAAGCTATTTTGTATTGAAGGAATTATTGCATGTTTTTATGTTTGTTTAAACTTATTTGGTGTAGAATTCTGATTTTTGGATTTGATAAAAGGGTCGGTGGTGTGACGATGGTGGGTTGAAGAGAGTGCGCCGTCCGCTGCGACGCACGGCGAACGAAAAGAGGGTAAAAAAGCGCTGCATCTTAAAAATCATTAAATGCACCGGGAAAAAGAAAACGGGAAAATCTGCAGGAACCGGCGCATCTGTGCGCTGAATCGCGCGCGATGGGGGAGGACCAAGGGGGTGGCTCGGGAAATTCGGGTGGGGAATTTGTTTAACCGTAAAAAAATTGATATAATGATAATAATAATAAACGAAAAAGAAAAACAAAACGCATCCGCGGAAATCTGCAACAGGTTATCCCCGCGAAATATTCCTGCCTCCTGCGCGCACCCGTACCGACAAACAAAATTCTTGCACAGACTTACCGACTATGTACACCATATTTTTTGTCCATCTTTGCAGGTCCCTCCTAATATTTCTTCTCTGTTGTATGCATCGTGAATAGGAACAGTCCGCCATTTTTTCGAGGCGCTAGGTTTGCTAAACTGCGAGCGTCGCTTCGTTCGGGATGAACTCGATTATTATGTTTTCCCATCGCTCTTTATTTTCGAACATCACACTCTTGGTTTTATGTTTTATCACTGGTTGCTGTTTGGGCACGAGGATTTTTTTTTTTTTTTAATTTTTGATCAAATTTGTTAATATTTTGATTATTTTGTTTTGATAAGATTAAAAGAGTGTCGGTAGTACACGTCCCCCGTTTAGCGACGCACACACACACACTCGCGAAAACCACGCTGACTTTGATTTTCTTGGTCCGTTACCGACTTTTCGTCATTTGTCATTTATGTTTTGTTTTGTTTTTATTTTAAGCGCGAACGTCGTTTGTTTTTAAAATTATTCGAACGCACCGGGAATGATTTTTAAATCCAATCCGTCCACACGAACAAACAAACAACAACAACAACAACACTGCAAAGTCGCAACACAAAAATTTTAAATTGGAAACTAGTTTAAATTCACTTGTTTTTTTTTATTATTTTGTTTTGTTTAAATATCACATTGTTTGAAAACCATTCCTGCGTCTAGCGGGCTGCATCTTGTCCGTCAAACAAGTTCGTTTCCTGCCATTCCTCCTTGGATCCTTAATATCTGCAACAGAAAGACAGATGAAGGAGCGACCGGTGTGTCGTGGTCGTCGTCGTCGTCGTCGCCGCCGTCGTACGTAATGTTGTGTGTGTGGTGCGATGTATTATTCCTGCTGCTCGCTCCGTCTGTATCTGTACGGCCGTGTGTCTGTCTGTTGTGTGTATGTGTGTGTGTGAGTTGAGTCTCATTCCCTACCTAATTTTTGCTACCTACAAAGCTCAATGAATTGACAGTCAGTCGCTACTCTGTGCAACGTCACAGAGTGACGCAACAAGTACGACGCCACTCGGCGCTTAGATGCACTTGCATTTTCCCTCTCCCTCCCCACCAGAATCTAACATATCGCCGTCCCCCTTCAACTCCGCAACCCATCGCTATCATTCCCCGTCCTTATCGTTCGCCTTCGATTAATATAAGTGTGTCTACTTTTAAAAATCCCGGCCCTCTCTCGCTCTCTCTCAGTCCCAACGCACTCCGACTCTCTCTCGCCCGTTCGTTCGCCCGCTCTCCTCGTCTGCCCCCGGTAAATTTATCTTTTTCTAGTGCCGCGTTTTAGACCGGGTTTTCTTTACTAACGCATTAATTTCATAGGTTAAAATATTGACCGTCTCTCTTTAATTGTTTGTTTTTCTTTGTCTGCTAATTTTTCCACCACCGCGTCTTTTTACCACCACCCCTCCATATCTTCCACAGATTTTAGCCCGCTCTCGCTCTCTCGCTCTCCGTCCTCGCTCTGTCCTTTCCTTCTTACGCACACTACCATAAAAAAAATCCGTTTCCACACACATTTTACCACTCTGAATATTCCTTCAAATTTTATAATTATAATTTAAGATTATTTCAACTTCTCCTTATTATTTCTAGACGTAATCCATCAAAACGAATTTTTTTTATAAATAAAATCAAGAAGGAAACACTATTACTTTGTTCTAGCATAATCTTGTCTCCTTTATTGTGTTACAAACATTAAGTTTTTACACTCATCAGACATAAGAGAATTGTAAAACTAAACCTAATGTAATAATTTATACTTGAGAAAAAATGGTGATCTGGCCATCATAGTACTTTCCCTATATTTTTCTGAAAAACTATGAGACAAAAAATCTATTCTTAAACGTTTGCCCAATTTTGGATTCTTAACAATTACTTGTAATATAAATTACATGATTATGAGTGTTCACCAAAAGTTAAAAGACCTAAAATATAAACAAACACAAATTGATGCATTCATACAAATATTTCAAATAATTTTTGATTTTACTTAATGGAAGGTGGGATAAAGGATTTATTTATTTATTTATTTATTTATTAGTACTTTATCAGACTTGCTTTATAAATACAATTCGAAATACATACAAAAGTAAACAAATCCATACAAATAATTTCGTCAGCAAGCTGAAAGGCGGAGTTCACTCTTGAAGAATGTTCTTCCACTCTAACCTGTCGGTCCTCTCCTTCACTGTGTCACTATAGATGAACTCAGCTTCGGATACATATATTAAAGCAAAAAATGCTTATTTCTTCTAATAAAGGGGTAAATTTAAAAAATATTGTGACATTGACATTGTCAAAAAAAACTAGAATCCTCGACAAAAAGTAATAATCTAGTAGGAGATCCAGATAAGGTAAAGCGACAAATGCTAAAAATTCTAATATTTTATAAGAATTATTTGTAAAAAGAAAATTAATTGCCAGGAAAATTGATAAAAATTCTAGAACATTAGAAACTTTGATGAATCTAGAATTACAATTATTAGAAAATTTTATAACCATTTAAAAAAATCCTAGTAAATTTCACATACAATAAGATGAAAAAATCTAAAAGTCTGAAAGAAAAAATTCTGAAAAATTTTACAAGAAAACGCTTGACCATTGGTGAAAAATTAAAAAAATAAAACTGCGGAGATATTTTAGATATCTATAAAAAATTCTAAAACTCTCAATGTAGAATAAAACTTACTAGAAAATTTTAGAACATTTAATAACTCCAACAAAAAAAAGCTAGCAAGAAAAATCCAAGAGTCTAAAAGAAAATATTTCTGGAAAAAAAATCTCGAAACAATTATGCAATTTCTAAGAAATTAAAAAGAAAACAAACCAACTTCAAATAATCTGGACTTATTTTAGTTGAAAATTGTAAATTTTAAATTTTTAGAAAAAGAAAAACCTTTCGAAACCTAATGAAAATCTCTGAAAGAAAAATTACTAAAAAATTCTAGAAATTTATAACCTGAAAAGTTAAAGTAATAAATGCTTGATAAGAAAAATTTCTGTAAAATTCATTATCAAAGAAAATTCTTATAATTTGGGGGAAAAACCCTGAATTAAAAATTGTCTTGAAATAAAAAAGCAAAAAAATTCTACAAATTTTGACAAATATTCCGTGAATCTGGACTATAAATTACTCAAAAATTCGAAAACCCTTTAAGAGAATCATGGATTTGTAAGATCTAGCAATTCTTCCTGAAAGGAGAGCCTACGACCGAATTTGGAAATTGAATATTTTTAATTACTGAAATCCCAAGAATCCTTGTATAAATCCTAGACAATTTCGATAGAATAAAGCAAGTAAAGCAAAAAAAAAAACTCTTGAGGAATAATTACGATTTGAAGCGAAAATTCCTAAACGAAAAATTTCTAGAAATATAGCAAAATTGAAATTACCAGAAAAATTTTAAAAGTAAAACCAAAAATTACTAACATATTCTAGAAATTTAGGGGAAAAACGCTTGGCTCTGAACTCTGAACCAAATTTAAAAAATCAAAATTATTTGAAAATTAATTTTTTATTTATTAATTAATGTAAAAAAATAATTAACTCTTGAACAATTACGATGAGATAAGAAAAGCTGAAATGTCTCAAAAAAATATTTTTGGAAAAAAATTGTGAAAAAAAAGAGAAAAAAATGCAGAAAATTTGAAAACCCTTAGCAAAATTTCTACGAATTTGCACATTGATTCTGGAACCTATTTAGAATTTTACTAATTTCCAGAATTTTTAATTACAGACCCTTAATATTTTCCAGGATTTCTTGCTTTATTGAAGATTTTCTAGAATTTATAATTAAAGAAATTCTGGAAAATTGCTAATATTTTTTAAACGAATTAAAATCTAAAAAAAAATAGTGTCGATAAAGTTTGTAAAAATAGGAACGCAAGATGAATTGAAATTTTCTAGAAATTTTCTAAAGAAAACAAGCAAATTTGAATAATATAATATTAGAAATGTTTGAAGTTTCTAAAAATTAAAAAAATACAGTGAATTATTGAAGAAAATTCTTCAATTAGGGTGAGAAGAAAATTTTCTAGTAAATTTTAAAAGCTAGAAAGAAAAACTGTGTAAAAAGTATAACCACCCGACAATTTCTAAGAAACATCATTAAAAAAATTTCTTCACGAATTGGTAACATTTTCTATAAAATTAAAATCTAAAAAAATAAATATTTGACCCTGGACAAAGTTTCTAAAACTGAGGACGTTAAATTACTTGGAAGTTTCTAAAAGTTTTCTAAAAAATCAAGCAAATTTGAATAACATAAAACAAGAGTTTCTAAAAATAAAAAATTAAATCCGGAAAAATACAGAACTCTTGAAGAAAATTCTCCAGGTATAGATGACATCACAGCCAAAATGATGAAATATATGGGGGAAAGAATTCCTGGAAATAGTAAATGATATCATCAAGAATCACAAGATACTCGAGGAATGGAATTTTGTAAAAACGAAGCAATATTTCCAAAATATTCCGTTTAAATGATTAGAAAACATTAACTAATTAAATTGTCTAAAATGTTTTTCAGACAACTAATATTTAACATCCTTTTTTATGTACAGAATAGATTACATAAAAGTATCATTTGGTTTCCATTTACAAATTAGTAATTACCCAATTACACCCCCGATTTACCGTTAATAAAGGTATTATATTATAAAAAAATCTAAAAAATCTAGGACCTCATAAAAAAATGAAATCACTGAAAATTTCCTGAACCCTCAAGAAAAGATTTCTACAATCAAATTTTCTAAAAAGTTCTACAGCCTTCAAGAAAATCTTTGCAATTTAGAAGATAACCTTGAAATCTGAATTAGAAATTTCTGGAAATTTCCTGAGCCCTTGGAAAAAAAGTCGATTTCTAAATGAAAATTTTCTAAAAATTCTAGAACCTCTTAAAAAATTAGAAGACCAGTTGAAAAAATAATTTGAAATCGGGAAGAGAGAAATTCCTTAAACTTTCTCGAAAATAAGAAAACATTCCTAGGAGAAAATTTTCTAAAAAATTCTAGACCCTCCGTGAAAAATTCCGCAATTTAGAACTATCTAAATTATTTTATAGCATCTAGTTGAAACAAAATGTTGAGTTCTAGAAAAGCAATTACTAATATTTACCTAAATTCTCGAAAAGTAGACGAATTAAAAAACATTTAGAGTCTGAAAGAAAATCTTCGCAATTTATAAGAAAAGTTGAAAAAAAATTTAATTTGGGGAAAAAGTTATTTACCTTTAGAACACACTATAATCAATAATTCTGAAATAATAGACAATTTTGATAAACAAAATCTACAAGACGGTGTGGCCATTATTTTAGAAAAAAAAAATTCTAGAAAATCCTAATGCCGCAAAGAAAATCTTTGCAATTTAAAAGACGACTTCAAAAAAAAATCTTGATCTCTGGAGAATAATTTTTTAGAAATTTCCTGGACCCTCGAGAAAATAATCTAGATTTCCAGAAGAAAATTCTAAAAATTCAAGAGCCACAAAAAAACTCTGCGATTTAAAAGTTGGAAAAAAAATTTGAAATTATTTCAAACTCTCGAAAATAAGACTAGATTTTTAAAAACAATTTTTCTAAAAAAACCTTCATTTAAATCTTTGCAATTTACTGGAAATGTCCCGAATTCTACAAAAAAATCTACATTTCTAGAAAAGAAATTCTAAAAACTTCGCAGTTTAAAAGACAGCTTAAAAAAACAATCTTGATATCTGAAGGAGAAATAACTGAAAAGAGTCTAAATTTTCTAGAAAAATCTATAGCCTTCAAATCTGAATAAAAGTTACTGGAAGTTTCTGAACTCTCGAAAAAAAGTATAAAGTTATGTAAGAGATTTTTTTTAAAATTTTTGAGCACTAAACGAAATCTTTGCAATTTATAAGACAATATTAAAATCTGGAAGAGAAATTACTGGAAATCCTAAAAGAAAATTCTATAAATATTGAAACGAACTAAAAAATCTAGAACTTTTCTAAAAATTCTGGAAATATGAAGAAAAAATTACTGTAAACATCTAGAATCCTCCAAAAAAGGTTTACAAATCTACAAAGAAAACTTGTGAAAAATTCTAGAATCCTCGATCAAAATTCTTTGAAAAGGAAGATAAAAAAACTGAAAATATGGAGGAGGAATTCCTGAAACTTCTAGAAGCCTCTAAATAAGTTCTAGAAATTTTGAATAAAATATCCTAACAAATTGTAAAGTTAAACAAAATCTTGGGAGAGCTTTCTAAATAATCTAGAGCTCAAGAAATCTTTACTAAAAATTCTGGAAATATCTATTTATTTATTAGATAAGTAAAAGAAATTAGTGTACACTTCTAGAATCCTCAAAAAAGGTTTTATAAATCTAAAGTGAAATCTTGTGAAAAATTCTAGAAACCTCAATGTAAGAAAACTAAAAGTATGGATTATCTGAGAAAATTATAGAAATTTAGAAGAAAATTTTCTAATAGAAAAAGTTGAACAAAATCTTGTATAGAAACCATGAAGTAATTTCTTTAAATAAATATAAATAATGATTTTCTGAAAAATTTTGAAACTCTTGAATAAAATCTTTACTAAACTTGTAAAAATTTCTAGACTTCTCGATGAAAATTCTTTGGAAAGGGAGTTGCAATAAAAAATAAAAGTATGGAGGAGAAAGTAATTGAAATTTAAAGAAAAATCTAAAACATTTTCTGAAAAGTTATTTTTTTTTCTCACAAATTAAGAACTTTACGAAAAACATGTCTTAATAAAACTTGTTCAGTTTCTTGTTCCCTTTAACTTTTATTTGAAAAGTTTTGTAAAATTTTTTATATTTACAAAAATATCAGAAAAAAAACAAAAAACGGCCTCGAGTAAACATCCACTTCCGGTTTTTGAATGTTCATCAAAAGCTTTTCAGTTTCAGTTTTTAACGATTAAACATTAAGTTTAAAGTTTCATTGAAAAAAAATCACGAAAACAATAGTCTCCCTATATATACTATATAGGGAAACTAATATATATACTATATAGGGAAAGTAATTATATATATTCTTTGGACCTCTTTCTTAAAAGTACATATAAAAACAAGTAAATTAAACAAAACAAAATTTGGCGACAGAAGCACGTATGGAGTTCATATTTAAATACGTTCTTCCACTCAAACCCTTGTTCCACTGTCACGTTATGAAGCTGGTATCATCCTTTATATTCATAATCATTAATATTTTTCTTCATATGTATTTATTTGTCCTCTTTATTGGAGATGTACCACAATAAACACCTTCATAATTAAATATTTTATACTTTCAGTGACTATATAGTTTCCATCAAGATCTGATCATTATCAAATGAGAAATAATTACAGATAGATGATAATGAGTTTATCTGGTTTTTCATTTTAATTTTGTTTAATTCAAATCATTAATAAAGCTTTAAGGGAAGTTTATAACTAGGTACGTTTTCATTTAAATAATCTGGAATATTCGACTTCACTATTTGTTAAGTAGAAGAATTCCGAACTTAGCCTTTTGTTTAAAGTTTAAAGAAATTTCCTATCAAAAAATTATCAACGACATTAAAATCGCATCTTTAAAATTAACACTAAAATTCTGTTCATCGGTAGAGGAAATTTAAAAGTTTAAATACAATTTAGAAAATAAATTAAATAAAAATGAGATTACTACTTAAAATCAGAAAAGTTATAATAATAATATTAACGAATCATTAGAATCCACTTCATACACAGTAAAAAAAATAACATGACCAAAAAATACTACTTTCAAAGTTTCATCATATTTAATCAATAGAACTGTCAATTAAAAGTCAAAAATTCTTTAATTATATCAATTACTGAAGATTAACAAATAAAGTAGGTAACTCATTCAACGTCGATTTTAGGACAATGGTATTCTGCATCAGAACGCCCCTTGAAATTGAGGAAATCAAGAATTTCCTCTTGAAGACCAGGAAGGAAGATGCCAAATTTATTGAAATAGAAAACACACACCAGTAACGTCCCAAGATGGCCCGTTGCGAAGACCACCCTGAAGAAAGAGACAGAAGCCAACGCGCGCTCAAATGCTTCTCCCTCGCACCGCATTCACCACCTACCCCTCCTGGTACCCGAGACGCTCATGGCCGATGTATAATTTAACCAATTGATCCAACATCGAGAGGGGCGCAAATTGCACGACAAGATATATAGTATCGCAAGAAAGTTTTGTGAATACAATCGGAATTTATAAGAAAATCGAGAACATCTCAGACGCAGATGCTCTCACAGGGCTCTATTTCTTGAAGAAGATGCGCAGTATGGTGGGGCGGCGTAAAAAAAAACATCACCACGTGGAATAACGCACTGACGAACTCGAGGGAACATTTCGCACCGCAACGAGCAAACTACTTGATTTTCCGGGAAATCTTCGCCCTGGAGCAGGAAAAACCGGAGGGCTCGGACATTTTCATTGCGAATAAAAGGTTATTGCTTTCCGAAATAAGGAATCACGACCACCCCGAAGAAATCCAGCTGGATTTGGTATTCAGTCTGATCCACCATGATATCCGCAACAAAATTCCACGAAGCAGACCTACTCAGACCTTTGACAGAGGCAACACCGATGATGGACACCAGAAACAGCCGTCCCATCGCTTCACCTCCATACCTGCTCACCCAGCGGTCGGGGAACTTTATTAACCATTACCCCAAAATATTTTTGCGTAAGTTAATATTACCCCCTCATTTTGAAAAGAAGAAAGTCAATGTAAATTTAAATTAAACTTTATTTATTGAATTAATTTACACGGCAAATAAAAAATGTTACATGAAAATAGTAATTGAAAACTTTCCCCTTTCATGTTTTGGAGAAATTATGTTGCTTCATGTTTGATACAATAACTTCAAAATTGGGGCTTTTTGATGTAAGAGCAATTTGGATACAGTCTTCGGCGTTTACTCAATTTCTGTTCTTCATTTTTATGTTCATTAGAGTGGAAAAGCCTTGTTCACAAATGGCAGCAACTTTTTTACCACCTCCTCATGTGCAATTTTGAAGGCCTTTGCAGCTTTTGACAACCAAAAACACGACAGATTTGCTTTGCTCTCAAATTGAATACGTACTTCAGTATTACATCGAAGTTCAAGAGTTTCCTCTGCCAAACCTGGAGGATCTTCTGGTACGCTAGCAATGTCACATTTAAAAGGATCTAGAACCCAACTGACAGTATTTATATCAAGATCTGGAAAGCAATCAGAGAAACGCTCTCTGAGTTTGGTAAGTTGTCTGATAACTGTGTCAACAATCTTCCAAAAACAAAGCTAACTTTGAAAAAGAAGCTATCTTGTTCTGTTCTGCTTTCTGTCTTCAATATTGAAGCTTAAATTCAAACGCTGACACTATTTCTCTGGCTAAAATGATATTAATATTTTTTCCTTGCAATTCTTTGTTCAATATATTTATATTCTCAAAAATGTCAGCTAAATATGCGAGACGTGCAACCAACGAGGTGTTTTTAAACTTATCTGCGAGAATATTCTTTTGATCAACCATAAACGTTTCGAGTTCAGTACTCGATTTAGAACATTTCCGCGAGAGAGCCATCTCACTTCTATATGAACTCCGCCTTCGGGATCTATGTTCCAAATTTTAGAGTGATTTAGCGTTTATGTATGTATTTTTATATGTTTTGTAATAGATCCTGTAAAGTAAATAATAATATAATATAATAATATATGATAAAGTAGGTCGGTATATTCAGCTTCGCCGTCCTGGCATAATTCATGAAATAATCGCGTGTTTAGTGCATGTCCTTTGATAGCATTAACAATCTTGATGACATCATGCATGACTGCTTTCAGTGTAGGTTCAAAATATTTCACAAGAAGTGCCTGGCGATCATCAGTGAGTAACTTTAATATTTGGATTTTTTTTTTTCACAAAAGCCGAAAAACCATTAATATGACCCAGCATAGCTGGAGCTCCATCAACAGGCACAGCAATACAGTTTTCGCACTTTAAATTATTGCTTTCAGTATTGAAGTATTCATTTACCTTATTATACACATCAATTCCACGAGATCTCAACTCGAGAGGAGAACAAAACAACAATTCCTCTTCAATTGCATCTGTACCTTTGTAGCGAACATACACCATTACTTGTGAATTGCTACTAACATCTGTAGTGTCATCAAGCTGAATAGCAAAACATTTAGCCTGTTTTAGTGAGAAAAAAACCTGTTCCTTCACATTTTCCGCCAAGATATAAATTCTTTCTTTTACAATTCTTGCAGATAAGAGCAGTGAATTCAGTTTCTTCGCCTCTTTCTGACCACACATGATCTCTGCCATTTTCGCAGCTGCTGGTTTAACGAAATCTTCACCAATAGTATATGGTTTTTTGTTTCGGGTAATCATCCAGGCTACTTCAAAGTTAGTTAGATGTTGAACGCTGATTAAAGGTACCTAACAAGTTGCTGTCCAATCTTTGCCTTTTAACAGACATTTCTAAATTTACAAAGTATTCTCGCTGTTTGGAAGACAGATGTGAATGCAAATTATCCAAATGTTTCTTCAATTGACTTTTTTTGAAAGATTCTGAAGTCAGTACTTTCAAACATACAACACACTGTGGTTTCATTGTACCTTTGTCTTCTATATGTGTAAAACCATAATTAAGGAATTCATCCTGGTATGTTCTTTTCCTATTTCTATTTGCTGCTAAAAGGACAGCACCTGTGGTTGAAAAACGCTTTCATTTAATTAAATTTTTAAAAGGCAGCACCTAATGCGCGATGGTCCAGACCCGCCCTTTGACTTGTTTTAGTAGTGGTGGGGAGTCAGGTGGCCCGGTCCGTATATCTCGCTGAATGGTTTAAGTTTTAAGATTGGTTTGTACATATAATAACACGGTTATGAATTAGCAAATTAGAAAGGAGTTCTTATTACCCCATTTGAGGTAATTTACCCCGGTTCCCCGACCACTGGGCTAACCAAACCCCGTAAAAAACTGCTGAAGTTGGAATTGGAAAAACTCCTGAGAGATGGTATTATCCAGAAAACCAGTTCGCCCTGGGCCGCACCAATTGTCCTGGTCCCCAAAAAGGATGGCGGAGTACGACTATGTATCGACTTCCAAAAATTAAACGCAATCACGATCGCCGACACATATCCCTTGCCACGGATCGACGACCTCCTCCACGCCATCACCATACCCTCTTGGATCTCCACGATTGACCTGAGGATAGGGTACTGGTAAATCCTTGTAGCCCTGGAGGATCAGCCGAAGACCTGATTCGTGACACCCTTTAGATCCTACTGTTTTAAAAGGATGCCGTTCGGCCTACGAAACGCCCCGGCCACGTTCTAACGTCTGATGGATCGTTTTGTACGTGAACTACCTGGAGTCCAGCAGCATCTACAAGTCATGACTCACCTACGGGAGTATCAGCTGAAGATCAATCACGAGAAGACGCGGTTCTACTACTCAGGTCCGCTACCTCGGACACCTCATTCCCCCGGAAGGATTCCGCGCCGACCTCGCGAAGACACAAGCAGAGAGGGTCATCTCGCTCGTTGGGAACTTCTTCCACAACCCTACAACCTCACCATCTACTACTTACTGGGAAAATTTAACCACGTAGCTGACGCCCTATCTAGACCGATCACCGAGGACATACCAACAACAATCTCCCACGTCTTGATACACAGCTTGGCATCCTGCCAGGAAAGATAAAAAAAAAACACAGGAAGCGCCATCATCCGATGCCTAGAAGACCCAACTGGAACCGAGGATACCCATTACTGGTGTAACAAAGGATACGTGCTCTTCCAAGGAGTCTTCCACCGCTATGATCCGAAAGGCCAATCCGCAAGTTGTACCAAAGAAGTAAGTACCAAGGATACTCCACGCCTTCCACGATGTACCAGAAGCAGGCCACTACGGTGTGGAAAGAACCCTTCACCGGATCAGGAAACGTTACTATTGAAAGGGAATGAGGAAAGATGTAGCCGATCGCATCAGGAAATGTGTTCCGTGTCAGCGCTACAAGCCTCCGAACACCAAACAATGAGGTTTACGTAAAAATGTTATTCTTAGTAATTTGTGCACTTTTGAATATTCTACAATTATTTGTTATATAAATTTTATGTAACTCCAACAGTTTAATAGCAATTGACAAAAAATGTCAAAATTTTTAATTTTTTTTGTTCTCGAAAGTTAAGAATTTTATGAAAAACATAGTCGAATAAAACTTGTTCAGTTTTTCATTGCCTTTAACTTTTGTTTGATTCGTTTTTTAAAATTTTCATATTTAGAAAAATATCACGAAAAAACAAAAAAACGCCTCGAGTAAACACCCACTTCCGGTTTATGAATGTTTACCAAAAGCTTTTCAGTTCCAGTTTTTAACGATAAAACCTTACGTTTAAAGTTTCATCTCAATCGGATCAGTCGTTTTTGAGATACAGCACAGACGTCTGTCTAGACACACACACAGACACAATTTTTTTTTCCAGAAATTAGTTTAATGGACTCAGGGGACCTCAAAACGGATATTTCCGCAAAAAAAAATTTCAAAAAAAAATCACGATCACAATACTTCCCCTATATATACTTCGTATATAGGGAAAGTAAAAAACTGGCTTATAATTTACTGATTGGAAGGTGGGTTAGAGGACACCCATATACATATAAACTTAAATTCCTTATTGTCTCGCGGTTTCCAATAAAATTAATTACAAAACTTGTTATGTTTTACTCTAAATGGCGAGAATTTTTAATAGGGTAAACTTTAAGTTGATTGATAAAGAAGATAATTCAGATTTGAAAAATATTTTTAACAATTTTTAATTGATTTTCCATAGTTTAGTATTAAAGAATTTTTAAAATTTTAGAAAATATTTTTTTGCACTCACAATTATAAATTTTGGGGGAATCTTTTGAGAATTTTCTTGAAGGGTTTTAGAATTTTGCAGTTTATAAAAGTTTTTTTCTAAAGTCCACAAATTTAATTTTTTTTTTTTCTTGAATTAGTTTCTCATGTAGCACGGGGTGAAACATTTTGTAATAGAAATAACACAATTTACGCTTGGTCAAACAAACCAAGCGTAAATTGTGTTATTTCTTTTTTTTTTTCTCTTTTTAATTTCCACATATTTTTCTCTAAATGGCGAGAATTGTTCTCGAAATTTTTTTTTTACAATTTTACAGCAGAAGTTTTGTAGAATCTCATCATTTTCTTATCAGTTTTCTAAAATGTTTCTTCTTAATTCTATATTCCTTTAGCATTTATCTTCTAGATGACTGATTATGATAGAAATTGAGAAAATATATTTCCATAGTTTTCATTAAATTCCGTAGCTTTTTCTAAATTAAAAAAAAAAAATTCAAGCTTCCCAAATCTAACTTTTTGTTATATTTTTGCAAATATATTCTTCTACAAATGACGAGAATTATCCTAAAAATTTATACAATTTTTAAGAAACAGTTGTTTTTAGAATTGTTCCCTAATTTGTGCCAGCATTTTTTATTTCACATTTAACGAATTTAGGTTTCCAAATTTCCTAAAATCTTTTCTTTTTTAAATTGCCAAATATTTTCCTTAAGTATTTACAATTTTTCAGAAGAATTTTAACTTCCTTCTCCACATTTCTAGAAATTTACAACATCTCTTCTAAATTCGAGAAATTTCTTCCATATTCCTACAATTTTCCAGCAGTTTTTCATTGAAATTTTAAAATTTTTCTTTAGGTTTTCAAGTTGAGAAATGTATAATTTTCTTCACTTAATGCCGAAATTTTTTCTTATTACTTTCCCTATATAGTATATATAGGGGAAGTATTGTTTTCGTGCATGAAAATGTCTGTGGGCGCTGTATCTTAAAAACGAATTATCCGATTGAGATGAAACTTTAAACTTAAGGTTTTACCGTTAGAAACTGGAACTGAAAAGCTTTTGGTAAACATTTAAAAACCGGAAGTGGATGTTTACTCGAGGCAATTTTTTTTGTATTTTTCCGATATTTCTTTTAATATATATCATTTAATATCATTTATTTATTTATTCCAATATGCTTACACAAAATTCCAAAAATGTATATAAAATCCATAAATATCAACAAAAATTTCAGTCACATATGGAAAGGGCAGAGTTCACAATATAGCGTTCTTCCACTCGTACCAACACTTTCTTCAGTGAGAAACTTGCTTCTTGGTGTTCATTTCAAAGTATTTAATCTTTGTTTTGGCCAAATGCGGCATATTATATCCTCTAAAGGAACTTGCACAAATAAGTGACTATGTCATCTTGACATTTTGTACAAAATTTTTCAAATAATAGTTAAAGGGAATAAAAAAACTGAACAAGTTTTATGAAAACATATTTTTCAAAAATAAAAATTAAAAATTTTGACATTTTTTGCCGATTGCTAATAAACTATTGGAGTTATATGAAACTTGTATTACAAATAATTGTAGAGAATTCAAAAGTGAATTAAGAATAGCTTTTTTTGCGTAAACCTTATAGTTTTTGAGTAAATTCTAGGGATAGCAATATGATGGCCACATCCCCATTTTGTAGTCTTAGCAACACTCGTTCTTGTAGATTTACGAAATGTTTTCGTGTTTTTCTAATTATTATTTTTTCTTGACAAGTCTGCCTGAAATTTATAAGTACGTCTTCACTTAAAACGTCTTAAATATTAATTGTACTCTTCACGTACTCGAATATTACAGAAACATCTTCACTGTGCTATGACCAAAAAATACATTTTTACAACCCTATTTGAACACATAGAGATAATCATTTTAGCCAATCAATTATTTTTATAAGGTCCATTCATTCCTCCTTAATTTTATTGATCCATCGGTTGAGACCTGGCTAGAAAAGACTTCCTGGACTAGTCTCACCAACAGTGGATCGCAGAGGATTGGTTTTAGTCCGTACAAGTCTCCGACGCTACCCTACTATAAGAGCGTTCATGATATTTCCTATTTCCACACCAGTTTCGATCATTATCTGATCATTTTCAAACTTAAAGTAAATTTAACTACTGTGGAACATAGGAGTGGAAGAACATTTATTATGAACGCAAGCCTTTCCGTGTGCAATCAAAATTTTTGTAAGAATTTATTGTTGCATATGTATATTTTCGATTTTATTATCCACAGTGGATAAATAAATACTACTACTTCACTTTAATTTACTTTAAGTTTGAAGATACTGAGACTCGTACCACTTAAAAATAAAGTGTGATATCAACAAAGTAAACGTTTTTGTTTAAATTTCCACGAAGTTAACGCCTGAACCATTAATCAATTATAAATGTAGAATTTTGAGAAAAATGTCTCTAACAAGTTTGTGAAATGTAATTATTTTTACTGTATTTGTTTCATAAAAACTTTAACACTGTTCTTGAATGTTATAGTTATTGAGCCAAAAATTTTAGCTTCAATTTTTATGCATATGTAGGGTGGGTGGGGCCTATTATCCCACCCACCATTCTTAAAATTATCAGCATCAATTTCTTATTGCGAAATAAAAATAATATTTATACAATAAATAAATTACATTTTTTTTTAATTAAGAAAGAAACTACTAAATCATTGGTCTATGTGTTTGTGCTTGGAGGGTGGGATAGTGGCCACCCACCCACCCTACATATGCTTAAATACTCCAATCACTGTCACTGTTTTTGTTTCCAAAAACTTATAACATGTTTTTTTGTCATTTATATTTAAATCCAGTATTGTAGTTTGTGATTCAATGTATATGTAGGGTGGGTGGGTGGCCACTATCCCACCCTCCATTTCTTTTATTATCAGCACCAATTTTTTAATTAACAATTGTATAAAAGAGAATATTTAGGCAATAAATAAATGATAAAACTTCTTAAAGTTGGGCATCATTACATCAAACCTTTCGTTGATGTGTTTGTGATTGGAGGGTAGGATAGTGGCCACCCACCCACCCTACATATGTTTAAATACTTATAATTCTGTCACTTCTTCTGTTTAAAAAAACACTTAACAGTTTTATTTGGAATAACAGAACACTGGGTTTAAAGTGTTTTAGTTTAAGTCTTATGCATAACTAGAGTGGGTGGGAGATTTACTGAAGTAATCCCTAAATTTAAGAAGTCTTGTAATTAATACATTGCTTAAATATTTCCTGTAATACAATTTCTCACAGGAAATATTTAGACATTAAATAAATGATAGGCATTCTTAAAACTAGGGATTATTGTAGCAAACCTCTCATTGATGCGTAGAGGGTAGAATAGTGGCCACCCACCAACCCTACATATGCTTAAATATTTCCAAAGCTTTCTCTGTTTTTGTTAAAAAAAAACATAACAATCTTATTTTGAATGTTATCAAAACATTTAAACCCGGTGATTTAGTTAAAGTTTTAATGCATATGTAGGGTGGGTGGATGGCGACTATCCCACCCTACAATCACAAACCCCTCAACCAGAAGTTTGCTGTAATAATTCCTAATTTTAAGAAGGCTTCTCATTTTCTGTTCCCTAAATATTTCCTTTTATACAATTTTCTTTTTTAAAATTGGTGCTAATAATACATGAAATGATGGGTGGGATAGTGGCCACCCACCCACTCTATATATACATTCAAATTCAAACTAAAACAGTGGATTTAAATGTTTTGAAACATTCGTAAATGAATTAATTCTAATTTTTAAGAAACAAAAACAGTGAAAGTGATTGAAGTATTTGAGAATATGTAGGGTAGATGGGTGGTCACTATTTGACACTCTATTTCTTTTATTGTCACCACCAATTTCACAATAAAAAATTATACTAATAAAATTAGTTAAGCAATGTATACGTCTCAAATTAAAGGATTATTTCAGTAAATCTCTGGTCGATGTATTAGTGATTCTAGGGTAGGATAGTGGCCACCCACCCACCCTACATATGCTTAATATCTAAAGTACTGTTACTGCTGTCGTTAAAAAGAAACACATAACTATCTTATTTGGAATGTTATCAAAACATTTAAAGTGTTTTAGTTTAAGTTCCGATACATATGTAGGGTGGGAGGGTGGTCACTATCCCATCCTTCAATCACAAACACATTAACGAGAGGTTTTCTGCCATAATTCTTAATTTTAAGAATTTATGTATTCCCTAAATATTTCCTTCAATATAATTACCCACCCTACATATAAATTAATACCTAAACTGAAACTTTGGATTAAAATTCTTTGAAACATTTATGAATAAATTAATTATTATTTTTAAGAAACAAAAGCAGTGACAGTGGTTTAGGTAGTTGAGCATATCTAGGATGATGGGTGGCTACTATTCCACCCTCTATTTCTTTTATTCTTAGCATCAATTTCTCATAGATAAATGCACCAAATAAAATATTTAAACGATGAGTAAATTACAAGATTTCTTACATTTACTGATTATTTTCGCAAATCTTTGGTCGATTTGTTTGTAATTGGAGGGTGACATGGTGACTACCCAAACACCCTACATATGCTTAAAAACTTCAACTACTATGAGTGCTTTTGTTTCCTAAAAATGTGGAATAGTGACCAAAGTACTGAATAAATAAATAATAATGAATAAATTGAAAATGATGATATTTTTTGCCAATTGCTTCTAAACTATTGGAGCTACATGAAATTTATATAACAAATAATTATAGACAATTCAAAAGTGAACAAATAACTAAGAATAGACTTTTTGCGTAAACCTCATAGGTTTCGAGAAGAATATAGAGAAAGTACTATAATGGCCACATCACCATTTTATTTATAGTTTAGAATTTTTTAAATTGTAAATAGTAGAATATTTTATTGATTGGAGGTTGAAATAGAGGACGCCCACCCACCCTACATATATTATAATTTATTTTTCGGGTTTCAAGAATTCTTTTCCAAATTGTGAGAAGTTTCTTTTAAAATTTAATAATAATTTGTGTTTTTAGAATTTTCTTGGGAGTTTTAAAATTTTCTAAAATCATTCAAAATGATGATGATGAGATGATAAGGAATTAAAGTTTATGTGTATATTTAGGGTGGGTGGGTGTCCTCTATCCCATCCTAAAATCAGTAAAACATCATGAAATTTTTTTTAATAAATCTAGTAAAATGTGTTTATTTAAGTTTTACAACTTTTAATTAAAACTCGTGTTTATATTTAGGTAAACTTAATAGTGTTAAAAAAATATATAGGGAAATTGCTATGATGGCCACATTAAAGTTTTTTTTTAAATTTTGTAATCGTAAATTATTTGTTAAGTAACATTATAAATAATTATCAAGGATAAAATAGTTGAGACAGAAATTAGAATATGAAACGATTATGATAATCTAGTGTAAACAAAAACTGGAAAAACTAGACCAGAATTAAAATTGAAACAATTTCGCGCAATTCAATTCCTAGAGGCGAAACACGTACAAACACCAAAGAGTCCTTCAACGAATCGTTCTTTATTACAATAAGGAAATAATCGCCAACATTTTCCGCTCCTTCTCGCGTTGTCCTCGTCACGCGGAAAACTAATATTAATAATAATTAGCGGCGGCGAGGAGGGGCAAAAAAATAATCTGCGACACTTTCGATAGTTTAAGGCTGAACACTTGAGCGGCACAATTAGCGGCAGCCAGAGCGGAAATTGGAATTGTATTATTCTCATGCTCGCCGCGCGAATTCTTTTCGAAAATTACTATTATTCGCCTGTCCGCCGGTGATTGGCAATAATCTACTATTTTTTTGCGCAATTACTAATGGTTTCCTAGTCAGGGTTGCGTAAATCTGCGTGAGGAAATTTTGTATCTAATTAATTTTTAACTAAAATTAATTACTTCCTTATAATAAATTTAATATTTATTAAATAAAAACGATTATACGAGGGTTACATTTATATTTCGGCAATGGACGATCATCACCATCTATAAACCTACATCACTAACGTATAGTTTGACTTTGTCAGTAGAGCTATTTAGAAAGTTTGATGTCTTTTACAGGATAACAAATTGCAAAAACCAAAATTTGAGATTGTAGGAAATTGCATTCCAATATTTCTGAAAATAATTAGCATTAAAATTAAAAAAAAAAACTAAAATGTAAGTTTACATCAACATTTGAAGATTTATAAGAACAAAAGTTGCATTCATTATAAATTTATTTAAGTTTTACCAGAAATATTTTGAATCAATAAATTAAAACAATTTATTCTTTACTTTATTATAATTACATTTTTCTTCTTCATTTTTAACTAGGATTAGATCCTCATCTTTCTTCAATATTTATAACTGGAAGTTTGGATGAGCTTCAGCATTCATTCCATCTTGTTGGTGGTTTTGATCTCGGTAACCCTTTTCTTACATATTTTATAGATTAACTTATAGAAATATAAATGAAGCAAAAATGAGTGCTAAAATTATTATTCGATAAACATCAGTTATAATTTTAACATTTAAATTTCGGTTATGGAAAAATTTCATAGTCGCACTAGACGAAAAAAAAAAATGGAGGCGACGCAATGAAAATGATTGTAGCCTTGGTATTAATTAAGAGAATTGCGTCAATCCGTGTCTGATTCATGCACACTTTGGCATTTAAAAATTTAATGCTTACAAATTTTCACGTAGCGTATATTTAGAACCAAGGCCGCGCTTAGATTTCCTTTTATAGGAAAATGTGTACGCAAGACCTATTTTTTTCGCGTCCTTAATTCACCTCTCTCGATCGTCAATTCCTTTCTTTGCTCTTATACACATATCCACACACTAAACACGCATAAAGTCGTAGGTAAATTTTTTTAGAATACGTTTTATTTGTTTATTAACAACTTACAATCAATTTTGTCAAAGTCAGAATAGATGGTATCTATTTGATAACGGTTTTCCAAGACACTCGAGGCAAACTTTCTATATTCTAGCAAATTCAACAGTCGAACCCTATTGATTGTTGGATACTAATTTAAGTGAAAACCATTCAACAATTACAGGTTGAGCTACCAATTTATCTAATATTTTTGGAATTAACAAAACAATTCAAATTATATTAGCAGCTGTACTCATAGCTATATGTGCTACCTCTTTCATACTAATTGCTAATAAAGTTAAGTTTTGATACATATACAGCTTGTTTTGGGATGAAGTGGAAGTTTAATTTTGTAAGTGCACTGTTAGATTTTGTAACTTTAACACAAACTTCCAAATAGTTTTGTTGCTTTTATTTATTTATTGTGTTTAAGTAAAATGAACTTTCAACTATTAACAACCAATACAATCAAAGTATTTAATTTTGTAAACAATTCACGCATTAATATTTTTATTTATTTGTGCTATACTGGTTTTTGTGACTCTGGATTTAGTGCTTCTTTCATATACATGTGAAACAAATTCCTTACTTTTCTCTTAGTCCAAAACTAGTTTCTTCTTATATTATTAAGGAATTTTATGGTCAGGATTGTGGCGACCCTCGTATTAACGGTAATCCATACTTTCACACAGAATAAATCATAGTATGATTTATTTATTCAAATTTATATAAATGCTAAACTATTTTGTATGATACAACATAAAACAATCTATCCACAAAGGCAAATTACATTCCTTGCAAATTGTTTTTGTTCTTTTTTGTCGTTTTTCTCTCATCTTGCACATCTTCTTCTTATTTGTCCTTCTGCAGGAAGGTGCAAAGGTGCTGCCCCGTAAAGTTTTCTTTTCTTAAAAGGAGGACCCCTTTTTGATGGAGGCATGGAGGTAATTGTCATGCCTTGAGTGATTAGTTCTTCGGCAAAAGTTACTATGAAACAAAGATAAAGAATTTGTTCATTCTTACGTCTCAAATCATTATAGATAATCCATGCATTGACTGCAGACATACTGAGACAAGTATAAAACACTTTTTTCCACCATTTAGCAGATTTCATGTCGTGGTCGTACATGCCTATGAATTGATCATCTCGATCAACTCCTCTCATTTTCTTGCGATAGAATGCAATTGCTTCTGGACACTCAATTGTCTCCTGATCACCAGTTTTGGTCCTTTTTGTAACTGTAGTCAAATTAGACTTAGTAGCAATACTTCTTTAATATCTTGCCATTTCACACATAGCCATCCTGTAGAAGTACAACTGAATGCAGACTATCCACGTTGAAGTTTACCTTCAATAGCGGGTACATTTTTCCGGTTTGCCATGCAGATACCTAACGCAGCATAATTCAGCGTCTCTAATAAATTTACGCTTGTAAAAAAATCTGTCGAAGCACAAAACAACATCTTTGGATTTGATTGTTGAAGCAAGATATTTGACGACCCGGTCACCAAGAATCAAGGATCCATCCTTACTAGAAGTACTCGTAGGAGATTCTTTACCGGAGTACACTTCGATATCGTAAGTATAACCAGAATCTGCGTCGCAATGAAGCCACAGTTTTATTCCTCGTTTAATTGGCTTTAGGGGCATGTACTGCTTTAGCAATGTGTGGCCTTTGAATTTTGTCATGGACTCGTCGATACTTTGGTAGTGACTATCTTGACGGCATCTAGAGTATGTATATTTCAAACATGATATCAATTCGTCAATGTAATAAGTTTTTGACACATTCGGTAGTTTGTCTGGCGGAGAAAAGTAAAATTTTGAAGCTAAGAGCATGAATCAACCTCGAGAAATCGCCTTTTCGATTGTACGATTTCTCTTGATCTCTTTTTGACTCCAATAATGTTTTAGGCCAGGTAGGTGATTGTACAACATAATAAAGATGCATTCTAATAATTTTTCAATTTCTCCTATATCTGTCATCTTTTCTTTACGCTTTTTATCTTTGTTCAACATATCAAGTCTCTGATTAGTACAGTCGACTATTTGTATGTAGAGCGAATGAGGAAAAACTTTATGAAACAGTTGCATTGGACTTAACTTCTTGGTAATATCTGCAGCAAGCTCACAAGCTATCTTCAGTTTTTTGATGGGTTCAAACTGATCGTCGGGAATCGTCCAATCGAGAATACGATTTATTTTATTGTGACTAAGATTTCCTTTTTCTACTTCAGAATCACTTGATAAACTTGATTCAGATTCAGAACTCTCTGTTTCTTTTTCAGTTATGATAGTTTTTGTAACTCCTGAAGTGGTAGCTTCCGATAAATCTGCTTCGTCATCGTCATCATCACTTGGTTCATAATTGTCGCTTGATCTAGACGAAAACGAATCTTCATCATTCTTAAGCTCATCGATGATAGTTTGCAACTCCTTTTCAGACAAAGGACGTCGATTCATCTTAGGACTAAAATTAAAAAAAAATAGAATTACATTCCTGATGGTCCATATGTGTACCAAAATACCGACTGGTAAATAGATGTACCACTCCCAAACATGATAAAGAATTTACAAAATTGAAACAAATGATACATACCTGAGTGTTGGCAACGTTTATAGAAGTATTATACACAAAACACAGAAAAGTTAACAGTAAAATACAAACTATAATTGCACTAGAACGTTTTTCTTCCACAAAAAATACTTTCTTGGGCAGTCAAACATCTCTAACCTCACATTTTAACACATAAGGTGCATGCCTGAAACCAAAAACTACAGTCTGATACAATTCTCGCTGCTATTAAACGATAAGTTGAACATTTAGGTATTTTAAAAAGTTATTGGTACATATATGTACCGTTCGGGACGAAAGGGTTAAACAGAAATTTTAGGAAAATTAAAAAACCTTCTAATCAAATCCTAGAAAGTTCTAGAAATCTCTAAAAGGACATTTCTGGAAAATTCAAGAGTCCTCTAAAAAAATTCTGGTAATTAGAAAGAAAAAATATTTTAGAACCTTTGAAGAAAAAGTTCTATAAAACTCAAGAAACCTCCAAGATTTTATTTTGGAATTTAAAATAAAAAGAGAAATTTTAGTAAAATAAAAATAACTTCACTGAAATAAGAAAATAGAAATTTCTAGAAAACTCTAGAAATCTGCAAGTGGAATTTTCTGAAAAATTTAAAAGTCAGCTAAGAAAATTCTAATAATTAGAAAGGAAACCTTTAAATTTTTTTGGAAACCTTAAAGAGAAATAAATATGTTATTAAATTGATTGGAGGGATAGAGGCCACCCACCCACCGTACATATGCATATAAACTTTAATTAAATTAATTTAAATTAATTACAAAACTTTTGAATTAAAAAAAAATTAAAAAGGTAAAACTTTTGAGTGTGTAAATTAATAGAAATTTGACGCAAGATGGGTGGGTATACTCTAAATATAAATTAGATAAGATTTGCTATAGAAAGTAATTTATATTTAAACTTAAATTTTGATTTTGTTTTATTTTTTATTCATAAAGGGTTCGATTGTTTTTAACAGCAAAATCATCAACGATTAGCAATTAAAGTTATCATGTATATGTAGGGTGGGTGGGTGGCCTCTAACCCACCCTACAATCAGTAGAACGTAAGCAAGGTTTTTAATTTAAAGTTGTAAAATAACAATAAACACAAAATAATTGAAATTTTTCAAATAACATTAAATGATGTTTTACTGATTTTAGGGTGGAATACTGGGCACCCATCCACCCTACATATACATATGACTTTCAATTACTGCTAGCCTCGCGGTTTGGAATAAAAATTAATTACAAAATTTTTGATTAAAATGAAATAAAAAAAGTAAAATTTTTTAATGAGTAAATTAGTAAAAATTAGATGCATGATGGGTGGGCGGAGTTTAAATCTAAATAAAATAAAATTAGCTATAGAAAATTGTTTATATTTAAACTTAAATTTAGATTTTCTTTTATTTCTTTTACGTAAATGGTTTGACTGTTTTTGGCAGCAACATCATCAACGATCAGTAATTAAATTTTATATGTATATGGAGGGTGGGCGGGTGGTCTCTATTTTACCCTTCAATCAGTAAAACATCATCAAAAATAATTTCAAAAATTTGTTTGAATAAATCTAATAAATTTTGTAATAATGTTTTATTTATTTAGGTTTTACCACTTTTAATTAAAACCCTCGCTTATGTTTTACTGATTGAAGGGTGGGTTAGGAGCTACCCATTCACCATACATTAAAATATATTTTTAATAAAGTTCTTTACTTAATAATTTTGACATTTTTGTTTGTTATTGCTAATACACTATAGGTGTTAAATGAAATTTATATAACAAGTAATTGGAAAGAATTCAAAATTGAGTCTTTTTGCACAAAACTCGTAGTCTTCGAAAAAAATATAGGAAAAGTACTATGATGATCATAACACCATTTTTTATTTTTCTTATATTAATATAAGTGGTATAAAAAAGTTAAGTGCTTTCTTTATTTAAAAATCGAAAATGTAACACGAAGTAAACGCCTCGAAAATTCAAGAATTATTATTATTGTTTTGGATAAGAAATTCTTGTGCAATTTTTGACCGTCTCCATGAATTAATGCATACTTCCGATAGTTTTCTAAGAGAAGGTGCTACTAGTATTATTTCGCGTCGTGTTAATCCGTGACTATATTCATTTGAAAGCTACTGCCATTACTCGTCTTTTTTAGTATATGTAATTTCATTGAAGCGTAAACATCATTTTTTTCTATTCATTTGAACATGTCGATGTGTCAGAAAATGTGTTTTTGCGGGGAGTTCTTCTTCATTACTTTAAGATGAAGAAAAGTGCTACCGAAATTCATCGCATTTTAGTAGAGGTTCATGGTGACCATGTTTTTGCAGAAAGAACGTACCAGAAGTGGTTTGCACGGTTTAAAAGTGGCGATTTCAACTTAGAAGACGATGAACGACCCGGACAGCCAAAAAGGTTTGAAGATGAAGAATTGGAGACATTGCTTGATGAAGACGCGTGCCAAGCGCAAAAAGATCTTGCAAAATCATTGGGAGTTGATCAAGACGTTTAAAAGTATCGGGATTCGTCCAAAAGCTTGGAAATTGGGTGCCGTATGAATTAAAGCCAAGAGATATCGAACGCTGATTCTGCATGTCGGAAATGTTGCTTCAACGTCACAAAATGAAGTCATTTTTGCATCGGATTGTTACTGGTGATGAAAAATTGATTCATTACTATAACCCCAAACGCAAGAGATTGTATGTGAAGCCTGGCCAAACATCAACATCCACGGCAAAGTCGAATATCCATGGTGACAAGGTAATGCTCTGTATTTGGTGGGATCAGAAGGATGTGTTGTATTATGAGATGTTGAAATCGGGTCAGACGATCAAATGGGACTTTAACTGAACACAATTAATTCGTTTGAAGAGAGTGATTGCGGAAAAACGACCAGAATATGCAATCAGACACGAATCCATAATTTTCCATCATGACAACGCTCGGCCACATGTTTCAAGACAGGTTCAAAACTATATGGAAAACAATGGGTGGGAAGTTCTACCTTATAGCCTTATAGCCCAGACATAGCCCCTTCTGATTACTACTTGTTCAGATGCCCTCACTGGAATACGCTTCACTTCAGAACAGAGTATCAAAAATTGGCTCGATTCATTCTTCACCACCAAGCTGGAGAAGTTCTTTTGGGATGGAATCCACAAACTGCCAGAAAGATGGGCAAATGTTGTAGCTTCCGATGGACAATACTTGAATTATTGAGTGTTTAACCATTTTTTCACAATAAAGCCTTAATTTTCGAAAAAAAAAAACCGTATGAATTAATGCATATTCCTTATAAATGAGGAATTTTTAATCATGCTTCAATTACATCAATTAAAATTTAATTCAATTTAAAAAAATGATATTTTGGGTAAATATTTTGTAACAATTTGTGAGTTAAGCAGAGCGCTCGGCATTGCAATTTTATTGTTTCCAGACGAAGATACACCTTGTTCGAAATGCACCAGCTGCATTTTGCGTTTCGATAAATGCCGCAAGTTGATATCCTTGAGGTAGCGGAGATATTTTCGTTTCGGTGCGCCTGCCGTCCGAAAACTGGAAAAATAAAATGCTACGCGGGAATAAATAAAGTTCGTGTTTACAATGGGTTTTGAAATTTTAATTAAAATCCCCGGCGCCCCGATAGTTTCCTTCCTTCCTTGCAGGAAGATTGCAAAAATAAAACACGGGACGCGAAGCTCCTCTCCTATTTTCACATTGCCGAACGTAATTATACCTTTGGCGTATTACGATTACGTGTACATTGTCTGTTGGATAAATATTGTAATGGATATGCGCGGTGTACATTGTTCCGAAATTAATTATTTTCCGCTTTAAATTTATTATAAACTACGTTTACGTTCAATATTGATAAATTAATACTTATAATAATAAGACCATGACCTCGCAAATATAATTTATCTCAGTATGGAGTTTATTATCTTGTAATTTTTCGCATTATTTTATATCAAAGTTAAATTTCCGTTCGTTTCGAGGACGCACTTGAAACAGGAAGGGAGCGCATTTTTTTTAAATATATTTTGAATTCGTAGTTTTATACATTACCAAATAAATATATATTTTCGTTCGTACGACAGCACACGCGCATATAGGTCAGCCATTTTCTATCGGAGGTATAAATATATAGGTGTATACGGTATATATTTTTGTAATGATCAAACGAAATTCGCCCGGAGGCGTGCGTCTGTAGCTTATTATTGTTAACATGTTACCAGTTGTTATTTTTCCCTTTGTGTACGTTATTTTTATCGTACTTTTTATGATGTCTGAATTTATTTCGATTAATATACATGCAATTTTATATAGGGAACATTCTTTGTGTGCGGTTTTTTTTTCATAACGTATTTTTTTATATATATCATACGCGTGTGTGAGCGTATAATTACTCTTTATAATAATAAAAAAAAAAAACGCACATGTCCCCATCATCAAAGGTACAATGTGAACGCTCCATCATCAAATGGAGAATATACGCAGATGGGATTTTTATTTTATTAGGTTACTGCGGGCACACATGTATGATTAATTACGAATGCTTATTACAATTATTGTTCGTATGAATGTATATAGTTTTGCAAATCAACTGGGTCAGTTGTATTCCTGTGCGTTTCGCAACGAGATACCTTTTTTTTTATTTGCAACGGTTCGTTTGTGAAAATTGTTGGTAATTTCGTGGCAATAAGAAGTGTAATTTGTTATTTGTCCGAATTGTTTGTTAATCGCACTCTAACTAGGTCATGAAACACCATTACAAATTCCTTCATCCAAACAAACCTTTATTAAAAATCTATATGTTTTACATTATTAATTATCATTATTAATACAGCACTCAAATTACAATATTTAATTTGTATAAAAATGTATTTATCTATTAATTAACATCTTTCATAGGACAAATAATTTAAAAATTGAATTAAATAAACATATAATTAATAATAAACACCATCAACGCACAAAAATTCCAGTTATTACAACTACTCGTTAATTTATTACTATCCTTGATAAATAAGAGATGACTTTCGAAAATGATCTCGTCTTGCTTTAAACATCCACGATTTTGATAAATCCAGCGTTCGCCGTAAATTCTAACAGGCTGTGCGCAAGTGTGCGAAATCCTTGACTCACTTTGTTTTTAAATACGCCACAAACGACGAAAATATGTGTACGGGTATGAATAAATATTGTAATTCTTATCAAAGGTCGTTAACGAATCGAATTCATTATGTGTAATGGGAGTGCAGTATTTATAAATATTATAATTTGTAGTTTTTTTTTATTGTGATCTAACTACGGCAGCTTATTTAATCAGAAAATTTATTGCAAAAATATTTCACTCAATCACACAAAATGTTTAAATAGAAATTCAAAAATTTTTAATTTCCGTTATAGCCAGAATATTTTCATTTTGGCAACTGTTTGATATAAAAAATATATCTAGAAATTTTTCAGAAATTTCACTTAAAGACTTATTTTTTAAATTTAATTTTAACATAAACTAATATTTTTTAAAAATGTAGAGGTCAATTCAAAAATTTGTAACTCTCGTTAAAATCAGAATATTTAAATTTTGAAAATTGTTTTGTATAGAAAATACATCTACAAATGAAGAAAAAAATATTTAAAATTAAAAGAGGTAAATTCAAAAATTTGTAACTCTCGTTACACTCAGAACATTTAAATTTTGAAAATTGTTTTGTATGGAAAATACATCTACAAATCAAGAAAAAAATATTCAAAATTATCATTCCAAGTATTACTTTTTTAAATTTAATTTTAACTTAAACTAATATTTTTAGAAATGTGCAAAGGTAAATTCAAAAATTTGTAACTCTCGTTACAGTCAGAATATTTAAATTTTGAAAACTGTTTCGTATAGAAAATACATCTACAAATCAAGAAAAACATATTCAAAATTATCATTCCAAGTATTACTTTTTTAATGTAATTTTAACTTAAACTAATATTTTTAGAAATTTGCAGAGGTAAATTAAAAAATTGGTAATTCTCGTTACACTCAGAACATTTAAATTATGAAAATTGTTTTGTATGGAAAATACATCTACAAATTAAGAAAAAAATATTCAAAATTATCATTCGAAGTATTACTTTTTTAAATTTAATTTTAACTTAAACTAATATTTTTTGAAATTTGCAGAGGTAAATTTAAAAATTTGTAACTCTCGTTACACTAAGAACATTTAAATTTTCAAAACTGTTTTGTATGGAAAATACATCTACAAATCAAGAAAAATATATTCAAAACTCTCATTTCAAGTATTAGTTTTTTAATGTAATTTTAACTAAAACTAATATTTTTAGAAATTTGCAGAGGTAAATTCAAAAATTTGTAACTTTCGTTACACTCAGAACATTTAAATTTTGAAAATTGTTTTGTATGGAAAGTACATCTACAAATGAAGAAAAAAATATTGAAAACTCTCATTCCAAGTATTATTTTTTTAATTTTAACTAAAACTAATATTTTTAGAAATTTGCAGAGGTAAATTCAAAAATTTATAACTCTCGTTGAAGTCTGAATATTTAAATTTTGAAAACTATTTTGTATGAAAAATACATCTACAAATCAAGAAAAAAATATTCAAAATTATCATTCCAAGTATTACTTTTTTAATGTAATTTTAACTTAAACTAATATTTTTAGAAATTTGCAGAGGTAAATTAAAAAATTGGTAATTCTCGTTACACTCAGAACATTTAAATTATGAAAATTGTTTTGTATGGAAAATACATCTACAAATTAAGAAAAAAATATTCAAAATTATCATTCGAAGTATTACTTATTTTAATTTAATTTTAACTTAAGCTAATATTTTTTAAAATATGTAGAGGTCAATTCAAAAATTTCTAACTCTCGTTATAGTCAGAATATTTAAATTTTGAAAACTGTTTTGTATGGAAAATATATCTACAAATCAAGAAAAAAATATTCAAAATTATCATTCGAAGTATTACTTATTTTAATTTAATTTTAACTTAAGCTAATATTTTTTAAAATATGTAGAGGTCAATTCAAAAATTTCTAACTCTCGTTATAGTCAGAATATTTAAATTTTGAAAACTGTTTTGTATGGAAAATATATCTACAAATCAAGAAAAAAATATTCAAAATTATCATTCCAAGTATTACTTTTTTAAATTTAATTTTAACTTAAACGAATATTTTTAGAAATTTGCTGAGGTAAATTCAAAAATTTACAACTCTCGTTAGAGTCAGAATATTTAAACTTTGAAAACCGTTTTGTATAGAAAATACATCCACAAATGAAGAAAAAATATTCAAAGTTCTCATTCCAAGTATTATTTCTTTAATGTAATTTTAACGTAAACTAATATTTTTAGAAGTTTGCAGAGGTAAATTCAAAAATTTGTAACTCCCGTTACACTCCGAATATTTTAATTCTGAAAACTGTTTTGTATAGAAAATACATCTACAAATCATGAAAAAAATATACATTGTTCAAATTCCAAGTATTACTTTTTTAAATTTAATTTCAACTTAAACTAATATTTTTAGAAATTTGCTGAGGTGAACTCAAAAATTCGTAACTCTCGTTACAGTCAGAATATTTAAATTTTGAAAACTGTTTTGTATAGAAAATACATCTACAAATCAAGAAAAAAATATTCAAAATTCTCATTCCAAGCATTATTTTTTTAATGTAATTTTAACTTAAACTAATATTTTTTGAAATTTGCAACGATAAATTCAAAAATTTGTAACTCTCGTTACACTCAGAACATTTAAATTTTGAAAATTGTTTTGTATGAAAAATACATCTACAAATCAAGAAAAAAATATTCAAAATTCTCAATACAAGTATTATTTTTTTAAATGTAATATTAACGTAAACTAATATTTTTTGAAATTTGCAGAGGTAAATTCAAAAATTTATAACTCTCGTTACAGTTAGAATATTTAAATTTTGAAAATTGTTTTGTATGGAAAATATATCTACAAATCAAGAAAAAAATATTTAAAATGATCATTCGAAGTATTACTTATTTTTAATTTAATTTTAACTTAAACTAATATTTTTTGAAATTTGCAGAGATAAATTCAAAAATTTGTAACTCTCGTTACAGTTAAAATATTTAAATTTTGAAAACTGTTTTGTATGGAAAATGCATCTACAAATCAAGAAAAAAATATTGAAAACCCTTAGTCCAAGTATTATTTTTTTAATTTAATTTTAACTTAAACTAATATTTTTTGAAATTTGCAGAGGTAAATTCAAAAATTTGTAACTCTCGTTACAGTCAGTATATTTCAATTTTGAAAACTGTTTTGTATGGAAAATACATCTACAAATAAAGAAAAAAATATTAAAAGTTCTCATTCTAAGCATTATTTTTTTTACTGTAATTTTAACTTAAACTAATATTTTTAGAAATTTGCTGAGGTAAATTCAAAAATTTACAACTCTCGTTAGAGTCAGAATATTTAAACTTTGAAAACCGTTTTGTATAGAAAATACATCCACAAATAAGGAAAAAAATATTCAAAGTTCTCATTCCAAGTATTATTTCTTTAATGTAATTTTAACGTAAACTAATATTTTTAGAAGTTTACAGTGGTAAATTCAAAAATTTGTAACTCTCGTTACAGTTAGAATATTTAAATTTTGAAAACTGTTTTGTATGGAAAATATATCTACAAATCAAGAAAAAAAAATTAAAGTTCTCATTCCAAGTATAGTTTTTTTATTGTAATTTTAACTTAAACTATTATTTTTAGAAATGTGCAGAAGTAAATTCAAAATAGTCAGATTATTTAAATTTTGACAATTATTTTGTTTGACGTTTAAATAAAATTTTTCACATTGTGTACGTGAATAATAAAGTTTAGCGGTCTGAAAATAGGAAGTCGCGATCGGGCGGGGGTGAAATAATTTGGAACCCATAAAAGTTTCCCTCCCTAATAAGATCAAAACGAAAGTTTAGTGATAAACCAATTTATGTATTACACGAAATATAAAAATATATATATATCTGCGGCCATCCTTTACATTCCGATACAATCGCGGTGTAAATATATAACGCCGCCAGAGGGCTCTTATCTAACGCCAATAAAGAATCCGAAAGTAAACTTTTTAATTGGACGTATAAAATATAAACTTCGATGAAGAAGAAATAAAAAAACAATAGCGTTTTTTTCTTTACACGTTAGTTTATTTCGGTTTGAGGGGGTGGTGATCGATAAACCAATATTCTTAAATTGTTGCACGTGTCGGTGGATGAAAGAAAAACATATTTTTAGTAGACTTGTGTCAATATTTGGCGACTCACCCTCGCTCGCCCCGTTTTAATTTAGCTTTTTGTATTTAGGGTCCTCCACTTTTTGTTTGTTTTTCATCCCCTAAATATCATGTTTATGATAGATGGGACATAGAAATAAATCGATTTTGTTTTAATTAATGTAAATAAGTTAAATAATGGAAAATTACTTTTAGCCAATTTGGAATTGAAATTGTGCAACTGTGAAATAAATGATTAAATTAAAAAAAAAATACGCCGACTTGTCAGCAACAGCAACACCTTTGTAATATTAGCATTTGGACTTTCTAATTCCAACTGTAGAAAAAAGTGGAGTCGAACCTGCGAGAAATTTGCGATGGCGAAACAAAGACCTTCGGTTGAAGTGCAATTTAAATGGTTGGATATTGGTTTTATTTATAATTCAAAATTAATCTGCCTATTGCATGACCTTGAGAATGAAATTATAACAATAATTCATTTAATTGTTATTAACGTTTGATTGGTTTAAATCATCTTAAAGCCCTTGCCCAACTTGTTAGTAGTAATCATACGTCAGCACGCTACGAGTCGTACCAACTGTCTATTAATAGATTCATGAAAACGACCTTGAGCGTTTTTTCGTGGGTCCTAATCCGGTCTGTGCGTGTTCGTGCTCCACGCTCATAGGTCCAATTCTAAACGACCCTGACACCGCATTGGATTCTTCAAATTTCGTTTCTATTCCAGCAGGCGTGGCCAATTCATTTGTTCTTCGATTGGTGAAGAATATTCCATTAAAAAAAAAAAATTACAATAAGATTTAAAAAATATATTAATAAAATCTTTGAATTAATTGCCTTAACTTCATCAAGTAATTTCGGATTTATTTAGGCAATTAAACAGTTACTAAAAGTTACGAATTTGTAATAAACAAGGTATTTTTTATTCTAATTTTGTTTAATTATTTACAATTAATTTTTGGGATACTTACAAACTTCAACAAATACTAATTTTTGAATATTTAATTGTGGAGAATTACTTTGTGGTACTTGAATAAAGTGGTAAAACAAGGTCAAATAATTTTTGATCTATTTGGTAAATGTAAATAAAATAATTGACAACTGTTAAGAATTTTTGTTAGGGAAATATAAACTTTGAAATTAAAAATTTATAAAGATTATATAATTAAACTTTGTTTTACCACTTTTTTCTTTCTCCAGTATATTCAAGATGTACCACAAAGTAAACGCCTCCACAATTAAACATTTATATAATTGAGTTAAGATATTTTTGTATAATTTACTAATTTTTACTGTCAAGTATTAAATTTTTTTTTAATCAAAACTAATTTATTATTATTGATCGAATGCAAATTAGTTTGTTTGAAGTGTTTGAAATTAAGCTAACGAGAAATTAAGAATATTTCGTCGTGCAGGAGGGTTGTGGATCCCATTAAAAAATTCGATTACTATTTGGACCGTGCCGGAATATAAACGAGGCGCGTCCACCAATATCGATGCGTTTTAAATAAAATACGAGATTAAATTCGACCGATGGGGTGGGCGGTCGGCTGGTGTGCTCGGGGAACGAGGGGCGAGGAGTCGTCGGTCGGACGTACGGCGGGGGACAGCAAGGGGGGTAGGTGGTGGAAACACGAGAACGTAAAAGTACGCATGTTCTTCGCGGCATATCCGAGTTCCTATTTTAAGGTAGAGCGCATGCAATTAGTTGCAACGTTTTGGTGCATTTAGCAGGGCGAACGGAAGAAGGGCAGAAGGGGAGGGTTCGGGATCAAAAAATGCGATCAATAATGCTTCTTATACTCTCCGCACAATTGCGGTAGGGGCGCTGTCAAAACTCACTCACAAATATTTCACACGACGTATTTTCTTACATATTATATTCCACTACTCAACAACTATTTTCATCATTTATGATTCAATTCAACCCCTTTATACACCCTCTCTACTCGCAATGAATACGATTAAATTATTTCAAACTGATACGAAAATATTTAATCATACCTAGACGTTTCAACAGGTCTCTCCACTAAAATACTCCATTCCCAACTAGAACATAAAGTTAAACGATTATAATATTAAAAAAGCCAATTTGGTTCCATCAAAAGAGTATTAGAACAAGTATTGATTACATTAAAAGCCAGTACAAAATATTCATATTGTAGAGGCGCTAACATGGATATTTGTGGAACACCAAAACCATGGGAGTGGGAGGTTCGCAAGATTTAACTAAATTCCGTTTATTATCTAACTGACGACAAAGTTTTAACAAATCCTTAACAAAATTATTCGATTGGAAAGCTAAAAATGGATGATAATATGGAATGGGTGGCCTCTATCCCACCCTCCAGTCAGTAAAACATCATCAAAATTTGTATATTAAAAAACACAATTATTTTGTGTTTGTTTACATTTTACAACTTCTAACTAAAACCCTCGCTTATGTTT
This sequence comes from Ontholestes murinus, assembly GCA_963969525.1. NCBI lineage: Eukaryota > Metazoa > Arthropoda > Insecta > Coleoptera > Staphylinidae > Ontholestes > Ontholestes murinus. The sequence goes on from OZ018387.1 coordinate 110,433,391, forward strand.
TACTGATTGGAGGGTGGGATAGAGGCCACCCACCCACCCTACATATACAAAATAACTTTAAATGCTAATCGTTCATGATTTTGCTGCTAAAACAATCAAACCCTTTTGGTAATATAAAATAAAACAAAATCAAAATTTATGTTTAAATATAAATGAATTTCAATAGATAATCTTATTTAATTTAGATTTAAAGAGTGCCCACCCATCATGCATCAAATTTTTACCAATTTACTCAATCAAAAATGTTCCCTTCTTATTTTTTTTCTATTCAAAAAGTTTTGTAATTAATTTTATTGGAAACCACGAAGCAATCAGTAATTAAAGTTTATATGTATATGTAGGGTGGGTGGGTGTCCTCTATCCCACCCTCCAATCGGTAAAACATCTTCAAAAGTTATTTACAATATTTGTTTAAGAAATCTCTAAAAATTGCAATTATTTTGTGCTTATTTATACTTTACAATTTTTAATTAAAACCCTCGTTTCTGTTTTATTGATTGAAGGGTGGGGTAGAGGCCACCCACCCACCCTACATATAAATGATAACTTTAATTGGTAATGGTTGGTGTATTTGCTGCTAACAACAATCAAACTCTTTATATAATTAAAAATAAAACACAACAAAAATTTGAGTTTACATATAAATGACTTTCTATAATTAACCTTATTTAATTTTAATTTAAAATCTGTCCACCCATCATGCATCTTATTTTTACTAATTTACTCACTCAAAAATGTTCCCTTTTTATTTTAATTTTTATTCAAAAAGTTTTGTAATTAATTTTATTGGAAACCACGAGGCGATCAGTAATTAAAGTTTATATGTATATGTAGGGTGGGTGGGTGGCCTCTATCCCACCCTCCAATCAGTAAAACATCAGCAACAATTATTTGAAAAATTTGTATGAATAAATCTCTAAAAAATATAATTATTTTGTGTTTATTTATAATTTACAAATATTAATTATAACCCTCGCTCATGTTTTACTGATTGGAGGGTGGGATAGTGGCCACCCACCCACCCTACATATACATGATAACTGTAATTACTGATCGTTGATGATTTTCCAGCAAAAAGCAGTCAAACCTTTTACGTAAAAAAAATATAACAAAACCAAAATTTAAGTTTAAATATAAACAATTTTCTATACCTAATTTTATCTTATTTAGATTTAAAGTCCGCCCACTCATCATGCATCTAATTTTTACTAATTTACTTATTTAAAAATTTTACTTTTTTTATTTCTTCTTAATCAAAAAGTTTTGTAATTAATTTTTATTCCAAACCGCGAGATTGTCAGTAATTGAATATATAAATCTAAGTCTAAAAATAATCTTGTAATTTCGGGAATCTATAAAAAAATTATTCGAAAATTCTGAACGTATAGAAAATTCTAGAAATTTGGTGACGAAAATTTGGAAAATAAAACCTTTGAAAACGAATTTGGAAATTTGGCAGAAAAATGTTTGGTAATTCTAGTAAATTAAAAAAAATTATATTAAAATATTTTGGTCCCTCAAAGAAAATTCTAGAAATTTGGAAGGGAAATTTCTGGTGCCACAAGAAAGAAAATTCTAGAATTCGAAAATTTTTGAAATATGGAAAATGAATTGATGAAAAATTTACAATTACTTCGAAACAAATTAAAAAAATATTGGAAAGAATTTTTGAATTAAAAATAATTAATAAAAAAATTTTGGAACTCCTGAAAACAAAAAATTAAATTTGTAACACAAATTGGAGATTGTAAGAGAAATTATTGGACAATTTTAGACATCTGAAAAGTTTTACCATAAATTCTGGAAATCTGAAAAATAAAATCTTAAAAGTTTAGAATGTTAAAGAGAAATTTCTGGAATTTTCAAGAAAATTTTATAATGATAAAAAATTTACGTAGTGTGTGGAAAGTTCTAAAAATGTAAATTTAAATTCTGAAAATCTAGAAGCAAAAAAATTGGAAATTATTAGGAATCTGAAGAAAAATTGCTGCACAATTTGAAATACTTAAAGAACATTCTAAAAATTTGGAAGAGATATTTCTAAATTTCTAGCAAGTATTTGGAAGTCCAGAGAAGAAATTGTCAGAAAAGTCGAGAAGCAAATTTTTAAAAATTAAATTTTGCATTGGAATTTGATAAAAACTTTGTGGAAGCACAAAATTCTAGTACAGTGTTTGAAATATTGCAACATTTTAATTATGAAATAATTAAAAATCGTTGCAGTATTGTATCAATGGCTGTCACTGTCACTTTTGACATTTAAAATAGGGTCTGTACATTGTTTACAATGGATACTTGACTTTTTATTTATTTTTTTAATCCTCAATTTCTCGACTTAAGTTTGATGTATGGATAAATTTGTCTACAATTTTATATTCAGAAAAAAAATCTCCTTGCGAATCAATAAAAATATATATACAGTGCAATTTAAAAAAAATGTTGATCGTATTTTGTCAAAAACTGGGTGCGAGAAAAAATAACAGTTCAGATCCTATTAAAGTCTTTTAAAAATGGTTTAATTTAATGTTTTATTTATTAAAATCGGATAAAAAATAAGCGAGATACAGCACCAAAGGTTTTTCGTCAGTCACCCTGTATACTACTTCAAATGATCACCAGGATGGTTATAATATAGGACACTTAGATTCAATTCATAGTAACCTTTTGGTTGTTACTATGGAAGAGGTATTTAATGTAATTTCAAGTCTGAAATCATCTCATTCTCATGGATCAGACCAAGTATCGAGTTACTTTAGTAAAAATTGTATTTACTCGCTTTGTCGCCCAATTCATAATATGTTTACTAAATCTTTAACTTCGGGTACAATGCCGTCTTTGTAGAAAACTAGTTACGTAATTCCAATTTATAAATCAGGTTCAAAACAACTGATAGAAAATTATAGAGGTGTAACTATTCATCTGGATAGGTTAGTGGCTGATCAATTGCAATGGTTTTCGCGAAAAATAATATCTAATACTAATACTACTAATAATTTTTACCAGGTCGATCCACTGTTTCAAATCTGTTGGAATACAAGCAGTTTTTATCAAATGCCTTGCAAAGAAGTAATCAAATTGACACAATCTACACTGATTTTTCAAAGGCATTTGATAAAATTGATTGGTTTGTTTAATTAAAGAAATTGAAAACATATGGGCTTAAATTGGCTACGTTCGTTCTTAACAGATCGAACTCAGTATATTTGTATTAAAAACTGTATTTCAATCCCAATAAAGGTAACCTCAAGGGTCACATTGTGGACCTATTTTGTTCATTATGTTTATTGATGATATACAGCATAGCATCAAAAACTGTGAGATGTTATTATATGCAGACGACTTGAAAATGTTTAAATCAATTTGTAGCTTTAGTGATTGTTGCAGAATACAAAAAGATCTTATTCGTTCGAACGAGCGGTGCATCAGTAACAAGTTACTATTAAACGTGAGCAAGTGCTATTCTATGTCAACATCTAGAGGCGGAAATCAAATTAATTATACTTATACCATTGGATCATCACACCTTGTGAAAGTTGACACCATAAGGGATTTAGGAGTAACATTCGATTCAAAATTTTCATTTAACTCTCACATTATAAATATTAGTAGGAAAGCATTACACATTTTTTTTAAGTGTAAAAACATTATATTGTTCACTGGTAAGAAGTCAGTTGGAATATGCCTCAGCTATATGGACTCCTTTTACAACAGTCAACATCAATCGCTTAGAATTGGTACAAAAGAAATTCTTACGGTGTATGGAATTTAGAAGTGGCCTTCAACATGTTTATGGCGAATATGAAATTATAATGAAGATATTGGGTATCACAAAACTCGAAGACCGTAGGAAAATAACTGACTTATGTGTATTTCATAGGAACAATATATTATCCCAATCTATTTGGAATTTATTATAATAACTATTTGTAGTTGAAAAACTAAAAGATAAAACTCTGTATTCTCGTATGGCCTTTAATTAAAATAACGCTCTTACATTTGGAGTTGATGCGGCGAAAGGAGTAGCCGGGGAGAATACAAAAGTGCGCGATAAGTAAATGTGTAAAGAGTAATAAATTTTGCACCTTTAATCAGGCGCGTCTCTCGCGGGTCACTACTTTATTATAACTGAAACTTTAATTGCTCACCCCGCTCTCCACCACCCCCAGCGGGGATCCGCGCGCCGCGTTAAAACTAAAATGCAACTTGTTTCGCTTTTCTCATACTTTTTTTTAACCCTTCTTTTTAGTTTTTCTTCTTCTACTTGCACAACACGAAACTCTTCAATTAATAACGTTCACCTATAACATTTGAATCCGCACACACCCACCCACCAACGGCGGAATAATAATGAATAATTCATCCAATTTTTCGCGATTTCGCAACGGCACAAAAGGCATCGTTAATACATTTAGAGTTTAGTGGAATTACGAAATTCACGAACATAAATTTAAGCCTACACGAACGCGCGGATATTTATTAGACGCGGTTGATAATTAATAATAATCTCCTTGTTGGTGAATTCCAGTACACTTACACGGAATACAATTGCAACAAAAACCTTGGTCTCCTTTTAGGTACCAAAAAATTAATCTATAATTCGTACCACAATTAATCCCACCACCATACTTGATAATGATATTAATAATCTATAATAAACAGTGACAAAAAATAGAAATATTTCTTTAATTTTTCTTAAAAAAAATTATTATTATAGAGTTTTTAATTAAAGGAATTAATTGTAATTGAATTAAGATAGTATATGTATTAGGAGTTGCTGAAGATTTCAAATGCAGAGGGTGCAACGAGGAAGCGGAGCCACAAAACATATCTTGTGCTACTGTCCTGCCCTGGCAATAACAGGAAGATACTGCTGGGAACATCATAGCCAAAACCGGAAAACCTGGATGGCCTGAAAAATCCTTTACTTTATCAAAGGGATAAGGTGGCTGGAGAACTAGTTTCCCATCGATGGAAGTGTATGATGGACCCAATCAGAAGCGTATCCGTATGTTAAAAATTGGAGGGTGGGATAGTGGCCACCCACCCACCCTACATATACACTAAAACATTCGCTACATTAGTGATTAAAATTTTTGGATTTAATACCACAAAATTGCTGCAATAGTTTTTGGAAACCAAAGTAGAATTCATTGAAGTTTTTTCAAGATTTTTAACAGTAACACTTTTAAACTTTTTCAAAAACTAAAGTAGTTACAGTGAATAAAATTAATATATATATGTAGGGTGGGTGGGTGGCCACTATCCCACCCACCAATTAATTGAACATACGCAAGAATTCTAATGAAAGTACCTTTAATTTAATTGCATAATTAGGCTTTGTTTGCATTTTTATTTTCAAGAAATCATTGATAATATGCTAAAATTGGAGGGAAGGATAATGAGCAACCCACCCAGCCCACATATACACTTAGACTTTGGCTACATCAGTGATTAAAATTTATAGAAATTAATTCAACATGACTGCTATTAATAATTTCGGAAACCAATGTAGAATTGATTAAAGTTTTTGAAAAATTAAAAGAGCTAGACTTTATTAAATAAAAATATGTATGTAGGATGAGTGGATGGCATCAATTTTAACCTCCAATTTTTTAAACATACACAAAAACTATAATTAATACACCTTTAGTTTTAAACATTTGTGTACTTAAGATATTTGATAAATAGGCTTTGTTTAAATAATTTTTCAAGAAGTCATTTGTAGTATGTTCAAATTTGGAGGGTGGAATAGTGGCCACCCACCCACCCTACATATACACTGAAACATTCGCTCCATTAGTGATTAAAATTTTTGGATTTAATACGACAGAATTGCTGCAATAGTTTTTGCAAACCAAAGTAGAATTGATTGAAGTTTCTTTAAGATTTTTAACACTTTTAAAGTTTATGGAAAACTAAAGTAGTTACAGTGAATGAAATTAAAATATATATGTAGGGTGGATGGGTGGCCACTATCCCACCCTCCAATTTTTTGAATATACGCAAGAAAGCTAATAAAAATACATTTGATTTTAAACGTAATTTATTGCATAATTAGGCTTTGTTTGCATTTAACTATTCAAGAAATCATTGAATAGTATTAAAAATTAGAGGGTAGAATAGTGGCCACCCACCCAACCTACATATACACAGAAACTTTAGCCACATTAGTGATTAAAATTTTTGGAATTAATTCAATAGAATTGCTGTAATAATTTTTGGAACCCAAAGTAGAATTGATTGAAGTTCCTTCAAAATTTTTAACAGCAAAACTTTTAAAGTTTTTGGAAAACTAAAGTAGTTACAGTGAAATTAAAATATATAAGTAGGGCGGGTGGGTGGCCACTATCCCACCCTCCAATTTTTTGAACATACGCAAGAATTCTAATGAAAGTACCTTTGATTTAAAACGTAATTTATTGCATAATTAGGCTATGTTTGCACTTTTCTTTTGAAGAATTCAGTGAATAGGATGTTAAAAATAGAGGGTAGGATAGTGAACACCCATCCACCCTGCATATACACTTAGACTTTAACTAAATTACTGATTATAATTTATGGAATTACGGACAAAATTGCTGTTAATAATTTTGGAAACCAAAGCAGAATTAATTAAAGTTTGTGTTTATTGTATATTATTTATAGAAAACCACTTGCTTAAAACAAATGAATTTGAGGATCGATTATAGGCCATTTACATAATTTACACATATTTTTTTCTAATCAAAACTACTAGGCGTAGTAAAAAATCATAGCAGAAATTGGTGTTAGTGTGCATGTAAATTTTTGCAAAATTTTGTTGTAGGTTTTAATAATTGGAGGGTGGGTTAGAGGCCACCCACCCACCCTACATATGTATTTGAACTTAAGTCACTGTTACTGCTTCAGTTTCCAAAAATCAAAATTATAAATCTATTGATATTAACGAATTTAAAAAAAAACACTAATTTATTTTAAAAAAATTTAAATGTATATGTAGAGTGGGTGGGTGGCCACTATTTCAACCACCAACCAGTAAAACTTACGAGACTATTTAATTAAAATCAATTGTACTTAATGAACAATTTCTATAAATAATCAGGTTGATTTTATTTTTATTTCTTCATGTAATTTCTTTGGCGGAAATTAATTTAAATATGAGTTTAGCGTTTACATTCATTAAAAATTTGATGAAATTCTCTCGTATGTTTTGGTGATTGGAGGGTGGTTTACAGGCCACCCGCCCACCCTACATATGTATTTAAACATAAGCCACAATCACTGCTTTAGTTTCCAAAAATTAAATGTGCAAATCTGTTGATGTTAAAAAATTATTTAGAAAACGGTGATTCAATTAAAATTTACCTGTATATGTAGGGTGGGTGGGTGGCCACTATTATACCCTCCAATAAGCAAAACTTACGGGACTATTCATTTAAAATTAATTGTATTTAGTAACAAAAGTTTCCAGTAATCAGTTTTTTTTTTGTATTTTTATTTGTGATGCAGTAGACTTGAAAAGATTTTGCCCAAGAATTTTGGCTTAAGGCAGTATATGATAGAAGAATTGTAGAAGCATCCTCATGGTAAATACTATTAGAGAGATCATAGTGACCTATAATAAATAGTTCTTAGCGTTCATTTTTGTTATACTAGCCTTGAATACAATTTTGCTCATGATTTTTTTTCAAAACAAGAAGAGACATCTTCATGTATGATGGATTAATTTGATGGAAAAAGTGCTAGAGTGAAATTATTGAAAATATATATGTATGTAGGGTGGGTGTCCTATTTTTTAATCTCCAATTTTTTAATCATACACAAGAATTCTAATTAATATATTTTTGATTTCAAACAGTTTCAAGAACTTATTTGTGGTATGTTAAAAATTGGAGGGTGGAATAGTGTCCACCCACCCACCCTACATATTCAGTAAAACTTAAGTTATATCAGTGATTAAAATTTATTGAATAAATTCGATAAAATTTTTATAAGAGTTTTTAAAAACTAAAATAGAAATTATTGAAATTTCTTAAACATTTTTAACAGCAACACTTTTTAAAGTTTTTGGGAAACCGAAACAGTTAGAGTGAGTGCAATAAAAATATATATGTAGGGTGGGTGGGTGGCCTCTATCCCACCCTCCAATTTTTGGAACATACGCAAGAAATCTAATGATGTCTCTAATTTTAAACAGTTATGTAATTAATTTATTGCTCAAATTAGTTTTGTTTTCATTTTTTTCAGAAAATCGTCCACATGTCAAAACTTAAAGGGTGAAATAGTGGCTACACACCGTACATACAGTGAGTCTTAAGCTACATCAGTTATTAGAATTTAAAGAAATAATTCAAAAGAATTGCTGTTAATAATTTTGGAAACCAAAGTAGGATTGATTAAAGTTTTTTTGAAAATCGAAAGAGTTAGAGTTAATTAAATAAAAAATGTATTTAGGGTGGGTGGGTGGTATCTATTTTAACCTCTAATTTTTTTAACATACATAAGAATTATAATTAATTCACCTTTGATATTAAACAGTTGTGTACTTAAGGTATTTCATAATTACGCTTTGTTTAAATAATTTTTCAAAAAATCATTTGTAGTATGTTAAAATTTAGAGGTTGGGATAGTGGCCACCCACCCACCCTATATATACACTGAAACTTAAGCTACATTAGTGAATAAAATTTTTGGATTTAATACCACAGAATTGCTGCAATAGTTTTTGGAAACCAAAGTAGAATTCATTGAAGTTTCTTCAAGATTTTTAACAGTAAAACTTTTAAAGTTTTTGGAAAATTAAAGGAGTTACAGTGAATGAAATTAATATATATATGTAGGGTGGGTGGGTGGCCACTCTCCTACCCATCAATTTTTTGAACATACGCAATAATCCTAATGAAAATACCTTTGATTTTAAACGTAATTTATTGCATAATTAGACTTTGTTTGCATTTTTCTATTCAAGAAATAATTGAATAATACGTTAAAAATGGAGTGTAGGATAGTGAACTTTATGAAAAACATACTTTCATAAAATTTGTTCAGTTTTTCATTCTTTTTAACTTAATTTATGTCTTATTTTTCAAAATTTCTTAAATTTCAAAATTTGTTTGAATAAATCTATTAAATTAATGTTATATTTATTTCTGTAAAACTACGAAATTAAAAATAAATCCAAAAAGATAATTGATGAAATATTGATAAATTCTTGGCAAGAAAAAGTACAGAAATACTTATGAACAATTATTAGAAGAAATCTGGAAAGAAAGGGCTATAATATTTTAATAATCTGGAAAAGAAACGGCTGAAGAAAAACATTACTATTGAACAAAAAAATCTGATAATACAAAGCTGCAATTTCTCAGAAAAGTATGTGAAAAATTCTAGAAATTTCGAAAAAAAACTTCTAATCTGAAACAGTTTACAAACTGGAAAGAGAAACCCTAAACTCTGAGAATTAAAAATTAAAAATTCATTTATAATTCAATAGAAACGTTAGAATTGTATGAAAGAAAAATATCAAAAAGTTATGGAAAAAAGTTCAAGAATCCTTAAAAATGAAATTCCTAAAGAATTTCATAAGATAATTTATTTATTTATTTACGGAAGTCCATTTAAGTGCAATATAAAATATAATACATATTAAAAATAAATAAAACGCTTTAAGTATAACAAATTTTTCTAAAAACATATTAAAATATATAAGAACGTGCACTAACTAAAACTTAAAATAGAAAATAAGTCATACAATAAAAAGCCACATAAATACAATTTTATAGCTACAAATTTAAAAAGTCAACTTGTAAGAATTACAACAAAATAATTCGAAAATACTAATAATTTTTCGTAAAATAGAAAAATAGTTTTCAAAAAAGTCGAAAGTCCAAAAGAAAAAGTTGTTTGATTGAGTATTATTGAAAGAAATATCTCACAATTTAAAAGAGATCTTTGGGAATATTCAGAAAATGAAAATTCAATGTAATTTTTAGAATTAAAGTATTATTAATAAACAATTTTAGAAATTTATTGTATTTTAGAAATTTTTACAAAATTCCCATAAGTTAATTCAGAAAATGGTGATAAATTATCTAACAAGGAAAAGAAATTGCTTTAAAATTCTAGAAATCCTCAAAATAATCATGGAAGATTGTTAAACCTCTAAAAAAAAATTTCAAAGAAAAATACTACAATATTTTGTGAATTCAAAAGAAAAATGAAATACCTTTTTTCAATTTAGAAAAAATATTCCTTAAAAATTATGTAGAATTTAATAGAAAAATTAGATTGTTTTCAAAAAAGAAAATTGTACGAAATCTAGAAATTTGAACGAAAGTATTCTACAAATTTATACATTTAAAATTGCAAATTGGAAGAGAATAAAAACACTGACGAGAATGATTTTTTTGGAATTCTCGAAAATTGAGAAAACAGTTCTTACAAAATAAGAAAAAAATTTTACAAAGTCGGTAGATAAATGCAGGAAAAAATAACAAAAATTTTGATAAGTTCTGTTATAATTGAAAGAAAATTTTTTCGAAAATTCTATAAATCCCAAAGAAAATATTCTAGGAATTGGAAAGATTTAGAAGAGAGATTCTGGAAAATTTCGAAAATTACACAAATGTAAAGCTAAAGAATTATAAAACGATTAGGAAATTCTTTATTATATACAGAAAAATTGATAAAACAAATAAGAACAATTTAACAAAATTCTTGCAATTTAAAAGAAAAATTCTTATAAGTTAATAAAAAAATAGTAGAAAATTATTTAAAAAATGATACGAAACTTGCCAGATGCTCTAGAGATCTAGAAGCAAAATTAGTGTAGGATTGTTGTATCTTTGGAAAGTCTGAAAAAAATTCTAAAAATAAAAGCAAAATTTAGAAAAGAAATATTTCAAAATTTCAAATAACATAAAAGCAAAAAATATTTAAAATATTAAAAACATAAAAAATTCTCAAAGTAGAGAATTCTTATAAAATTAAAGAAATATTAATATGCAATATTCTAAAATTGCAGAAAAAATGCATTCTTGAAAAATGCAGATGGCATAAACCAAGAAATGTATAAAATTCTTGAGAAATTAAAAACAAATAACAGAAAAATTTTAGAACACTTAAACGCAGTTTTAGAAATCTAAAGAAAATAGTAAAAAACTTGTGATGAATTCTCATTAACTTAAAGAAAAATTGTTGCAAAATTTTGCATTGTTAAAAAATTTAGATGATATATAGCAAAAAAATATATAAAGTTCTTTATAAATTACTGAAAAAAAAAATCCTGAAACTAAAAAGAATGAAGAAATGGTGATAAATAAAAATGAAAGAAAGTTCTAAATATCAGAAAGATAAATTTCTGGAAAATTCTAGAAATCCTAACTAAATTTGGAGTATTTGAAAAACTCTGAAAAGAAAATCTTGCAATTTAAAAAATACACTCCTGAGATTTGGATAATATAAAGCAAAATGTGTTATAATACTTAAAATCTGTCATAAAAATTAGTGCAAAAAATATCTTAAGAAATGGTAGAAAATTCTCGAAAATTGGAAGTATTTTTTTCTAAAAATAGTATCACAATTTATAAAAGACATTGCTGAAAACTATTTTCAAAGCAAGAATTGTTATTATTTTTTTCAAAAACTGAAAGAAAATATTATAGAAAAAAAAATTGACAAAGTAAAATTTTTGAGTATGTATCTTAATAAAAATTGTATATATGATACGTGGAAAGGATTTAAATCAAGTCATTTGGATTCTCCTTTATTCTTTTATTATATACAAGGTTTTATTGTTTTGTGAACAGCAAAATCATCAAAATTAATAAAATTTTTATGTATGATGGATGGACAGACTTTAAATCTAAATTAGATCAGATTAGCTATAAGCAGCCATATATATTTAAACTTAAATTTTGATTTCCTTTCATTTTTTATTGCATAAAGGGTTTTCTGTTATTTGCAGCAAAATCATCAGCGATTAGCAATTAAAGTTATCATGTATATGAAGGTTGGGTGGGTGGCCTCTATTCCACCCTCCAATCAGTAAAACATAATCGAAGGTTTTAGTTAGAAGTTGTAAAATGTAAACAAACATAAAAGTATGGTGATGTGTAATCTCCTTACATTTCCCTAGAAAACTATGAGGTGTGTGCAAAAAGGCTATTCTTAATAATTTGTTCACTTTTGAATTATCTATTATTATTTGTAATATAAATTTTATGTAACTCTAATAGTTTATTAGCAATTGGCAAAAAATATCAAAACTTTCAATTTAATTTTTATTTTCTTGAAAGTTAAGAATTTTATGAAAAACATGTTTCAATAAAACTTGTTCAGTTTCTCATTCCCTTTAACTTTTGTTGGAAAAATTTTGTAATATTTTCATATTCAAAAAAAAAAATGGTAAAAAACAAAAAACGTCCTCGAGTAAACATCCATTTCCGGTTTTTGAATGTTCACCAAAAGCTTTTCAGTTTTAGTTTGTAACAATTAAACCTTAAGTTTAAAGTTTCATCTCAATAGGATAATCACTATCCCACCCTCCAATTTTTTGAACATACGCAAGAATTCTAATGAAAGTACCTTTGACTTTAAACAGTTATTTACTTAATTTATTACATAATTAGGTTTTGTTTGCATTCTTTTTTCAAGAAATCAATAACAGTATGTTAAAAATGGAGGGTAGGATAGTGACCACCCACACACTCTACAAATACACTTAGACTTTAGCTAAATCGGTGATTAGAATTTATGGAATTAATTCGACCAAATTGTTAATAGTTTTTCAAAACAAAAGTAGAATTAATTGGAATTTTTAATATTTTTAATAGTAACACATTTCTAGTTATTGAATTACAGTGAATGACATTAAAATGTATATGTATGGTGGGTGGGTGGCTTAATTATATTCATTATCTAATATTAGATCCAACTTTTTTCCATCAATGAAAAAATTATAATTAACATCCTACAGGATGGAAACGAGCAAGCGACATTTACCGAATCCCATCATTTCTGTTTGCGAATATCATGATTATAATAATGCATCGTGGAAGGAACAATATCATCATCTAATGGTGGGAAAGGTAACGTTGTCCCTAATGAGAGTGGAGTGAATTTAATCCGTCCATTTCAGATGCACGCATACCTTTATTCACAACAGCAACAAACAATAAAAAAAATGTAATAAATTCATTCCCGTTGGGGAATTCATCCCCATTTACCGGTCATTAGTTCAGTCGAATTTCAATTTTACCCAAACATCGGTGTTTTATACAGCGGATAACGCGAAATCAATGTATCATCATTTTTATATCTAATCGCTTTCCAAAAAAAAACAAATTCATTATCTTTTTTTCCCCCACTAAAATCTTGGACGTGGAAAAAATAAATATTTAAGTGCTTAATCTGCGTGAATAATTTATATCGCCGTGAGTAAGGTGAGACAAAAGGCTGAAAGGATGAGGTCGTAAAAATTTATCGAAATATGTAAATGAACCCGCCTTTAATATTTGCGACCCAATTTTGCCAGCCGCTAAATCATCACGGCCATGAACGGTTATGACTAAGTGAATATACTTGCATTCTTAACAATGCGAATGCCAGAAGTGTTTGGATAAGTATTTAACACTGTATAAATAAATTTACACAATTAATTTATATAATAGTTTTATCAACAAAATTCCTTACAAATTAAAACAAATGAATTGACAATTATTACTGCTTTATGAATTAGTAATCGAAATTATTACATCAAACTTTAATTTAAAAAAAAAAGTAGTAATGAACAAAGTTTTGATTTTGATTTAGGTCGTTGTAGAAAATTTTAATTATTTGCAGAAATTACGTTGTAGATGCCTCATCAATTAGAACAAGTAAATAAAACTATATAAAATTAATCATTAATTAACATAATTAAACAAATTGCTAATAATTTCTTTCCATCATTCTTGAATAATCAATTAATTTGATGAGAATTGAAATTAATTAAACAAAATCTGACTATTTCACAGAAATAACGATACAAATGCTTTATTAATTAAAACAAATAAATAAATCTATATAAAATCAATCACTAATTACTGTCCTTTTATCGATTAATAATTAAAATATTCTTACCATCTTTTAAATTTCAGTTTTAAAAGTTCGATGAACAAAATTTTACTTTTTTGCAGAAACAACATTGTAAATTTCATACCAAGTCAAACAAATGAATAAAACTATATGAAATCAATCACAAATTAGAATACTTTTATGAAATTTTAACAAAATTCTTTCCATCATCACTTAATAAAAAAATACGTTTTTTGGAAACTAAAGTTTGATGAAGAAAATTATGTTTTCTGTAAAAACATCATTCTATTTTGTTTAATAATTAAAACAAATGAATAAAGCTATAAAAAATAAATTACTAATTAAAGTACCTTTATAAACTATTAACGCAAAAATGTTTATCATTCTTTAATAAAAAATTGCGTTATTGGAAACTGAAATTTTATAAAAATCATTTTAACTTTTTGCAGAAACAATCTTGAAAATTCCTTCCCAATTTAAACAAATGTATAAAACTATATAAAATCAATCATTAATTAATATACCTTTATGAATACTAATAAAAAATATTCTATCATAATTTAATTTAAAAAAAAACTTGATGGGAAGTGAAATTTGATGAATAAAATCTTTTCATTTTGCAGAAACAAACATTTAGATTCCTTATGAAATGAAACAAATAAATAAAACTAGATTAAAATTAATGAATTAATGTGCCTTTATAAATTATTAACCAAACTATTGTTATCATCTTTAATAAAAGGTGGCATTGTTAGAAACTAAAATGTCATGAACAATTTTTTTAATGTTTGCAGAAACAACCTTTCAGAGTCTTTATTAATTAAAACAAATGAATAAATCTATGTAAAATCTATCATTCATTCGTGTGCCTTTTTGGCTATTAAATAAAAAAATGTTTTCATCCATGCCAAATTTCAGTTTCAATAATTTGATGAACAAAATTTTGATTGTTTTGCAAAAATAACGTTACAAATTCCTTATCAATTAAAACAACTGAATTAAACTACATAAAATTAATCATTTATTAGTGTGCCCTCATGAATTAATAATTTAAAAAATTGTCCATTATCATTTAATACAAATAATAGGGAATAAAAGAAACTGAGGTTTGATTTCTTCGCAGAAACAACGCTGTAGTTTTGTTATTATTAAAAACGAATGAATAAAACTATATAAAATCAATTAATCATTAATTTTTATTTGCAAATCCAGAAAAAAATTGGCTAAACATATTTTAATAAAAAAAAGGCGTCGATGGAAACTGAAGATTTATGAACAAAATTTATTCCTTGTGAGGAAATAACGTTACAGATCAGTTGTGAATTAAAACAAATGAATAAATAATTATAAAAGCAATCACTAATTAATGTGCCTTTATGATTTATTAACCAAAATATTTTTATCAATTCTTAACAGAAGATGGCGTTAATGGAAACTGAAGAACGAAATTTTGATTTTCTGCAGAAACAACGTTGTAGATTTCTTAACAATTAAAACAAATCAATAAAAACTATATGAAGTCAATCAATAATTAATACGCCCTTATAAAGTATTAATTAAAAGCTTCTAACTATCAGGGGTGTATCCAGCCACCTGGCTTATGAGGGGTAATTAAAAAAAGACTTAACATGTTTGTTTGAAATATAAAATTTTCAATCAAACATGTAAAGTTTTTCTTTTCAATAAGAATAAAAATAAATAAACGAACGAAAAATTATTTGGAGGAAAGGGCTTTTTTATCCAATAACCACCCCCTCTGAAATCGCCACTGTATAAACAGAGGTTTACCATATATGATAGAATTAACACTTAATTAAATAATTAATAAAGTTAATACTTGATGCGCTGCACTCTTGATGGAAACATATATTAATATTGGGTAAATAGTAACTCTTGTTTTGTTCCATATTGTTTTTATTTTCATTTATCTGACACGTGTTTCGGTCTTCGCAGATTAACTTTGATAATGGTCTGCGAAGACCGAAACACGTGTCAGATAAATGAAAATAAAAACAATATGGAACAAAACAAGAGTTACTATTTACCCAATATAAATAATTAATTTACTATTACTCGCAGTTTACTTTAAAAGAACACTTGTTAATAATAAACCTCTGCTTAGGTTTTAATGATTGGAGGGTGGGATGGTGGCCAAACACACAAACAACACATATTTTGCAATGCAAAAATCTTAGTTTTCGTTACCAGGAAAATAAATCACATTATTTGATGATGGAACCAAGATTTGTAGATTAGATTGCAAAGTATATGTAGGGTGGGTAGGTGGCCACTATCCCACCCTCAATTCATTGTAGCATAAACGGAAGTTTCCGGAATTAACAATTAATTAAATAGAAAAATTTGAAGAATTCGCAGTTTAGTTTTCACAAACCCTTGTTGATAATAAATTAATTGGAGGGTGGGATAGTGGCCACCCACCCACAATACATATATTTTTAAATTTAAACTAGAAATCTGTGTTTAGTTATTTTGGTTCCATCATCAAAAATTTTGATTAATTCTACTTGGAAACGAAAACTAAGATTTGTAGATTAGATTGCAAAATATATGTAGGGTGGGTGGGTGGCCACTATCTTACCCTCCAATCATTGAAACATAAGCTGAGGTTTACAGAATTAACATTTAATTAAATATGAAAATTTTAAGAAGATTTTTATCATTCATCGCAAATTACTTATTACAAACCCTTGTTGATAATAAATTAATTGGAGGGTGGGATAGTGGCCACCCACCCACCCTACATATATTTATAAGTTTAAACTAGAAACCCGTGTTTAGTTATTTTGGCTCCATCATCAAAAATTTTGATTTATTTTCTTGGAAACGAAAACCAAGATTTGTAGCTTGGGTTGCAAAGTATATGTAGGGTGGGTGGGAGGCCACTATCCCACCCTCAAATCGTTGAAACATAAGCG
Source organism: Ontholestes murinus (assembly GCA_963969525.1). NCBI lineage: Eukaryota > Metazoa > Arthropoda > Insecta > Coleoptera > Staphylinidae > Ontholestes > Ontholestes murinus. The sequence goes on from OZ018387.1 coordinate 110,450,382, forward strand.
AAGCTTTACAGAATTAATAATTAATTAAATAGAAAAATTTTAAGACGGTTTTTGTATCATTACTCGCAGTTTACAAACTTTTGTTAATGATAAATTAATTGAAGGGTGAGATAGTGGCCACCAACCCACCCTACATATATAATGAAAATTTAAACTACAAACTTGTGTTTAGTTATTTTGGCTCCATCATCAAATAATATGATTTATTTTTCTTGGAAACGAAACTAAAAAATTGGTAGTTTAGATTGCAAAATATATGTAGAGTGGGTGGGTGACCACTATCCCACCCTCAAACCATTGAAATATAAGCGGAGGTTTACAGAATTAATATTCAATTAAATATGAAAATTTTAAGAAGATTTTTATCATTCATCGCAAATTACTTATTACAAACCCTTGTTGATAATAAATTAATTGAAGGGTGGGATAGTGGCCACCCACCCACCCTACATATGTAATGAAATTCAAACTACAAACTTGTGTTTAGTTATTTTCTCTCCATTATGAAATAATTTGATTTATTTTTCTTGGAAACGAAAACTAAGATTTGTAGCTAAGATTGAAAAATATACGTAGGGTGGGTGGGTGTCCATAATCCCACCCTCCAATAATTGAAACATAAGCGAAGGTTTACACATTAACAATTAATTTAAGAGAAAAATTTATGAAGGTTTTTTAATATTATTCGCAATTTATTCTTTACAAACCTTTATTCATAATAAATTAATTGGAGGATGGGAAACCCACCCACCCTACATGTATATTAAAAATTTAAACTACAAATTCGTGTTTAGTTTTGGCTAGATCATTAAATAATTTTTTTTTTCTTGGAAACGAAAACTAAAATTGCTGCTTTAGATTAAAAATTGCATGTAGGGTGGGTAGGTAGCCACTATCCCACTCTCCAATCAGTAAAACATAAGCGAAGGTTCCAGTTAGAAGTTGAAAACCGTAAACAAACAAATAATTGCATTTTTTATTGATGTATTCAAACAAATATATTAAATAATTTTTGATGATGTTTTACTGATTGGAGGGTGGAATAGAGGCCACCCACCCACCCTACATATACATATAAACTTTAATTACTGATAGCCTCGTGGTTTCCAATAAAATTAATTACAAAACTTTTTGAATAGAAAAGAAATTATAGGTAAAATTTTAGAGTAAGTAAATTAGTAAAAATTTAATGCATGATGGGTGGGCAGACTTTAAATCTATATTAGGTAGTATTAACTAAAGAAAGTCACTTATTAATTAAACATAAATTTTGATTTTGTTTTACTTTTTATTATGTTAAGGGTTTGATTCTTTTTAGCAGCAAAATCATCAACGATTAACAATTAAAGTTATCATGGATATGTAGGGTGGGTGGGTGGCCTCTATCCCACTCTCTAATGAGTAAAACATAAGCGAGGGTTTTAATTAACAATTGTGAAATATAAATAAACACAAAATAATTGCAATTTTTAGAGATTTATTCATACAAATATTTCAAATAATTTTTGATGATGTTTAACTGACTGGAGGGTGGGATAGAGGCCACCCACCTACCCTATCATGTTTAACAGGAAAACAATTGTGATAATTGAATTGAAAATGAAAATTTGCTTTTACGCGGAAACAACCTTACAAAATCTGAATACAGTTGTACAATAAGATAAAACTCACAATAATTAATCTTAACATCACCATTCTTATAAATTATCGATTAAAACTTTTCAAACTTCAACATAACAAAAAAATGGCGATTATTAAAAATTATAAATTTGCTATTACGCAGAAATAATCATATAATTTCTGAATGCATTAATAACTAACATAAATTAATATGAATATTGTCATTATTATAAATAATCGATTGAAAATTTAATGAGGAATTTTTTTTTTCGACGAGTTAAAGAAAATTAATTATTTCCATTCTCCCCGGGCAGAAAACGCTCATATTTATGTAACCCACACAAAATGCAAACTGACCCGCAAACTAATAAGTCAGCGTTATCTTCGTTACTGGGGAACATAACCCAATGTAATAAATATATCTTACATGTGAGAAATCGCCACGTTTTAATCCAGGAAAGCCGTAAAATATTATAAAATTTTATACGCACCACCTTATTTTGCTTTATTTTATTTCACTTTTATTTCTATTTTTTTTTTGTGTCGAGCGCGCGTATCTAGACTAAAATCGCGCAATTTATTACGCGTGCGCGCGACATTTGCAATTATTACAGCGGCTGTAAAATAAACCCGATGAATGCGTGAATTACGCATTAATTTTGTCACGATTTCATTTTAATAATTAGGTACATAAAAATGTTCTCCATCACTTGTAAATCACGTTATTCATAATCACCTTACGTTTAATTTAATTGTTTTAAATAATATTTTGAAAGTATTATACAGGGTGACTGACGAAAAACCTTTGGTGCTGTATCTCGCTTATTTTTGATCCGATTTGAATAAATAAAACATCAAATTAAATGATTTTTAAAAGACTTTAATATGAACTGTACTGATATTTTTTCTTGCATCCAGTTTTTGATAAAAGACGATCAACTTTTTTTTTTTCAAATTGCACTGTATATATTTTGTACTGATCCGCAAGGAGATTTTTTTCTGAATCTAAATTTGTAAACGATTTTATCCATTCATCAAACCAAAGTCGAGAAATTGAGGATTAAAAAAAAAAAATTAAAAATCAAATACCCATAGTAAACAATATACAGAGCCTATTCCAAATGTCAAAAGTGACAGTGTCAGTCATTGGTACAATACTGCAATGATTTTTAATAATTTCATAATAAAAATGTTGCAAGATTTCAAAAACTGAACAACGATTTCTGTAGAAGCACAAAATCCTAGTACAGTGTTTGAAATGTTGCAACATTTTAATTATGAAATAATTAAAAATCGTTGCAGTATTGTATCAATGGCTGTCACTGTCACTTTTGACATTTAAAATAGGGTCTGTATATTGTTTACAATGGATACTTGAGTTTTTATTTATTTTTTTAATCCTCAATTTCTCGACTTAAGTTTGATGTATGGATAAATTTGTCTACAATTTTATATCAATAAAAATATATATACAGTGCAATAAAAAAAAAAATGTTGATCGTATTTTGTCAAAAACTGGATGCGAGAAAAAATAACAGTTTAGATCCTATTAAAGTCTTTTAAAAACGGTTTAATTTGATGTTTTATTTATTAAAATCGGATCAAAAATAAGCGAGATACAGCACCAAAGGTTTTTTGTCAGTCACCCTGTATAGTGCATTAAAATAGGGTATTTCATTTACGAAAATTTACCAAAGTGATTAAAATAGGGTAGTTTTAGTTGTGTTAAAGCATGTTTAGAAAGATTTATATGATGTATTACATAATTGCATTTATGTTTTCAATTGTATTGTTTGTTTTTCTTAACATTTCTTTAAAATAAAGTTTGGTTATTTTTATTATTGTTATTATTAAAATAGAGTAATTTTGTAAATTGTATGCAACCCAATTATCAAACAATTCGAACGTCTAGTCGACTAATTTCAAACATCTGGCCCTGGTAGAATACTTTAACATTAAGATTCACGACGCGGCGTTAATAAGCCCCTGAGCGGCACGTGATCACGATAGGGTCGGGTTGCGGTAGGTAAGGGTGGGGCCCCCTCATCCGGTTCACCCGAATTTTCGACCTTTCCCAACGGCGTGCCGTCGTATCCGTACAGTAATGATACACGGAGTGTGCAGCACAATTACTTCCACGTAAAGCATAACTCGTAGGATATTACGGTAGGTTACGTCTGGACGCTGCCTCGCGACCGGGTTACCACTCGCATGTATTGCTGCATATGTGTGTTGTATGTGTATGTGTGTGTGTGTGTGTTCAGTTGGAGTTGCAAGTGCGTCGGAATGAATGCACTTAATACATCGTTAATTCGCAATTTTATTTACGTAGTAGTTGTTACAATCACATAATTAAACATTATTACATTTATTATTAGTGTAAGTTAGGTGGGTGGCCACTATCCCACCCTCTAATAAATTTATTATTTACAAGGGTTTGTAAGAAGTAAACTACGAGTAATGATTGTATTTAATTCTATTTAATTATTTGTTAATTCTGTAAACCTCCGCTGATGCTTCAATGATTGTAGGCTGGGATAGTGGCCACCCACCCACCCTACATATATTTTGCAATCTAAACCACAAATCTTACTTTTCGTTTTCAAGAAAATAAATCTAAGTATTTGATGATGAGAGACAAAATAAGTAAGCAAGGGTTTCTAGTTTGAATTAGTATTATATTTGTACCGTGGGCGGGTGTTCAATATCCCACCCTCCAATTAATTATGAATAAGAGTTTGTAAAAAGTAAACCGCGAGTAATAATAAATAAACACCTTCTTAAAATTTTTCTATTTTAATTTATTGTTAATTCTGTAAACCTCCGCTAATGTTTCATTAATTGTAGGGTGGGATAGTGGCCACCCACCCACCCTACATATATTTTGCAATCTAAACTACAAATTTTAGTTTTCGTTTCCAAGCAAAATAAATCAAATTATTTGATGATGGTGCCAAAATAACTAAACATGAGTTTGTAGTTAAAATTTTCATTATACATGTAGGGTGGGTGGGTGGTCACTATTCCATCCTCCAAACGTTAAACATAAGCGGAGGTTTACACAATTAACAATTAATTAAAATAGAAAATTTTTAAAAAGATTTGTTTATTAACACTTATTAACCCTTGTTAATAATAAATTAATTAAAGGGTGGAATAATAATCACCCACCCACCCTACATGTATAATAAAAATTTTAACTAGAAGCTCGTATTTTCCCCCATTTCGTTTATTTATTTTTATTTTTATTGATAATTTTCAATATTCCAAACAAACATGTTGTTTTTTTTTAATTACTCCCCTTAAGCAAGGTAGTTCAAAACTCCTCTGGATGATAGAATTTTTTTATTAATACTCACTAATTAGTGATAGATTTTATATATGATAGTTTCATTAATTTGTTTCAATTGGTAATGAATCTACAATGTTGTTTCTGCAAAAAATCATACAGTTTACTTTAACGCCATCTTTTGTTAGGAGATAACAAATATATTTTGGTTTGGTCATAAAGGTACGTTAATAAGTAATTGATTTGATATAAATTTTTTCGTTTTGATTTGATTTTATTAATTTACACACTCAAAAATTTTACTCTGTCAATTTTCTTTTATACAAATTTTGTAATTAAAATTATTTCAAATCGCCAGGCGATCAGTAATTAATGTTAATATGTATATATAGGGTGGGTGGGTGGTTTGTATCCCACCCTCCAGTCAATAAAACATCATCAAAAATTATTTGAAATATTCGTATGAATAAATCTCTAAAAATTGCAATTATTTTGTGTTAATTTATATTTTACAACTATTAATTAAAACCTCGCTTATGTTTAACTCATTAGAGAGTGGGATAGAGGCCACTCACCCACCCTACATATCTATGATAACTTTAATTGTTAATCATTGATGATTTTGCTGCTAAAAACAATAAAACCCTTTACATAATAAAAAGTAAAACAAAATCAAAATTTATGTTTAATTAATAAGTGACTTTCTTTAGTTAATACTACCTAATTTAGATTTAAAGTCTGCCCACCCATCATACATCAAATTTTTACTAATTTACTTACTCTAAAATTTTACCTATAATTTCTTTTCTATTCAAAAAGTTTTGTAATTAATTTTATTGGAAACCACGAGGCGATCAGTAATTAAAGTTTATATGTATATGTAGGGTGGGTGGGTGACCTCTATTCCACCCTCCAATCAGTAAAACATCATCAAAAATTATTTAAAATATTTGTATGAATACATCAATAAAAAGTGCAATTATTTGTTTGTTTACGGTTTTCAACTTCTAACTGGATCCTTCGCTTATGTTTAACTGATTGGAGGGTGGGATACAGGCCACCCACCCACCCTACATATACATGATAACTTTAATTGCTAATCGTTGATGATTTTGCTGCTAAAAACAATCAAACACTTTATATAATACAAAATAAAACAAAATCAAAATTTAAGTTTAAATATAAATTACTTTCTATAGCTAATCTTATCTAATTTAGATTTAAAGTCTACCCACCCATCATGCATCTCGTTTTTACTAATTTACTCACTCAAAATATGTTGCTTTTAATTTCTATTTATTCAAACAGTTTTCTAATGAATTTTATTGGAAACTTCGAGACAATCAGTAATTGAAATTTTTATGTATATGTAGGGTGGGTGGGCGGCCTCTATTCCACCCTTCAATCAGTAAAACATCATGAAAAATTATTTAAAATATTTGTATGAATACATTAATAAAAAATGCAATTATTTGTTTGTTTACGGTTTTCAACTTCTAACTAGAACCCTCGCTTATGTTTTACTGATTGGAGGGTGGGATAGTGGCCACCCACCCACCCTACATATATATGATAACTTTAATTGCTAAGTCGTGATGATGTTGCTGCTAAAAACAGTCCAACCCTTTATGAATAAAAAAATAAAACATAATCCAATTTTAAATTTAAATATAAATGTCTTTCTATAGCTAACCTTATCTAATTTAAATTGTTTAAAGTCTGCCCACCCACCATGAATCAAATTTTTACTAATTTACTCAAAAGTTTTACTTTTTTAATTTCCTTTTATTCAAAAAGTTTTGTAATTAATTTTATTAGAAACCGCGAGACTATAAGATATTATAGTTTATATGTATGTAGGGTGGGTGGGTGGCCTCTATCCCACCTTACAATCAGTAAAACATCATTAAAAGTTATTTGAATAGATTATATGAATAAATCTTTAAAATTACAATTATTTTGTGTTTATTTATATTTTACAACTTCTAAATGAAACCTTCGCTCATGTTTTACTGATTAGAAGGTGGGATAGAGGCCTCCCACCCACCCTACATATAAATAGTAATTTTAATTGCTAATCGTTGTTGATTTTGCTATTAAAAACAAACAAACCCTTTACGTAATAAAAAGTAAAACAAAATCAAAATTTATGTTTAATTAATAAGTGACTTTCTTTAGTTAATACTACCTGATTTAGACTTAAAGTCTGCCCACCCATCATGCATCAAATATTTACTAATTTACTCACTTTAAAATTTTACCTATAATTTCTTTTCTATTCAAAAAGTTTTGTAATTAATTTTATTGGAAACCACGAGACAATAAGGAATTATAGTTTATATGTATATGTAGGGTGGGTGGGTGGCCTCTATTACACCCTCCAATTAGTAAAACATCATCAAAAGTCATTTGAAAAATTTGTATGGATAAATCTCTAAAAATTGCAATTATTTTGTGTTTCTTTATATTTTACAACTTTTAATTAAAACACTCGCTTGTGTTTTACTGACTGAAAGATGGGATAGAGGCCCCCCACCCACCCTACATATACATAATAACTCTAATTCCTAATCGTTGATGATTTTGCTGCTAAAAACAATTAAATGCTTTATGTACTAAAAAATATCAAAATTGAAGTTTAAATATAAATGAGTTTCTATAGCTAATCTTATCTAATTTATATTTAAAGTCTGCCCACCCATCATTCATAAAATTTTTACCGATTTATTCACTCAAAAATTATACTTTTTAAATTTCTTTTTAATTCAAAATGTCTTGAAATTAACTTTATTGGAAACCGCGAGACGATAAGGAATTATAGTTTATATATATATATATGTAGGGTGGGTGGGTGGCCTCTATAAATTCTCCCCATCCATCATGCATTTAATTTTTACTAATTTACTCACTGAAAAAGATTACCTTTTTATTTTTTTTATTTAAAAAGTTTTGTAATTAATTTTATTGGAAACCGCGAGACAATCAGTAATTGAAATTTTTATGTATATGTAGGGTGGGTGGGCGGCCTCTATCTCACCCTCCAATCAGTAAAACATCATCAAAGATTATTTAAAATATTTGTATGAATACATCAATAAAAAATGCAATTATTTGTTTGTTTACGGTTTTCAATTTCTAACTAGAACCCTTGCTTATGTTGTACTGATTGGGGGGTGCGATAGTGGCCACCCGCCCACCCTACATATACATATAAACTCTAATTGCTAAGTCCTGATGATGTTGCTGCTAAAAATAATTAAACCCTTTATGAATAAAAAAATAAAACATAATCCAATTTTAAATTTAATATAAATGGCTTTCTATAGCTAATCTTATCTAATTTAGATTGTTTAAAGTCTGCCCACCCATCATGAATCAAATTTTTACTAATTTACACACTCAAAAGTTTTACCTTTTTAATTTCCTTTTATTCAAAAAGTTTTGTAATTAATTTTATTGGAAACCGCGAGACGATAAGGAATTAAAGTTAATATGTATATGTAGGGTGGGTGGGTGGCCTCTATCCCCTCCTCCAATCAGTAAAACATCATCAAAAGTTATTTAAATAAATTGTATGCATAAATCTCTAAAATTACAATTATTTTCTGTTTATTTATATTTTACAACTTTTAAATGAAACCTAGGTCATGTTTTACCATTTGGAAGGTGGGATAGAGGCCTCCCACCCACCCTACATATAAATAGTAACTTTAATTGCGAATCGTTGATGATTTTGGAATTAAAAACAAACAAACCCTTTACGTAATAAAAAGTAAAAGAAAATCAAAATTTAGGTTTAATTAATAAGTGACTTTCTATAGTTAATACTACCTAATTTAGATTTAAAGTCTGCCCACCCATCATGCATCAAATTTCTACTAATTTACTCACTCAAAAACATTATCTTTTTGGTTTTTTTTTATTCAAAAGTTTTGTAATTAATTTTATTGGAAACCACGAGGCGATCAGTAATTAAAGTTTATATGTATATGTAGGGTGGGTGGGTGGCCTCTATTCCACCCTCCAATCAGTAAAACATCATCAAAATTTATCTAAAATATTTGTATGAATACATCAATAAAAAATGCAATTATTTGTTTGTTTACGGTTTTCAACTTCTAACTGGATCCTTCGCTTATGTTTAACTGATTGGAGAGTGGGATACAGGCCACCCACCCACCCTACATATACATGATAACTTTAATTGCTAATCGTTGATGATTTTGCTGCTAGAAACAATGAAACACTTTATATAATACAAAATAAAACAAAATCAAAATTTAAGTTTAAATATAAATTACTTTCTATAGATAATCTTATCTAATTTAGATTTAAAGTCTGCCCACCCATCATGCATCTAATTTTTACTAATTTACTCACTCAAAATATGTTGCTTTAAATTTCTATTTATTCAAAAAGTTTTCTAATGAATTTTATTGGAAACTTCGAGACAATCAGTAATTGAAATTTTTATGTATATGTAGGGTGGGTGGGCGGCCTCTATCTCACCCTCCAATTAGTAAAACATCATCAAAAGTTATTTAAAATATTTGTATGAATACATCAATAAAAAATGCAATTATTTGTTTGTTTACGGTTTTCAATTTCTAACTAGAACCCTTGCTTATGTTGTACTGAATGGAGGGTGGGATAGTGGCCACCCGCCCACCCTACATATACATATAAACTCTAATTGCTAAGTCCTGATGATGTTGCTGCTAAAAACAATCAAACCCTTTATGAATAAAAAAATAAAACATAATCCAATTTTAAATTTAATATAAATGGCTTTCTATAGCTAATCTTATCTAATTTAGATTGTTTAAAGTCTGCCCACCCATCATGAATCAAATTTTTACTAATTTACACACTCAAAAGTTTTACCATTTTAATTTCCTTTTATTCAAAAAGTTTTGTAATTAATTTTATTGGAAACCGCGAGACAATAAGGAATTAAAGTTTATATGTATTTGTAGTGTGGGTGGGTGGCCTCTATCCCACCCTCCAATCAGTAAAACATCATCAAAAATTATTTGAAATGTTTGTATGAATAAATATTTAAAAATCGCAATTATTTTATGTTTATTTATATTCTACAACTTCTAATTAAAACCCTCACTCATATTTTACTGATTGGAGGGTGGGATAGTGGCCACCCACCCACCCTACATATACATGATAACTTTAATTGCTAATCGTTGATGATTTTGCTGCTAAAAACAATCAAACCCTTTATGAATAAAAAAATAAAACATAATCCAATTTTAAATTTAAATATAAATGGCTTTCTATAGCTAACCTTATCTAATTTATATTTAAAGTCTGCCCACCCATCATGCATAAAATTTTTACAGATTTATTCACTCAAAAATTATACTTTTTAAATTTCTTTTTAATTCAAAATGTCTTGAAATTAACTTTATTGGAAACCGCGAGACGATAAGGAATTATAGTTTATATATATATGTAGGGTGGGTGAGTGGCCTCTATAAATTCTCCCCATCCATCATGCATTTAATTTTTACTAATTTACTCACTGAAAAAGATTACCTTTTTATTTTTTTTTATTCAAAAAGTTTTGTAATTAATTTTATTGGAAACCGCGAGACAATCAGTAATTGAAATTTATATGTATATGTAGGGTGGGTGGGTGACCTCTATTCCACCCTCCAATCAGTAAAACATCATCAAAGATTATTTAAAATATTTGTATGAATACATCAATAAAAAATGCAATTATTTGTTTGTTTACGGTTTTCAACTTCTAACTGGATCCTTCGCTTATGTTTAACTGATTGGAGGGTGGGATACAGGCCACCCACCCACCCTACATATACATGATAACTTTAATTGCTAATCGTTGATGATTTTGCTGCTAAAAACAATCAAACACTTTATATAATACAAAATAAAACAAAATCAAAATTTAAGTTTAAATATAAATTACTTTCTATAGCTAATCTTATCTAATTTAGATTTAAAGTCTGCCCACCCATCATGCATCTAATTTTTACTAATTTACTCACTCAAAATATGTTGCTTTTAATTTCTATTTATTCAAAAAGTTTTCTAATGAATTTTATTGGAAACTTCGAGACAATCAGTAATTGAAATTTGTATGTATATGTAGGGTGGGTGGGCGGCCTCTATCTCACCCTCCAATTAGTAAAACATCATCAAAAGTCATTTGAAAAATTTGTATGGATAAATCTCTAAAAATTGCAATTATTTTGTGTTTCTTTATATTTTACAACTTTTAATTAAAACACTCGCTTGTGTTTTACTGACTGAAAGATGGAATAGAGGCCCCCACCCACCCTACATATACATAATAACTCTAATTCCTAATCGTTGATGATTTTGCTGCTAAAAACAATTAAATGCTTTATGTACTAAAAAATATCAAAATTGAAGTTTAAATATAAATGAGTTTCTATAGCTAATCTTATCTAATTTATATTTAAAGTCTGCCCACCCATCATGCATAAAATTTTTAGCGATTTATTCACTCAAAAATTATACTTTTTAAATTTCTTTTTAATTCAAAATGTCTTGAAATTAACTTTATTGGAAACCGCGAGACGATAAGGAATTATAGTTTATATATATATATGTAGGGTGGGTGGGTGGCCTCTATAAATTCTCCCCATCCATCATGAATTTAATTTTTACTAATTTACTCACTGAAAAAGATTACCTTTTTATTTTTTTTTTATTCAAAAAGTTTTGTAATTAATTTTATTGGAAACCGCGAGACAATCAGTAATTGAAATTTATATGTATATGTAGGGTGGGTGGGTGGCCTCTATCCCACCCTCCAATTAGAAAAACATCATCAAAAATTATTTAAAATATTTGTATGAATACATCAATAAAAAATGCAATTATTTCTTTGTTTACGATTTTCAACTTCTAACTAGAACCCTCGCTTATGTTTTACTGATTGGGGGGTGGGATAGGTGCCACCCACCCACCCTACATATACATGATAACTTTAATTGCTAAGTCTTATGATGTTGCTGCTAAAAACAATCAAACCCTTTATGAATAAAAAAATAAAACAAAATCCAATTTTAAATTTAAATATAAATGACTTTCTATAGCTTATCTTATCTAATTTAGATGATTTAAAGTCTGCCCACCCATCATGAATCAAATTTTTACTAATTTACACACTCAAAAGTTTTACCTTTTTAATTTCCTTTTATACAAAAAGTTTTGTAATTAATTTTATTGGAAACCTCAAGACGATAAGGGATTATAGTTTATATGTATATGTAGGGTGTGTGGGTGGCCCCTATTACACCCTTCAATCAGTAAAACATCATCAAAAGTCATTTGAACAATTTGTATGGATAAATCTCTAAAAATTGCAATTATTTTGTGTTTCTTTATATTTTACATTGTGCACAAAAAATATAATTTTCGTGCAACTGGAACCATAGTAATAAATAAATAGTAAATATAAGTTTATTCGCATATATAACTTAAAAAATATGCAAAATCTAAAACTTTCATTAAACAATGTTGATTGTCCAATATTGAAGGAATGTAAAGAACATTTGGTTGTTTTATCAGTAGCTTTAAAAGTCAATCCTGCTTTCAAGAAATCTTTCAAAACCCAAAATAATAAATATAACAAACTACTTCAACAACACCGAAAGAACGAAATTGCAAATAAAATTGTAAATAGCGATAACATAAATAAAACAGCATGGAACATAATTCAAAACTCAGTGGGTAATAAAAACAAAAGAAATAATACTCTGCCTGACGTAAATCAACAAAAACTTGCAAATGATTTCAATTGTTATTTCACTGAATCGATTCATGATATGTTGCAAAATGTATGTCATTGTGAAAATATACCATTAAATTTTAAAAGTATATATCTCCGTCCAACCTGTTACACAGAAGTATACAACATTGTAACTAACCTTAAAAATAAAAACAGTACCGGTCATGATGGAATTAGCGCCAAAGTTTTAAAACAAATTATTGAGGGAATGGTTGAACCTTTGACGCCATTAATAAACTTAAGTTTATCTACTAGTGTCTTTCCTAAACACTTAAAAATTGCGACTTTGGTGCCAGTATTTAAAAAGGACGACATAAATGATTTTGCCAATTATCGCCCGATAAGTTTGTTTCAAACGTATTTGAAAAATTTTTATGCAACAGAATATTAACATTTTTAATGATTGCAGTCTTCTTTATACAATGCAACATGGTTTCATGTCAGGAAAAGGAATCAATACTGCATTATTTCAGTTTTTGACCCAACTTACTTCATACTTAGAAAATAGAGAAATTCCTATGGCGATATATCTAGATCTAACTAAAGCTTTTGATAGTATTGATCATTCAATACTACTTAAAAAATTGTATAGGTATGGTGAAAGGGGCGTTGGATATAATCTAATCGAATCATATCTAACGGATCGCCACCAAATGGTAAAAATTGGATCATTTAAGTCAGAGCTCTTAAAATTAAATACAGGAATACGTCAGGGAAGTATTTTTGGTCCGTTAGTCTTTATTATTTACATTAATGATTTATTTAGTATTGTAAATCAAAGCGAGTGTCTATTAGAAGGTTATGCGGATGACACCACATATTTAGTTAGTGGTAATAGTGTACATAATGTAATATCTAAAAGCAATCAAGTTTACAAAATACTGCATACGTGGTTTTTGCAAAATAAATTCATATTAAATAGTAAAAAAAACGAAAGCAATGATTTTCAAGACAAAAAACGCTGCTTTAGACATTCCATGCGTGGTAAACTTACAAGTGGAGGAAATAGAAGTAAAGCAACATGTAAAATTATTAGGTATCACAGTGGATAATGAACTAAATCGGAAACAACGTATAAATAATACTGTAAATAAATTAAATTCGGCTTGTTATATGATAAGTTCCATGCAAAAAATTGCTGACAATAATATTTTGCTATTAATTTACCTCGATACTTGTTCTGCTACTCTCTTGATGGAACCAAATTTTCAAATTACGAGTAGTAAAACTCTTGTTATGTTCCATTTCTTTATTTTCAGATAACTGACACGTGTTTCGGTCCTTGCGGATCATTATCAAAGTTAAAAGTTGAAAGTAATTAAATAATAATTATTAAAACTAAATCAAAATTTAAGTTTAAATATAAATAACTTTCTATAGCTAATCCTATCTTATTTAGATTTAAAGTCTACCTACCCATCATGAATCTAATATTTACTAAATTACCCACTCAAAAATGTTTCCTTTTTAATTTCTTTTTTATTCAAAAAGTTTTATAATTAAATTTATTGGAAATCGTAAGACGAAAAGGAATTAAAGTTTATATGTATATGTAAGGTGGGTGGGTGGCCTCTATCTCACCCTCCAATCAGTAAAACATGATCAAAGTTATTTGAAAAATTTGAATGAATAAATCTCTGAAAATTGCAATTATTTTGTGTTTATTTCTATTATATAACTTTGAATTATAACCCTCGCTTATGTTTTACTGATTGGAGTGTGGGATAGAGGCCACCCACCCACCCTACATATAAATGATGACTTTAATTGCTAATGGTTGATGTTTTTGCTACTAAAAACAGTCGAATCCTTTAAGTAAATAAAAATAAAACAAAATCAAAATTTAAGTTTACAAAAAATAACATTCTATAGTTAATATTATGTAATTTAAATTTAAACCCGCCCACCCATCGCATCTAATTTTTCTGTCAAAAATCATTTTTATTTTGAATCCCAAAGTTACATAACGTTTTACCTAGTCATTTAAATGCTCTAAATAATAGTACATTAGCAAAATCATATTACGTGAGTTCTGTTAAGAGATGACTCATTAAATTTCATATGAACTTAATTTTTTAATAAGTAACTGTTAATTTATATAATTTTAGTGTAAGTATTTGTGTTTTTATATCTACATATGTAATAATAAAATGAGTCTATTCGGTTCATGGTACAATGAATATTATGATAATAGTAGTTAAAAATATATAGATACTCGAATATTTAATCAGAAACAAGGAATATTAGTTTTAGAAATTAAGATTTTGCTTATTGTTTAAATGCATTTAAAAAATTGGTTTCTGCGCAAAAGAGGATTTTTTATTTTTTATTTTTCGATCATTGCCATTTTTTTTCTTGTTAAACTTTGAAAAGTTTTTGATCAATTATTTATAGAGATAACAATTTTAACATTAATTTCTGTTAGTTTTATCTTATCGTGTAAATGTATTCAGAATTTATTGGGTTGTTTATAAGTTAAAGCAAATTTCCACCTTCAATTTTTTTAATCATCGCCATTTTTATTCTGTTGAAGTTTAAAAAGTTTTAATCAATAAATTATGATAATAATAATGTTAACATTATTTCATGCTAGTTTCGTCTTATTGTGTATACTCATTCAGATTTTATAAATTTGTTTCTGCATAAAAGCAAATTTTCACCATTTTCATTTTTTGATCATCGCAATTTCTTTTCTGTTGAAGTTATGATGATGACAATGTTTAAATTAATTCATGTCAGTTTTATCCTTTTAATTATGCTCATTCAAAATTTATAAAGTTGTGTCTACGTAAAAGCAATTTTTTTTGATTTACGCCATTTTTTCCTTTTTAGTTTAAAAAGTTTTAATCATTAATTTATAATGATAACAATGTTAAGATTAATTTATGTTAGTTATATCTTATTGTGTACATGCATTAGGAATATATAAGGTTGTTTCTGCGTTAAAGCAAATTTTCCTCTTCATTATTTTGACCATTGTCAATTTCTTTTCTGTTGAAGTTTGAAAAGTTTTTATTGATAAGTTATGATGATGACAATGTGTAGATTAATTCATGTTAGTTTTATCTTATTATATGCACTTATTCAAAATTTATAAAGTTGTTTCTACGTAAAAGCAAATTTTCACCTTTAATTTTTTTGATCAACGCCAATTTTTTTCTGTTATAGTTTAAAAAGTTTTAATCGTTAATTTATAATGATAACAATGTTAAGATTAATTTATGTTAATTATATCAGATTGTGAAAATGCATTCAGAATATATAAGATTGTTTCTGTGTGAAAGCAAATTTTCATCCTTATTTTTTTGATCCTCATTCCCAAGGAAATTTTAAGTGTTTTAATCGATAATTTATAATGATAACAATGTTTAGATTATTATTATGATTAGAACATTCGAAATTTGTAAGGTTATTTCTATGTAAACGCAAATTTTCACCTTCAATTTTTTTATCAATACCATTTTTTTACTTTTATAGTTTAAAAAGTTTTAATAGATATATTACAATGATAACAATGTTAAACTTAATTTATGTTAGTGATATCTTATTGTGAAAATGCATTCAGAATATATAAGGTTGTTTCTGCGTTAAAGCAAATTTTCCTCTTCATTATTTTGATCATCGTCAATTTTTTTCCTGTTGAAGTTTAAAAAGTTTAATTCAATAATTTATAAGAATGATAATGTTAAAATTAATTTATGTTAGTTTTATATTATTACATTAAATACATTCGAAATTTGTAAGGTTGTTTCTGTGCACAAACAAATTTTTATCTTCAATTTTTTTTTATCAACACCAGTTTTTTTTTCCTGTCGAAGTTTGAAAAGTTTGAATTGATAATTTATATTGATAATAATGTTAAGATTAATTCATGTGAGTTTATAGTTGATGCTTGAAGCCATTACTTTGTGATACATTTTGAGAATTAGGACGATAAATAAAATTCACTTTCAAAATGACCATGTAATGGTTGAAACCGGTCACTAATAATAAAAACCGTGTGTGATAACAACAAAGTGAATTTTATTTATCGTCCTCATGTGAGTTTTATCGTATTATATACGCTCATTCAGAATTTATAAAGTTGTTTCGGAGTAAAAGCAAATTTTCATCTTTAATTTTTTCGATGATTGTCATTTCTTTCGCGTTGAAGTTTAAAAAGTTTTATTCAATAATTTTTAATAATGGTAATGTTAGAATTAATTTATATTAGTTTTATCTTATTATATAAATACATTCGAAATTTGTAAGGTTGTTTTTGTACACAAACAAATTTTTATCTTCAATTTTTTTGACCATCGCTAATTTTTTTCCTTTTGAAGTATGAAAAGTTTGAATTAATAATTTATATTGATGATAATGTTGAGATTAATTCATGTGAGTTTTATCTTATTGTATAATTGCATTCAGATTTTGTAAGGTTGTTTCTGCGTAAGAGCAAATTATCATTTACAATTCAATTCACTATTGCTATTTTTTTTTCTGGTAAAGTTTGAAAAGTTTTTTTCAATAATTCATAATGATGACAATGTTAACAATAATCCATATTAGTTTTATCGTATTATATACACTAATTTAGAATTTATAAAGTTGTTTCTGAGAGAAGGCAAATTTTCGCGTTTAATTTTTTTGATGAATGTCATTTTTTTCCTTTTGAAGTTTGAAAAGTTTTAATCGTTAATTTATAATGATAATAATGTTAAGATTAATTTATGTTAGTTTTGTCTCATTGTATTAATTCATTTGAAATGTTTAAGGTTTTTTCTACGTAAAAGAAAATTTTTACTTTCAATATTTTTTTATCAACGCCAATTTTTTTCTGTTATAATTTTAAAAGTTTTCATCGTTAATTTATAATGATAATAATGTTAAGATTAAATTACATTAGTTTTATCTTATTGTGTAAATGCATTCGGAATATATAAGGTTGTTTCTGCGTTAAAGCAAATTTTCCTCTTCAATATTTTGATCATCGTCAATTTTTTTTCTTGTTGAAGTTTAAAAAGTTTTATTCAATAATTAAGAAGAATGATAATGTTAAAATTAATTTATGGTAGTTTTATCTTATTGTATAAATACATTCGAAATTAGTAAGGTTGTTTCTGTGCACAAACAAATTTGTATCTTCAATTTTTTTGACCATCGCCAATTTTTTCCTTTTGAAGTATGAAAAGTTTGAATGAATAATTTATATTGATGATAATGTTAAGATTATTTCATGTGAGTTTTATCTTATTGTATAATTGCATTCAGATTTTGTAAGGTTATTTCTGCGTAAGAGCAAATTATCATCTTCAACTCAATTGATTATCGCTATTTTTTTCTGTGTTAAAGTTTGAAAAGTTATTTTCAATAATTTATAATGATGATAATGTAACAATTAATTTACCTTAGTCTTATATTTTTGTATTTACTCATTCGGAATTTATAAAGTTGTTTCTGAGTAAAAGCAAATTTTCCTGTATAATTTTTTTGATGATTGTCATTTTTTTCCTGTTGAAGTTTGAAAAGTTTTAATCGTTAATTTATAATGATAATAATGTTAAGACTAATTTATGTTAGTTTTATCTTAATGATTAAATCCATTCAAAATTTATAAAGTTGTTTCTGTGTGAAAACAAATTTTCATCTTCAATTTTTTTGACCATCGTCATTTTTTTCCTTTTGATGTTTGGAAAGTTTGAATCGATAGTTTATATTGATGATAATGTTAAGATTAATTTATGTTAGTTTTATCTCATTGTATAAATTCATTCGAAATGTTTAAGGTTGTTTCTACGTAAAAGCAAATTTTTACTTTCAATATTTTCTGATCAACGCCAATTTTTTTCTGTTATAATTTTGAAAGTTTTCACCATTAATTTATAATGATAACAATGTTAAGATTAAATTACGTTGGTTTTATCTTATTGTGTAAATGCATTCAGAAGATATAAAGTTGTTTCTGCGCGAAAGTAAATTTTCATTTTCAATTTTTTGATCATCGTCACTTTTTTTTCTTCTTGAAGTTTGAAAAGTTTTTTTTCAATAATTTATTAGGATGATCATGTTAAAATTAAATTATGTTAGTTTTATCTTAATGATTAAATCCATTCAAAATTTATAAGGTTGTTTCTGCGTGAAGACAAATTTTCATCTGCAATTTTTTTAACCATCGTCATTTTTTTCCTTTTGATGTTTGGAAAGTTTGAATTAATAATTTATATTGATGATAATGTTAAGATTAATTTGTATTAGTTTTATTGTATTTGATGATTGCGTTTGGATTTTGTAAGGTTGTTTCTGTTTAAAGGTAAATCAGTTTTCATTGAACGGATAAAATGTGATATTATGAAGACGTACCGATTTGGTATTACAGGTAGCCGTTCGGAGCGAAAATGCCGTAAACGTCGCGCAATAAAGAACAAAATTTATGCAAATTGGCATCTTTCACCTTGAATGAAGTTGGCCAACGCTACACAGATTTGTGCTAATCTTCGCAATTTAAGATTAGGTTAAGTGACATTGATTGGTCTCCTGCAACAGCGCCATTAATAAAGGAGGTTACATTTACATCGGCCATAAATTATTCATACATAATCGAATTGTGCATTCGAATATATTCACGTTGCATTTGATAACCGCACGGCAACAACAAAAAAAAACGAAAATAAATCGCCAACTGTAAATCGTTTGGCGAAACGCTCGGATTCGATTCGTGATTTATTCGATCGGTTAGTGTGTATCTATTAGTTATTTTCATCATAAAATTTGAATTGCACATTAAAACGTACGCTGACGTTGTTGCACAATAAAGAGCTTTAGACGTCTGCGTTTCCTCGTGCATTCCAGTTTCCAATGTGAAACGAGAATGAAATCAAAGCCCCCAATATCGCTGCAAACTGGAAGGCGGGAGTACAATGTGCAAAACGGCAAACGGTAAACGTTTCAGCTCTTATATACCTCTATGTGTTTGTATGCATGTGTAGGTGTGTGTGTGTGTGTGTGTGTGTGTGACGTAACTTCACTGCATACACGTGAATACGCCGATATTTGCAAGCATATAATAATGATGGTTATATGTTACGATACCTCATAAATGAGAGTAGTAATCCTGAGTGGTCCACGGGCATGTTATGATGGCCAAAGAACAGAGTGTACTGTTGGAGAGTGCAATTGCATATAGCACATCTAGCTCTAACCTTGACACTCTTTGCACTACAGATATACTCACCTACGTTCGTAGCCTCTCTTATTGATTTTCACCGGTTTATTTTAAGGCGGACGACGCTGAAATTTTCTTCCTTCAAATTTTTTCAAACCTCATTCTAAAGATTTCGATGAAAAGTATTTAAAAATTACATAGAAATTTTTTTGGGCATTAGAAATTAAAAGTTTTTTTGGGCTTTTTCTAAAAATATTGATAGATTTTATAGAAATTACCAATTGAATACAAATAATCGTATGAAAAATCTAAAGATATTTTTATGAAAGAAAGTGATTTGGAGTTTCAACATGTAACAACTTCATCAATACAGTATTTAGAAAGGTTTTTCTAAATATTTACTTTTCTATTCTAAAAATGTTAGTGATACATTTCATAGAAATCTTTTTGGTATTGGTTTTGGTTTAAAAACTTCTTTATCAATATAGAAGTTTTTGTACCAAAAGTAATTTTTTTGTTTGTAAATCAAAAGATTGATTTTATAGCAATCATTTTTATAGCAAATAGTATTTATTTTTGTACATATGTGTACACTATTGTAAAAGGTGAAACCGGTTATAAATGAATAAGTAAATGAACTGCACTCTTGGTGAAATAAAATGTTAATAGTATTTAAGTTTTAAGATTTAGATTATTAAAAAAATATGCAGATATTTTTTATGTTGTTTTGAGAAATTAAAGTGAAATCGATGTAATTATTTATGATTGTCAAATGCACAATTAAATTTACATATAAATATATAATTAATCGAGATAATAATTATCTCCACTATTGACAGATTGCTCATTCATTATTGGAACGTTGAAGCGGTTTTGTGTAAACCGTATTTTGACCCAAATTTAAATCAATTGATAATCACATGTAATTAACGTCGAACGCGATTTAACATGATGGCGTGCTAGAGTTTAGACTCATTTTTTTTTATCTTATCTACGAGGACTGGGTGTTAACTAAATTCTAGAAATCGTAGACCAATGGTGGATCGATTATATCGAGTGTTTACTTTTTGATTCATAATAAAATGTCTATAAATTATTTTTTGTTGTTGTTGTACTTGTTTACATCCTTAATTAGCTTACGAGTTATTGAAACAATCCAAAGTATTTATTGAATTAACCAGAGGAAGGATGTCGGCCGTCGTTCTTAAGCGAATAATTAAAAACTCAATACACCGACATTCCGAACGTAGATAATTGGACCATTCAACCGCATTTCTGCCGACGAATGGAAAATCTTCGCAAAAATTTTTCCCCGAACGACATTTACATCGATTCAGGTGAATTTCGCGACGCACGCGAATAATATCGGTGTGTGTGCGGGTAAATATTTCTCGCCAGTTGAAATATCGCCGCAATACATCACCGCCAGGTAATCTCGCTAATGTTACATAATATGCGTGTAAGATTACCCGGATTACATACATTATAATTCATCTTAGACGCCTATGAATTGATTCGAATATTTAAAACGACATTTATACATTTTGGTAAAAATATGGTAATATTCTCAACACATAAATATTTAAAGTCCGTAATAACCCATCTTTATGCTGATGAAATTCAAATAGATACAAACCGGTCTATATATAGTATTTAACATGATTGTTGCTAAAATTACAATTACAATTAATACTTGTTGAGCTACACTCTTGAAGGAACCAGATATGTAAATTTGATGAAGAAGAATTATTTTTCTTCACCAAAAATTACAATTAGAATTTTTTTTTAGCATTGAAAATGGCCACATCGTGACGGAAATGTATATTTGCGATCAATAAATTTTGTGAAGAAAGGAGACTCAATCTTTCATTTATAATTACAATTTTGTTGCTTAAATAAAATCAAATAATAAAATGTTGTTATAGAAATACTTATGATGAACGTAAATAAAATTATAGAAATACTTGATTAAAACATAAACACTCTCTACACAATTATTATTGTTGTACTCATTATTTTAGTTGTTTTCTTATTTTAAAATTATTAAAATCAAAAATAATATGTATTTCGTAAATCTGTAACATAAATCTGTTTGAGAATAGTTTGTGAATATTTCCATCGGTTATCAAGGATATCGCATTGGTTTCGAGCTGCCCATCCATAATGAAACTGGGTCGGCGATTTGCATTTGCTACTTCGCCATGGGATGGATTAGCCAACCTTTCGCTATTCGGGACATCTCGACCGTCCGCATAAACATGTCGAATAAGAATCGAAAGTGCCTGGCTGTAATATAATGGGCAGTTAACTCGGTATTGATACATCAGTGGCGATTTTAATGACATAACCTTTCACATGCACCAAGCAATTAAATGCGTTGCCTTTGCGGGCATTCAAATTGAAACAACTTAGGTTTTTTTTGTTTAAAGAGATGATGCTGTGTGGTATTTTTATTACAACAGTAGATACAAAAATTATTTATGATTTAATGTTGAGGAAACACTCAATTTCCTGTTTACATCAATAATCAGAAATTGAAGATAATCCAAGGAATTCTAGAAATGGTCTTCCGAAGAATTTAAATAATGATTATTGTACTTCAAAGAATAAAAATGCAATAATTTATAACAAAGATATCGTTAAGAAAGGTCTGTATTAGTTCCATTCAATTCTGTTTTACTGGACAATTAATGAATATACATATATAGTTAACTCCTTCCATTATTCTTGCTGTCCAAATTTGACTACGTCTTTTATTTCTGTATTCTTTTGCAAATATATTACAAGCAAAAAGAACAAAGTTATAAGTTTTCTTTATTTTAAAAATTGAAAATCTACCACGAAGTGAATTCCGCGAAGATTCAAGAAGAAGAACAAAGTTTTAAAGAAAAAAGACTAACGAAAAATTAGGAATTATGAGGTAGTTTTTGCGTCATTAATTTTTAAAATTAGATGATAATTTTTCCCTGTTAGAGTTTGAAATATTTTCTTCAATAATATATAAGTATAATATTATTACAAAATCATGTTTATTAGTTTCATCCAATTGTATAATTGTATTCTGAATACAAAAATACAGTTGAAAACTAACAAATGTTTAATCAAAAGCAGTTTATACCGAAAAACCATTGAAAAGTTTAACAGTTAAAAAAATATTCTTATTTCATTAAAATCAATTGATACTTTCTTTGATCTGGCCATATTAACATGTATCCGAGGTAAAAAAAAATCGGAAAAGAATTGAAAAATGTTTTTAAATTTGTTTGTTTCTTCAACGTTTCAAAGAATTTTCAGTAATTCTTTCATTAAATTATTTCTTTTATTTAAATTTTATTTTTTTAACAATTTATTTTTCAAATTTCGATAATTTTAGAAATTTTTATTCATCATTCATAGAAATTATTCTTCCAAATTGCGTGTTTCATCATGAAAATATTTTCTTAAAGATTCTAGAATTCTTCGACAATCATTTTTCAATTTTCTAGAATATTATGTTATTCCTCTTCGAAATTGCGAATATTGGAAAAATCTAATAAATTAAAAACGCAATGTTAACAAAAAATTATAAATAGAATGTATTAAAATCCTTTAGTTCGTTGTAGAAAATTAATTATAAATCTACTAGAAAAATTGTTAGTTTTTTTAGAACACTCATTGAAGACATGACTTCAAGAAAATTTTAGCTTAAATTTACGCTTTTATTGTACAGAAACACTTATGATGAACGAAATATAATTCTTTACTTCACTTATTACTAATATTATATTATATTAATAATACGTCAAGTAATGAATTTTATTTCGTTCATCATAATATTGAACAGGAAAAAATGGTAACAAAAAAATGAAAGAAAGTGTTACCATTTTTTCCTGGGTAATTATCAAATCTATCTTCACGTAACTCTCAAAACCACATCTCTATAATATTAAACACTTCACATTATTCAACCCGAAATTTAGTTAGTAAACACTGTTGAAAATACGTTGGAAATATTAAAGCAGTTTTAAAACTTTAAAAACAAATTACCTTAAAATTTTGCTTAAGAAATTCCCCAAAAGATTTTTATAGAAACTTATAATTATAGAAAGAATTGAATACTTTATTATTGCTTTAAACTTGTTGAAATTGTAACCAAATAATTCTGAAAATATACATTACAAAATTTCTCAAAAAGTAACAGCTATTTGTTTAAAAACTTTTAAAAAAGGCTTAAAAATATTTCGTTAAAAAAACATAAAAAATTAGAGAAATTGCTCATAGGAGTATTAAAAGAGATCAAATGTAAAAAAAAATAATTTCAAGTTTGTTTAAAATTCTCAAACAATTTAAAAGTTAAATATTAGCTAAAAAAACAATTTTCTAAAAAAAAACAAATTTAAGCATATACTAAAAAATAGTCAAAAATAAAATATATGGATATTCTACAGTATTCAAAAAACAAAACACTTTTTTTTAACAAAAACCAAATGTCAACAATTGGAATTCTACAAAGAGAAACAATGAAAAATTTTCTAAAGAAAAATAGTTAAAACGCATTCAATTTTGATTTGAAGTTAAAAAATTTAAAAACATATTTCATAAAATATTTGAATAAAATAAGAGAAAAATTATTAAAAACTGTAGAAATTGAAAGTTTTCCAGTTTTCAATTTTTGAAATCTTCAAAAAATCAGTTAAGGTAAAGTTGAAATTTAAAAAAAAAAAACTGAAATTTAGAATTATTCCAAACAGTACAACTAAAAAAATAGTTTAAAAAATGCTTTAAACCAGTTTAAAAATAGCATAAAATGGATTAAATTTAAAAATTTAATGTTTTTAAGAAACAATTTAAAGATGTGAAAAAAAATTGTTAAAAAAACAATATTAAATGTTCTAAAAAACAGTCAAAAGTAAAATAAAGGCGAAAAGTATTTTATTAATCTACATATAAAACAACTGAGTATTTACTGAAAAAACAGCTTATAACAATAATAATAAACTTTATTGGTGCATGAAACAAAAAGTTTTACAGGAAAACAAAGAGAAACAAGTAAAATATTCAAACAAAAACGAAGGATAAACAGTTAAAATTTTAAAAACTAAACAAATCACGTTAAAATTAACGAAAAGTTGAAAAGTTAAAAGAAATTTTACAAATATGCCTCATCTGTTTTTTCTTTACTTCGTCAAAAACAAATGGAATTTTCGTAAAAGAATTGCTAAAAACAAATAGTTAAATTTTACTTTGTATTAATCAAAAATGGAAAATGTTTAAAAACAAAAACAATTGAAGTTTTGATCAAAAATCAGTTGAATACATACATTATTTTGTTTTAAACCAGTTGGAAAAATTAAATCTAATAAGAATTTAAAAAAAAAATTCCTTAAAAAGTATAGAAATTCTCGAAAGTTAAAATTTCATTTAAAAATAGTAATGAAATGTATTTTTTGTAAAAGGGGATTACGAAAATAATTTAAATTCAAATTGAAAAATTGAAAAATACAAAAATTCAAAAGTTCAAAAATTCAAAAATTCAAAAATTTAAACTAAACAAAATACAATTTGATTTGCAATTTAAAACTTTTTTGTAAAAAAATTTAAAAGCTTTTGAATAGAATAAGAGAAAAATTATTAACATTTGTAGAAATTGAAAATTTGGAAGTTTTAAAAATTTTGTTAAGCTAAAGTAGTTTTAACTTTTAAAAAAGCTTAAAAATATTTATATTAATGAAAATAATTCTAAATTCCAAAAAATTAAAAACTAGTTTTAAAAAATGCTCAAAAAAATAAAATTAATGCTTAAAATTGAATTGAAAATAATTGAAAATTTATTAAGGAAAATCAGTTGAAAACCTAAGACATCTTAAAATATTTAGTTTAAAAAACAATTGCAAATTATAAACAAATTAAAATAGTTTCTAAAAATACTAACAAACAAATAACAATTTAAAAAGACAGCTTCAAACTTGTAAACTATTATGTAAAACAAAAAATAAAATTGTTAAAAGAATTGCTGAAAACAAATAAATCAATTTTATAAATTTGATTTTGTTTGAATAATCAATAAAAAGTTGAAATTTTATTCAGAAATTTTATTTTGTTCTAGTTGAAAAAATTAAATCTGATAAAATGGAAAATTTTCTTTCAAAAAACAGTTGACAGTTTAAAATTTGTTTTGTAGAAGAAAACCAGTGTAAAACATTTAAACTAATTATTTAAGGAATTCTCTAAAACAATTGGATTGAATAAGAAAAAAGTTCTTAAAAATAAACAAATTGCCTTAAAAACTGTAGAAATTCTGCAAAGTTAAAATTTAATTTTGAAATAAAAATAAAAAATATTATTACTATTTATTTTTAATTGTTGTTTAGTTGTTAAGTAGTTTAGATGAGTTTGTTATTTTATTTTTATATATTTATTTCTCTCAATGTTGATTTATTTTGTATTTTTTTTTCTCTAAAGTACATAGGGTGAATCCCGTGAATAAAGTTATTATAAATCTAAATCTAAATGTATTTTTTGTAAACAGGAATTCAAAAATTCAAAAATTCATAAATTCATAAATTCATAAATTCATAAATTCATAAATTCATAAATTCATAAATTCATAAATTCATAAATTCATAAATTCATAAATTCATAAATTCATAAATTCATAAATTCATAAATTCATAAATTCATAAATTCATAAATTCATAAATTCATAAATTCATAAATTCATAAATTCATAAATTCATAAATTCATAAATTCATAAATTCATAAATTCATAAATTCATAAATTCATAAATTCATAAATTCATAAATTCATAAATTCACAAATTCATAAATTCAAAAATTCATAAATTCATAAATTCAAAAATTTAAAAATTCAAATGTTCAAAATGTTTTCTTTTTATATGACGTTTGTTAGTACTTTGCTAGAGTCGCAGCTGGAATGATGAGTTCCAGCTTTCATACCATCGTATGGGTGGGTGTCCAGGAGGTCTGTTATTTATTTATTTATTATGATGCTTTAGATTACCTGTTAACAAAATACATTAATACACATTCATAAAAATACACTAAAGTTTGAGCACAGGAATCACAGGCGAACTTCATTCTACGGAATGTTCTTCCAGTCAAGCCCGAATGGAATGTTCCATTTATTCTGAAAAATTCTGAAGAATTCTAGAAGTCTGGATACAAGTTCTAGAATTCTTTAGAAGACGAGAAATTGTTGAAATATTATAGAAACATAGAAAAACTGCTGAATCCTAGAAATTTGACAATATTCTAGGACCCTCCAAAAAATAAGACATTTCTGAATTATAGAAATCCAGAAAAAAAAATATTACTAAGTTCTAGGATATCGAGATATTGGAATATTATATAAATATAGAAAAACAAAAAATTGGGAAATTCTAGAAATCAAAATACAGGTTTTTGTGTTAGTTATAGAACCCTCAAAAACAAGAGAAATTGGCGAAATATTCTATAAACCTAGTTACAAGTTTCTGGGTGAATTAATACCTCTGAAAAGAGGAAAATTAGCTGAAATATTATTTAAATCTAAAGAAAGAAAATTTTAAAATCCTGAAAATTTAGATACAAGTTGCTAGGGAATTCTAGAAAAAGAAATTGCTGAAATAAGTTGCTGAAAAATTCTAGAAATCTAGATACAGGTTGCTGTGGCCATTATTAAACCCCCGAAAAAAAAAATATGAAATATAGAAATATAGAAGTCTAGAATAGGTCTAGAAAGTTCCTGGGAGAATTTTAGAATCCTAAAAAGGAAGAGAAACTGTTGACATATTTAGGAATCCAAAAATCACAGGCAAATTCTAGAAATCTTAATTACATAAGTTGCTGGGAGAGTTATAGAACCCTTGAAATAAACATTTTTTTCCAATTTTAATAATTTGTCGGAATTTTTTGCTTTAGTTTATCTAATTTTTTTAGAATTTCTTTTATTTTAGAATACTAGAAAAATATTCCTTCCAGATTATGTATTATGTAACCTGACGCAATTTTCACTTTGCACAAATTTTTGACACTTTGAAAATAAAGACACATTATTATTATTTTCAAAAGTTTTCTAACATCTCGTTTTTTTTAATTTTTTTTTTCTAAATTGCGAGAGTTTACATCGTGGGTTCTAGATTTTTATCCCTTTTTTTTTTCTTTTTATAATAATGCTTTATGTTCTATAAATATTTAAAGTTTTTTTTTTCTTTCAGGTTGCGAGAATTTCTAACAATTAATTTTAGACTTTATGAATATTCCAAAACACTTCCATACATTTGTCAATTTTTGTCGAGGATTCAAAAAAAACTGTTAACAATTTTAATTTTAATTTTTAGATGTAGATGCTGCAGGAATCAACGATATATTTAAATCTTGAGATTTTTCAATCTTATTTTTAACCGTTTCTTGCATTGTTTTGCCTTTTCTTCAGGAATTTCTCTTCTAAATTAAGAGAAATTTCTTGGTGGTTTAGAAATTTTCTCGAAACTCCTCTTGAACACTTTGCTCAATTTTAACGGATTTTTGTTTTTGTTTTTCCTTAATACCGATTGTTTTATTTCCTAAATTTCAATTGTATTTCATTTTTATTTTGTCGTTTCCTGCTATTGTAAGTAACTTCTAGTTAATTCAGGTGTTATCGCTGGTCTTCCACGCCGCGAACATAATTTAGGGTTATTTGTTATTTAACTCTTTAGTTCCGCTCTTGCTGAAAAGTGGTAATCACGCGTAATTTTTCTCAGACAGGTGCTCGCGGTACGCACTTCGGCGTTACAGTAGCCGATGCATTACGTACATGTAAATTACTGAATTTATTGTAATTATTGGCATCCGTTTTGTAATTTCGTCGTTTCGTCCGTATTATTATAACTAGACGTAATTATCGGGTATTCATGTGCACAAATATAGGTTGTTAATAGTTTAAACGTTCAGACCGATTCAATTTTGACATATATGTATCAATATAATTATTAATTAAAACAGTGTTCACATATTATTTAATTTAATTAAAAGAATTGTTAATGGTAATCAGTACTTTACACTGAATTGAAATTTATTTTTTTTATTATTCAATTTGAATAATACTTCAGAATATTGATTAGATTATTAATTATATATTTTAGGCTTCACTGAAAAGTAAATGACATTTTTGATAATAATACACTGATGAGCATAAAATTAGGGTCAATCCATTATTTGAAGTTATTTTAGAAATTTTAGTATATATAGATCGTTTGTTATATTGCAACTAAGAGTTGGTTATATCATAAAGAATAGAACATGTAGAATTATGTACGATGTATGTGAAACGTTAGCCACTATTACATGATAATAAATAAGTCATTATACACAGACAATTTACCTAACACGTTTTATTCTACTGAAATTACTGTTTGTTGCACTACATTTTTTAAAAAGAATGGTAATGACCTTTTACAATTTCATTACTTACATAATAATATTCATCTGAGATATGTATCACACTCACTCCCCTTTCGTGTTAATAATAAATTACGTAATTAATTTATTGTGGCTATTGAGTGTCATATTTTTTTTGCAGATATCAGTATAAAAAAAAACTTAATTAATATTGAAATTGGTTGGAAAAAGTTTAATACATAAATCATCATGATAAAGAATGAGAAAGAAAAAAAACGGCGTCTCGTCAATTAAACCATCCGAAGAATGGTTAATTAACATGTGGCTGGTTGATATCGGTTATTACAGTTGGCAACCGTTCCTCCCCATGTTCTTCACTTTTATTTTAATTCGACACATTGTGCGGTGCGCCCTCATTGTGATGCATATGTGCCGGTCTCGTAATTACGTACGTATGGAATTATGCAGTTTTTCCCGAGGTCGAGGCATTGAATGCATTTCGTTTGGGTGTCTGCCGTGCGTTGCCAAAATGAATGAACAATGAAGATCGCCGCCACAACGAAAACTTGGCCATGATTTCGTCCATGGTCGTTCTCGTTTTGGGCCTGTTGCATTTTATATATGTTTTCTCTTTTTGCCTCTCTTTCTGTGTATGTGTGTGTGTGTATTGCGTGCAGTCTGCACTAACCTGTTGTTTCCTTTTCAAAACGAGACTTCTTATTACGATTAAATTCTATTGTCATTCGATGAATTGCGTTTATGCAGAGTTGCGGTTTCTGCTCGGGGCCAATAAAAAATTTAATAATTGATTCCTGAAAAAAAAAAATTAGCTGACAGTTGGTACATATACACGAAATATATAGAGAATTGTAAAGAATAAATCCAGTCAAATACATATAGAATTAATTATTGTTCATCAGCGAAACGTAATTAGTGAGAAGGAAATGAAAGGAGAGGAAATCCTGCAATCCTGCATGGACACCCTTATACTAAGGTAGTGTCGGACTCTTACCGATCCGCGATCACTCTTGTTTCACTAGTCCAGGACCTAAATGTCTTCTCTAGTCAGGTCTCAAGCGAATTGATCCCTAAGATTTAAATTCTGCCTCACGCTCAAGGGACATGATTACGTCGCATCATCGTGGTTGTAATAACTCAAAAAGTCAATGTTGAGTATGTGAAGATATACTACAGAAATGATCCTGTGAAGTATGATCTTAGAGAGAAGGAAACGATTTTACTTTGGAATATTTAACTTTCCAAATAAACCGCCAATCAAGATATTACCATAAAGGTGCCATCTATTGTCTAAGCGTTGTACTAGAACCCTGTTTGAGTAGATAACCACCGATTTGTCTGTGGTTATCCACTCAAACAGGGATTAAGTGCAACGATTATACAATAGAAAGCACCTTTATGGTAATATCTACATTTAGAATTACTCCAGTTTAGCACAAAGAAAAATCATGAAGTGAAGCAATTAAAAATTTAGTATTAATTTGTAGAGGTATATTTTTACCTTTACAAATTATTATCATTGCGCTGTTTATTATGTAAAATTCGCAAGGAGTATTTTGATTACATTAGCCGAGCGCAGAATGAATAAATGTATACAAAAACAGAAACAACAAGTTCGCGAATGATCGCAATGTTGCATCAGAAAGAATGTATGCAAATCGCGTTTATCTGCGCACGATTAAATATCTGGTTAAAACCTCACGATCCGCCATCATCCGACAACAAAAAGTAACAACACATTCATAAAAAAAACTTCTGCAAATTAAATATTAACCGTCCGGCGCGTTCATCTCCGCGTCCGCATAAATTTTCATTATTATTATTATTTTGGAGCGCGTATAAAAATCACCGAATGAAATAAACGCCGCCGACCCACCCTAATAATCAAAAGCTTGAACAAATATGGAAACGGAAATGGAAACGATCGCATGTCGAGTGCAGCCCCCGTACGCGTTCGTTCTATTTTATTTTCTTCATATAAAATGAAATATTTAATGCACTAATGTTCGGCGTTTTCTAGGGGTCGTTTAATAATTTAATGTTTGCCACCAAACTAGAGTGTAGTGGAGGGGGGGGGGAGAACTTTTGTAAATTACGGCGAACGTTAAAAATTCACGTGTCGACGCTCACAAACTCCACTCGATATTTCACCGCTAATTTATTCCGACACGAATTTTATTCATTAATTGCATTTGCCATTATTTATTTATGAAAATTTTGACTAATATTAAAGTGATAAAAAAATCGTAATGATGGTTGCGACTGCTACTACGTGGTAATTCATAATGCACACTGAATAAAACACTTACTATGTTTTTAACCATGGTTAAAGACAAATAATAATTAAATTAATATTAAATGTTTTCATCAATTGATTTCAATGTGAGAACCCTTAATATTAGATTCAATAACATCCAATTTCGTTAAAATTACTTGAAATTAATCACTGGCGAAACTGGGTCAACGCGGTATTGACGAATTGCAGCGAAAAATGATTGTATTTCGCAAACGTATCGAATTAGTGTCAATTTGTGCGGAGTTTTTCCTCGTAACCGTAACCTCGCCGAATAGAATTTCGTCACAACAGCGAGAGATAGAGAGAGACAAGGAGAATAGATTGCCTAGGCAGTATATACATACTTCTTTCCCTCCTCCTCTTCTTCTTCTCCTCCGCCATTTTTTTTAGCGTTAAGTTGCGGTCCGCACATTCACCCAGGCCATTAGAATTTCCCAATAATGAAACCCGATCGAAACAAAACAAACTGGAAAATATTTCGTCAGTAAAATACAGCCATGTAATTTTTTCAAACATACATACCTATATTACCGATGCTGATGCACCACATATATTTATTAAAATGCTCTAAATTATATATCAGGTGTAGTAAAAAGAAATCCATTATTTTTCCAATTGATGGCTTTAGTTATCTGCATAAGTCCGATCAGTTCCACTAGATGGCGTTAGAAAAATGAGATTTCATACTAAAAAAAAACTTGTCTGGCAGTTTTGTGATTAGTTGACACAGTTTTGTTTGAGCGCGAATCAAAGATGGACACAAGCAAAGAGAAAATACGCTACATTTTACAGTTTTTCTTCAATTAGGGCGACTGAAAATGTGAATAGTGTTTATGGTCCTTATTATGTAACAGCTAATCACCCGTAATTTTCGTTTCGTCAATTCCGTTCCGGTAATTTCGATCTCAAAGATGCACCACGAACTGGAAGATCAATTGTCGAAAATATCCATAAAATCATGGACATTGTCGAGTTTTACCGTTATGTAAGCACTCTTTCGATTGTCCAAAAGCTAAAAATTGCACAAAAAATATTTGGAATCATGGACCAAATTTCCAACTGCGAATCTTTGCTGAACTGCAACAAAATCGACCAATTTCTGAAGCGATTGATAACTGATGATGAAAAGTAGACCACTTACGACAATGCCAAGCTAAAACGGTCGTATGAACCAGGATTGATGGTTAGGAAGGTTTTTCTGTATGTTTGGTGAGATTGGCAAGGAATTACCTATCATGAGCTGCCCTACCACAGCAACACTCATAACTTCGAAACTGTACTGTCAACAATTGGACCATATGAAGGAAGCAATTATCCAGAAGCGACTAGCTTTAGTCAATAGGAGAGTAATTGTGTTTCATCAGCACAACGCGAGGCGACGCACCTCGGTACCGAATCGCCAGAAGCTCCAGACTCTTGGTTAGCAAGTTCTTATGCATCCACCTTATATTCCGAACCTGTCACCAAGTGATTACCATCTGTTCCTGTCCATAGCGAACAATTTTCCTGGTGAAAAATTCGATTCAAGAGAGTCTTGTGAAAATCGTCTTAATTTTTTACCAATGGACGAGGACTTCTATGGGAGAGGCATAATGAAATATAATGAAATTACAAGTTTTTCAATAAAACGGCGCATATTTGACTTAAATCGGATCATTTTAACTGTGATAATTAAAATCTTTAATCTCATTCAAAAATAATGGATTTCTTTTTACTACACTTGATATTTGGTACATATATTCCACCAAGGTTTTCATCAACTATTTTATCTCAATGTACAACTACCATTCACTTCTTAAAACCTACAACCCTAATTTTACACGAGCTCATTTAATAGCATTATTAGATTTTATACTTCTTAACAATTTTAAACAAGAAAATATTATTACAAACAATGTCGACAGATTATTGTATTTAGTTTTGTTATCTTAAAATATAAACGCGCAGTTTTTAAGTGCATTAAAGAGGAACTTCAAATCATCCGGCAATTCATTGCATAAAGAATCTTGCAATTAGATCTAAATTTGTACTTAAAACTACTAGAAGTAATTACAACGGAAAAGAGCTAATTTATTACATTTAATAAATTACATAAAGTGATGTAATGTTAAAACTGCGTGTGACATGTTTTATAGGACTTATATATAATTGTTTAAACTCACATGTACCAAATTGTAGTTGATCACATTAGTATCCGAAATGGTTTACACCAAAAATTATTAAAAACATAAATGTAGACTCCTCAGACGTACTAACAATCTACCTGATCTTATAACCAAGTTACAGAGAGTGGAGGACGTGATTAAAGATGATGTTAACCCATCTTACAAGAATTTTCTTAAAGAATCCGAGGTAAACATAAAACAAGTACCAAAAAATATGGTAAAATATATTTGAAATTAAAATCCTTTAGTTCGTAATAGAAAATTAAATAATAATTTAAAAATACGAAAACATTTCGTGAATCTGCAACAATGAGTCTTACTAAGACTACAAAACAAATTAATTTTGAAACAACTACTTCTCTAGCTAATACCTAGACAGACATTGAATGATACAAAAACAATATGGTTTTATAAAACATAAAAAAGAATTCTACAAGAATATTGAGATTAATAAAATTTGGAACTGAAATTTAACGCAACGAGCAAAATATTGTGGATACATTTGCTAACCACTTTTAGCAAGCATTTTCTCTTTGTAACTTTAATAATAATTTTTATACCAGTGAAAAGCAATGTTTGAGAAACTTTTGGTTAACCAATAATATAATTGCGAGTCAAATTAAGAAATTTAAAACGAGTTAAACGAAAAGACCAAATGATATTCCATATTTTTTTGTAAATGATACGGTGTAAGTATGGCTTACCACGTAGTAACGGTCGCAAACGTTCTCTTCATTAGATCCAAGATGGTTTATAGTTATGCTGAAAGGGTCGTGTTCAGATTGTTGGCCTTAAGTTTTCTTTCATCGACACTAGTTCTGTTGCATGTGTTGTTTGATTGGCTCTTATGATACGATAGTATAGCTTCTGGTTAGTTTTGAATTGATTTGACCAGGTGTATACATGATGAAACTCCATAACACTTTGAAATAAAACAACATAGTTAAGAGTATTCATCTGTGTGGGAAAACATGTTGCAGTATTCAACAATAAATGTGAGTTGTTTTATTTCAATGCTTCTTGTTGCTGGTAGACAGCTTATTTTGTTTTTTCCTTTGGTAAGATTCCTGGTATTTTCTCAGTCTGTTTAATTCAGCCTTGCCAAAAGCTCTGGGATCTTAATTGGGAGGTTCTTATGCATCCACTATAGTACAGACCTGACATCAAGTTATTACTATCTGTGCTGTCCAAATAATATGTGATTTGGATTTCATCATTTTTTTTTTAAGTTTTGGTGGTTAAATTAATAGCGAATCAACATTTTTTGTTTCCACCACGCATAATTTTTCAATAAATTTATGGTTTTTAACAAATTTGCGAATAAAAATTAAATGACATTATAAAAATCACTACGCCACTGAAATTAAATTTTGTACAAATTAATAGAATAGTATAGGTGAATTCCCGGAAGTAAAATTCTATTTTTTCTTTGTGTAACAGACGCATTCATTAGTCTGTTTGCATTTGGTCTAGGCAGTCGTTGCTTAGTGAGTTTAATGAGCTTTATGCAGTTAAATTCGTGTTTAAAATGCCAAGACTTTGTCAAAATAAGCGATATAATTTTTGATATGTGTGTGGTTGTTTTCTGGTCAAGAAATTTAGACATAAAATTACATCACTGTTGAAACACTACTATTACGCGTATTTTAATGTGAAGATTAGCGATCAAAACAAACACCACCACATGTTGTATGTAAGATATGTGGAGAACATGATGACTGTTATTTCTGTATGTACGTGGATATAGCACAAAAAAATTAAAAAACATCATTTATCTGAACCTCAAGTCTGCAATTAGGCCAATGCCACATGGTCCAGGTGTGCTAATACCTGAGAAACCAACAAATTTAGAAGATCTTACAAGCAATTCTAAACCTGAAGTTGATGAAAACAACTTTAGTAATGCCAGTGAAATATCGAGCGTTTCTAAGCACGCGCAGTTAATTCCCAAGACAAAATTTTGGCATCGAGACTTCATAGTAAAAATTTATTAAAACACGTATTTATTTTGAAAAGAAGTTATTTTTTTTATGAATGATTTTCTCTTTTACCTCTTGGTGAAACATTGTAGAATAATAGATAATTGATTAAAAACACTTGGTTTGTTTCTCTAAGAAGTGATTGTCTAATTTATTGCACCGACATTTCCAGTTTTATGAACAAACTTAGGGGCACATACAATCCCGTTGATTTGAGGGTTTTAATGATTCTTCCAGAAGAAGCCTTAAAGCTATTCTCTTGCACAATGAGAATGTTTTTTTCATCGATACCGGTTGCACATTCGGTGCAAATGACGGAAAGCTACGAAAATCTTAAAGTACTGTTTGAAAAAATCTATTACAATGATCATAATTGGAAACTTAGAGATTTGAAAATTATGGGACTTCTACTAGGACAGCAGTCAAGCTATATGAAGTACCAATGTTTTTTTTTTATGTGAGTGAGATAGTCGAAGTAGACATCAACGTTGGAAGAAAAAGGACTAGACAAGAAGGTAATTTAAGTCGCGGATCAAAAAATGTTCTACACGAATGTCTTGTTGGTCCATAACAAATCTTATTACCTCCACTGCATATTAAATTAGGATTAATGAATCAATACGTTAAGGCATTAAATGAAGATGGAGATTGTTTCAAATCCACTAAACGAAGTTGTTCATCCAAGAGGGAAAAATCTTCTGAAAGAAAAGTAATTAAAGATTGTTTGAGACTTTTTTCAATTTAGTTTAATATTCGTAATTTGTTTTTGTCTCTGTATCAATAAAAGTAGCGTTTATTTTGACCAATGCTTTTATTAATTTTATTTCAACATTGATAAAAAACGTTACGTGGTGGGGAAAATTTACATTCGGATTAAAAATCAGATCAAAATTATACAAAATCAGATGTCAGATTGAAATTAATTTTCAAAAAGTCAAAATTTGGTGATCTGTGTGAATAGGTAGTTATTGATTCACATTATTAACACAATGTTTCACCAAATGATAAATGAAAAACAAATACAAGATATAGGTTGTTGGTTTTGACTTTTTTCTTAATATTTTAACTCAATATCTTCCAGATTTTATGGATTTATAAAAATACGCAAAAAAATGAACTAATGCGTCATATAGTCACATACGTTAATACACCAGGATAAGTACCAAAGAACTCAATTCAATTTTTTGATTCCTAACCAATTTCAAATATCCCTATTCCACCAAATATTTCAATAGACTGTAACGTGTTAAATTCAACTCAACCAAATTACTAATCACAATCTTAGTGTAAACCGAGGGATTCTTATGTCTTGATTTATTCGTTAGAGATAATCAGCTGTGTGTGTGGAAAGGTTAATCGTCCCTTGTCAAGTTTGATATTTTTTGACACTTGTTGACGTTTCCGGTTGAAGCGGTGATGCCAACCGAGACAAGTCGTCAAAGAGCAGATGCTGCCAACTGTGTTTAGAAGTGAGCGCGTGATTTCATGCATTTGATTGGGGCAAAATTTAAATTGATGCAATAATTTCCGGTTCCGTTTAATCTTTTATTTCCGTAAGGAAGTATTGTCATTTTTTTATTGTTATTGTTTGGGGAGAACAGTCTTGACTGAGGTCGTGGCACAAATTGGCGGTGTGTAAACCGAAGCTAATAGATTGCACTGATAGTGTGCAAACGAGTAATCTGATTTTTTTATTTGCTTCTAAATTAGTTGTTTGGTGATGGACTTAACTCGGAGCAAGAAAGAGGTCCTGGACCAACAACTGACCGTCGAAAGACGGATCTACGCATATCGTAGGGATTCCATCAAGTTAGGAGGGCCTGGAGGACTAACGTAGGTTACTCGAAAGGAACAGTGATCGAAGAAAGGAGAGAACTGAAGAGGAGTTTCGTAGGCGTAGGCAGTATTCAGTTGAGTAGAGACAATCGAAGGAGTACAGAGCAGGAGGTCGACAGTAACGGCGTAAGAAGGAGAGTCGAGAGGGACAGTCATTGTTATATTCGGTGGAGAACCACATTTTATCTCTGGAGAAATTTTAAAGCTATGTATACTATTATTTGTAAATTAGTTACTGTGGTGAGTCGAACCTGAATAATTCGGTTAATCTTTTTTTTGGCTAATAGTTAAATTGGATTTATTTGATTGTCAAATTGCCATTCAGGTTGAGTCATTTACGGTACATACATAAAATCATTCCGCGTTGGATTATCCCATCAGAAAATCTAACTTGGTTTTAGCACATTAAGCGGAAATTCAGTTGAAATTAAGTGTGAAGATTTCACATTACGATAGTAGATTGATATTTCGGGAATATTGAATTTTAACAGAAACACTCGTTATTACATTAGGCCCAATTGTAATACTGGTGTACACGTAAAATGTTTCGGCTATTTCTTGTTTGTTTTTCAGAAATTGATTATTTACTAGAATGTGTTATTTATTATTTTTGACGTTGTTTATTGAAACGTGGTACAAACTGGTGAAGAAGGAATTTTGTGGTTATTTATATATATATAGATAGTTTTCTTGTTCCTGCGGATGATAAGATATTTATCTTGTTTTGGATTTGTTTATTATACTGAGTCAATTCGTCTTGGAATATACCTTACAAAACACACTAAGGAAATAAATTCGTTTGCCAAGGGAAACCTCACTTCTTTATTTACATCTAGGGTTTGAATTTACCGTGGACACTTTACTTGTCACTTGTTTTTTAAAACTCGTGGCACTCCTTATATCTTCCCACCCCGTTCTTCACTAAGGCATAACTGTTGATGGGTGACAAGTGAAGGTTGTCGCGATAAAACAAGGGAGTGATGTGGGCAAACGAGGAATCGGGAGGGTGTATAAGACTATGGTCAGACTTACAGCAAATATTAACAAAATTAACCATAGATAACAATTGTAAGCTAGATACTAACATTTTTGCCAAAATTCCACGCGAAGTTTACGAATAATTGAACATTTAGATACCCCACAGTAAAATTAGATTTTTTAACACCCCTCGATATAAAATAGTTTTGTTTAAATAAGGTTAAAAAAAACTATTTTACATTTAATAATAAATTTTATATTCAGAATGAAGGTCTAGCAGAGGGGTCACCTCTCAGTCCATTGCTAGCTGACATTTTTATGGGTAAAATAACTAAACAATTATTAAATTCTCCGATAGGCAAAAAACATATCAAATGGTGGTTTAGGTATGTCTACATACCTAAACACCCAAATCACCAAATTTCAAAATTTCCTTAATTCAATTCACCCATCAATAACCTTCACAGTAGGAACATAAACTAACAACTAAATCAATTTCCTTTAACTTCCAAATAATGAGCTGAATGTCCCTGTTTTATTTAGAATTCATAACCTGATTTGTTGAGCTCCACTGTGAAAATACCTCTCTCTTGATTTTTATAAATTACCCATTTTGTTTAACAGTGATATTATATGAGGCAGGAATTTGGTAATCTTATTTTCCATCTTTAGAAAATACAGAAGCCATGAGTGCGGGATGGAACCAAACGTCTTTTTTATAATCGATGAAGACAGAATTTATGTTTCTTCAGTTTTTGCAACCTGTTCTATAATAACCCAATCAATTACAAATTTTCTTTGCATTCTTGCAATGTTTTAATACAGCCTTTTTGTTCTTCTGCCAGTATATGGAATGTGTTGAAGTGTTGGTATATAGATCCTGATATACATGATGTTAGTATTTTGTATAGGGTACAAAGGCAAGTTATTGGTCTGTATTTGCTTGATTCAGATAGATTATTCATTTTGGTAGCATAAATAAAAAACACTTTGTAAATTGGTTGTATAACACTGTTTATTTTCTGTTTACTATAGTTTCGGCATCTCAACGTGCCATTATCAAAACATATATGTATATGAAGTAGAAGCCGCGGTATAAGAGTGAGTACATGAAAATTTCTTAAGCCAAAAGTTGTGAATTTGGCCAGGACCGGCTGCTTTCCAGTTTTGTAGATTATTTATAGCGTCCGTAACTATTTTTGTACTTATTTTGCAGGATGTCATTTCCGTGGATTTAGCTATTTGATTTTCTATTCTAGAAATCCAAGAGGATTTATGGTTATGCTGGAAGGGTCATGTCCAGATTGGTGATTTGAAACCTCATAGTTTTCGAGAAAAATATAAGGAAATTACTGTGATGGCCACATTACCATTTTTATCTGTCTTTACATTTTACAACCTTTAATTAAAACCCTCGCTTATGTTTTACTGATTGGAGGGTGGATGGAGGCCACCCACCCACCCTACATATACATATAAACTTTAATTGATAACCGTTGATGATTCTGCTGCTAAAAACGAAAAAATTGTTTATGTAATAAAAAGTAAAACAAAATTTCAATTTAAATATAAATGAATTTCTATAGCAAATCTTATCTAATTTAGATTTCATGTTTGTCCACCCATTACGCATAAATTTGTTTACTAATTTACTCACTCAGAAACTTTACCTTGTTAATTTCTTTTTTAGTCAAAGAGTTTAGTAATTAATTTTATTGGAAACCGCGAGACGATAAGGAATTAAAGGTTATATATATGTAGGGTGGGTGGGTAGCCTCTATCACACCCTCCAATCAGTAAAACATCAACAAAAATTATTTGAAACATTTGTTTGAATGAATCTATTAAAATTTGAAATAATGTTACTTATAATTATTACACATTTTAATAATTTTAAATGCTCTTTTATAAGTGTCTCAACAGTTTGTTTTTTAAATTAATTTTAATTATTTTCGTTAGTCATTTGTTTCAAATGTTTAACTACTCTATCAAATTTATATTGAAATTTTCATATCAATTAATTAATAAATGAAACTGTTATTAAAATAATATACTAACAATTGATATATTACAATTTTTAATGTTGCATTCATTTCTTAATATAATTATTTTATCATAATTTACTTTTTTAATTTATAAATAGGAATAGTTGTATATTTACATTTATATAAAAAAAAAAACAATTGACGGTCTATAAGTTAAATGAAAATGTATACGTGCGTGCGTCGTACGGCCCGAAAATGAATTCTTTGAGGAATACCCAAGCCAAGCCAAGCCAGACCAGACCAGACCAGACGTATTGGTGTAGGTCAGTGACCCATCCAACAGTTGGCCAAATCGATAAAAGAACGAATTCTACGTTGTTGCGCGAAAACGCAACTGTTCCGCATTCGCACTCACTTTACTGCGTACACGACAGACATTATCACCCTTATTCACTTTTTTTTAAAATTCTAATCTAACCTCCCGTCCGAAATAATCGTTTAATTATCAACATTTTCTACAATTAGATATGGGAACGAGCACTGCATATATTTGTTGGTATTCGATGACCTCAAATTCTTGCTGCGCACCAAACCGAGGCACACTTAACGGACGACATTATTTTTTTCTCTCTAACGTTTTAATTATTAATTGGCATGTAAGTGGTGAAATTTTACAAACTACAAAAAATATACGAAAATTATCAACAATAAGAGATAAAAGGGCAAAGACCCGGACGAGATAAATGCAATCGAGTGAGCGAATGCAGTTTGTTAATTGCGACCGGTGCTGTTTTTATTTTTTTGACAAATAAATGGATTTTTATTGGGCGTAATAATAAATTTCGTGTACAGTCGGGGTGATTTTATCAGCGGCATTCGATTTTTTTTAGTCGATGGCAAATGTAATGTAATATATAATAAAAAACTAACTTTAGAATTGAATATCTTTTTAAAATTACATTCTCGGTTTTTATAGCCATATTAAACTATATTTTTTTGTAATTCATTATAAGTTTGATAATGGCCTTATATTGGTTGAAACTATAGTCACAAAATAATTATTGTGTGTGATATCAACAAAGTGCAATTGCTAATTAGAAAATGTATCACACAGTAATATCTTCAGCCATTAATTATATGAATATAGTAAATATAAATTTAATTTCTTTAAAGATTAGAAAATCGCCAAACTTATTTAACGGTAAAATTTAATTATTTCATTTCGTTTCTATGCAATTATTGCGTTGGATTTGCGCAAGACTGCGCGATTCGAAACGGTGCAACAATAAAGTACAGAAATGAAAAAAGAATGAACGGATCATGATTTAGATCGTGATTGTGAAACCTGTT
The DNA here is from genome assembly GCA_963969525.1 of Ontholestes murinus. Lineage (NCBI taxonomy): Eukaryota > Metazoa > Arthropoda > Insecta > Coleoptera > Staphylinidae > Ontholestes > Ontholestes murinus. The sequence continues at coordinate 110,492,201 of OZ018387.1, forward strand.
AGGGGATTGTAATCGGTGAACTTTATTAATTGTATGCATTTCAGGAGCTGCAATCTCACAACAAAATCGATCACATTCACCTTAATGATTTTTAGTGTATGTATTAGTGCTTCTTTCGGTCAAAATTTTAGGTACAGTTTTTTAATTAATTTATTTGAATGTGTATTATTCAACAAAGAAGACCAAAGACAAGTAAATAAATAAATATGTATAGGATACAGTACAATTTAATATAATTACGTAATTTATATATTATTGGTCCTATAATGAATCCTTGAGGTAATTAATATTTATATTGTTAATACTAATTTAAATATGATAATCTTATTAAAATCTTGTTGAATGTATAAGAGAAATAAAGAAATGAATCGATAGCATCAGATCGAACATTTTTGTCGTGAAAATCGATTTGAAAAAAAAAAAAATCTCTCGTCTGGACTATAAACCCGCTTATGCAATTTTCTAGGCCAATATCACTTACACCGCTACGTTTGTGCGTGCATTTTTTTTATTTCTTAGCACACCAGAGTTGATGTTTTGATCGTCGGTTGGGCATCCGTCTTCATTGTTCGTTTTTAATTGTACGATTATTATTCGTAATTAAAACTGCACATTAAGTTAGAGAGCGAAATAAAAAAAAGTTACCAGGGAAAATAATTTAATGTTATTTTACGTTGAAGGAATCGATTTTTAAAATTGTTTAAAAGGAAAAGTGCATTATTATGGCGCTGCGTAAATAATTTACCTCTTCGTGTATCATTAGCGCCTTAATTTATATTTAAATTTCCACTGCACTCCAGAATTGCTTTTAAATATTAATAAGACTCTATTTTAATGTCATAATAATAACAATGTCCCATTTTTTACTGTTTTAAATGTTTGCGCAATGCATTCGTCATCATTAAAAACCAATCAAATGGGGAAAATCAATAATTTCGATTATAATAAATGAGGCAAAAGAAAGAGGGATGTAGCTGTTTGCAACAACAACAGGATCAAAATTATATTGAAACTAGGAACAGGAATTGAGATGTTACATTGGGATTTACTTATCTTTATTACACACAGGTAGTTCAGTCCCGTAATGAAATTCGCCCCGTGTTACTGAATACGGCATTTCCGGAATAAAGAAAATCCCCCTGGCCGGGGGTAGAGCTGGATGGAGGGGCGCGTGTGTGCGAGAGAAAGACGGAGATGGAAAAATATATAGAGTGGATAACGAGTAACGAAATATAAGGGAGCAGCGGAATAAAAGTAAAATGCATTTTTACTATTATTGTTATTATTATTTTATCAAAGAGAAATGCATAATTTCATTTGCTTGTAAATAGCGCCCGAGTATTATAATACCGGGAGCGCAGAAAATGTGCATTAATGTTTATGCTAGAAATTTAATTATTGCGTTGTGTTGTTTTTTTACGTACAAATGGAACTGAGATTCCGTGTTAATTATTTAATTTATGTTTACAAACACGGTCGGTTTGGAAAATGTTACTACAATACTTTATTAATATTTTAAATATAAAAATATTCTAAAAAATAAAAAGTAACATTAAAGCTAATTTAGTCTAATACTGTGGGTATAACTTAAAAGCACATTCCACGTTCTGCAAAAACCTTTTTTGTACATTTCCTACGGCAAATTAGCTTACTTGGCATTTTTATTTATACTTTTTTTGCGTGAGGATGCGGTGGAAACACCTGCCGGCTTTATTTTTAGGCCGGCTTACATGTTGCAAGCATGGGAAGTGCATTTTCGCATTACAAAGAAAAATTACCTTTGTGTGTTTTCTTTCGCCCTTTACGCCGTTGTCCCTCGTTTCCCCCCAAATATACTCTACTCTAACGAATATTTACGTTAATGCTACCGAAATACTAAAAACTAACTGACACTAATAAATTAAACACTTAATCTATGAAGAAATCGTACAAATAATCACTTAATCCATTGTAATTACGAGATACTGCCGAGTGAAGAGTGGAGATATTTATGCGTCGGGACATCACCTCTGCTAACCTGTAATTAATTACAAACTCACTTATATCACAAAGTTTTGTCGCATTTCACACGTGTGTTTCTCTTCCACCAAGGCTTCCGTCATCACCGACTTGTATCACATTCATAGAAGACGCCGGTTTCACTTCAGCCTTCGCTGGAAAACCATGATATGTTGCTGTGAGTATAATACGAAGGGGCCACATAAATAATTTCAGTGTATATCGTAATTTATACACGGTTGCTTCATTATTACCACACGATGACCTACAACAAAAAAAATTGAACACTAAATATTTCTTGAATGATTATCTCATTTACCTCTTGGTGAAATGTGAAATAATAGGCAAAAATTAAAAATGCTTGGTTTATTTCACTGAATTTAGTCACACATCGTCCAGGCGTGAAAATCCAGTAATTTACTTCTGTGGAAAACCGGTACATGGAGGTGTAGATTGTACTCAACCCTTTGAATCCGTAAAGGACCAAAGAAAAAATTAGCTACCTCGAAGCCAAAAAGAAACTTACCCTCCTTAAATCTCCCGTGGATAATGTATCTTATGCGCAAGCTACAATAAAAAGGTCAAGCGCAGAACAAGTTTTAAACGAACTTACCGCTATAATTTCTAAATTGGTCGAGGAAACAATTAAAAAAACTCTAGAAAACCTGGTTAATAACAGAGGCGAACTGAAAGAGAATAAAAATAGAGATGTAACCCCAGCTACAAAATCCGCAAAGCAGTCGACGATTACATCTATAGCTTAGTCTTCTGAAGCTACCTCTCTCTTTTCCTAAGTGAAGAAGAGAAACACCATCCCAGCGCCCGAAAATGTGGACGCTGAAAATAAACACAAATCTCCCTTGGAGGAAAGGAGAAGCCCTGCTATTAAAAGCAGCAATCATCACTCTCCGAGTCGGAGATTGACAAACAAACTATAGCCCAACTAAAAGAATGTCTAGAAAACCCAAAGCCAAAATCTCTGGGTCAGACTCTAATTCGGCATCCGATTCTCAACACAGGAAAATGTCTTTTTAATTTGTTACTGTAATCTTTGTGATGTTTATATTTATATTGCTGTGGTTGCATATCGCATATCGGTGAACTGAAGATCATTCTGCGAAAATACAATCCTTTTTGTGAATGCCTACAGGAAACCCTCTTAAGACCCGACCAAGAGTTTTCATTAAAGGGCTACATAATCCTTAGGGAAGACGTAGTCCCACGCCATCATTCAAGACGAGGTAGACGGTAGACGGGAGAGTTAAGGCAATGGTGCTAGGTACGTGATAAGTAAAAGTGTTAGCATGTCGGGATGAGGATCTGGGTACATTAAAATTTAGCTGTGATAAGAAAGTAGGGTTATCGATTTTGTTATGAATTAACTTGTATAAGAAACATAAGTCATACAAGATGTGTCTATTTTGCAGAGACAGAAAGTTAAATTCACTTAATAAATCTTGATATGGAACATCGAAACGATAAGTACGATGTTTAATAAAATAAATGAATCTCAAGAATCTCTTTTGCACATTTTCAAGCATATTAATATATTTAGAATAGCAAGGCGACCAGACTACTGAACAGTAACACAGCATACTTAGTACAAATGTATTAAATAATTCAATGAGTACATTAATATTCTTGAAAGCTTTAAAGTTACGAACTATAAAGCCTAAGAGTCTGTAACAATCAACAGAAAGTTTAGCTACGTGCAAGTTGAATGTAAGTTTACTGTCAAAGGTAATACCCAAATCAGATGTTACATTAGGTCTGTCCAGCCGTATGTCTCCTATGGAGTAATCAAATTTAATACCGTTCTGTTTGCGGGTATAGGATGTAACTGAACATTTGCCAATGGTTAATTCTAATGTATTATCTAGACACCAAATAACCATAGCATCCAGGCTGTTCTGCAAGTCTAAACAGTCATCAGTAGAGTCAATAACATTTAAAATCTTCATCCGCAAATAAGAAGGTACTACAGTTGAGTACAGAGCAAACATTATTAAAGAATAATAGGAATAATAATAATGGCTCCAGGTTAGACCCATGGGGAACACCACTAGAAGCTATGTACGTGCGCGACTGAACACCATTAACTTCTACCACTTGCCGCCGATTACGTAAGTATGAGCGAATCACATTCACATCACTGGCACTCAAATCGTAGTCCATGAGCCGAGATATTAAAAGGGCATGATCCAACTTATCGAAGGCTTTAACAATATCAGTATAGATGACATCAACTTGCTTCCCAGCATCCATGGCTTTAGAAATAATATGTGTAAAATTGGTTGAGTTGGTAGTCGTAGAGCGCTTCCTCATAAAACCATGCTGATCTTAATGAAGAGACGCACTGACGTTGTTATAAATAGAGTTGCTGAGAAGTGATTCAAATACTTTGGACAAGTTACTCAAGATCGAAATTGGTCGATAATTGCACTTTTAAAGACCGGATAGATACGCGCCTCTTTCCATGCACCGAGAAAAATACCGCTACTTAATATAAGATTAAAAATAAAACACAAAGGATCACATAACACGTTTGCAGCATCCTTCAAGATCAGGCTGGGAACTAAGTCGATGCCCATAGTTAAATTAGGTTTGAGGCCACTAAGTTGTTTCTTCACATCTGATACACAAAACTTGACATTGGCTAGATGACTGAGTTTGTTCACATTCACATTGGCAGATAATGAGCTTGGAGCAAACGATTTACTAAAATAATTAGCAAAACCATCAACTACATCATTCATATATTAAACACTTATAATGCTACTTTCTTGATGGAACCAAATTAGCAGATTGGGTATAGTAAAACACTTGTTATGTTCCATATTTTTATTCTCAGTTGCCTGAAAATGATCGTAATGGATCGAAACACGTGTCAGGCAACTGAGATTAAAAATATGGAACATAACAAGTGTTTTACTATACCCAATCTACATCATTCATTTATGGTTAACATATTGCCAGAGAATTTGTGGAGAGGTACTGAGGTTCTTCTCAACCTGAGCAGTGTCCGTTTAGAGAATGCCATTCAAAACGCTTTTCTGGAGAGAAAACACCTAGTCGCAGTGTTTTTAGATCTAGAAAAAGCCTATAATGTGAGGCCGTTTGCCTTTATTCACCCAATCCTTCTTGGCGCACCGGAGTTTTCGAGTACGTGTAAGAGATTCTCTTTCCTCTATCTAGGTACAAGAAAATGGTATACCGCAGGGTTCTACAATTAGTGTAACCCTATTTTCCATTGAGGTAAATGATATAGCAACTTCCGTATGCACCCCCGTAGAAACCTGTATATCGACGACTTCGCAATCTACATAACCGGAGATACCATACCGGCTATATGTAGACAATTGCATCGTTCGAGACGCTGGCTCTTGTGGTTTTCGATTTTCAGAAACAAAGATGGCATTATCAATGGTTCTATGTGTCGACAGTTATCGATTTCTAAGACTTATTTTCGATAGGACTCATGTCATTCCGTCCCCACATTAATGACCTTGCTATAAGGTGCACTTAATCTTATTAGGTGCCTTTCTAACATTAATTGGGGTGCGAGCAGAGAGGTTTTGCTGTGGCTGCATCTGGCTCTGGTTTTGTCCAGGCTTGACTACGGGTGCGCATTATATACCGCTGCTCGTAATTCGTGGTTGCAAGTCCTAGATTCGATACATTATGCAGGCATTAGATACTTTACAGGAGCAGTAAATAATTTCTGCTGTGATGCCGGGTTACTACCGGTAAAGTACACGCGTCTTCGGTTCGCTTTATGTCTGTACGTAGTAACCCGGAACATATTAATTACGAATGTTTTAACAGAGTAGAGACATATCGAAAATACGCCTTCCGACCATCTGTCACAAGGTGTGACGGTGTGTGTCCGAGTGCGCGAGTTCCGCAAGAGTTTAGAGTTCCATTTGCCCGAAATATCGCCGGTGGGTGTGTGCGAGGTATCACCAAGGTCGATACCTATGCGACACATACTTCTAAACTTGCTGGAAGACCAGAAGCAAGAAACGGCACCGGCAATTTTTCGGGTAAAATTATTGGAACTCCTGAATAAATACACAGACTCTTGCTGCATATATACGGATGAATCTTAAACTGACACTGGAATTGGAGCGGCCTTTGTGGTTAACTACCGAACTATACGCATTATTAAAAGCGCTCAATTACTGCGATATGTCTAGCAGTAGGACATTTTCTCGTTCTCTCTGATTCATCCTCTTCCCTAGAAAGTATAGACGACAGTCAAAATAATGAACCGCTCGTACCGAACATCCTTTCTGTTCTGTACAATATGCATCTCACTGCCAAGAATGTTGTCTTCATCCGGGTCCCATCTCACGTCGGCATTGAAGACAAAGAGGTGTCCGTCAGACAGCTCTCGCGTATCATGTTGTCTATACCATGTGTCAGCCTGACGATGTCAAGGTCGGCGTTACGGCATTAGTCAACAAAGAATGGCAAAGGGAATGGGAGAGCCTCGAGAGTAAGCTTAATGCTGTTAAACTCTCTGTGACAGTATGAAAGTCACCAGTCGCGCTTAGTAGGAGACAGGACAGTTTTATCTATATGTCTAGTCATAAGTTTTAATTAGTATGTCGTCTCTCCACTATGTTCGCTTTTTACACCAACTTGGTGAAGTTGTTTTTTTAAATTTTAAATTTTTGTAAGTGTCGTCTTTTTGGCTGCCAGGCTTTTTACCCCTGGTAGCAGTTTTATTGCAGTGTTTTGTCTATAACTGTCATTTTATTATACATGTAAATTTATTTTGTGAATATCCGTTTCGCCTAGTTATCTTTTTACACCAGCTAGGTCGAGTGATTTTATTATTTTAGCTAATGACCTTAACAGTCGATGCCGCAGAATAAAAGAAAAAAATTTCTCCTTTATTCATTACACTCTTGATGGAACGAAATTATAATATTAGGTAATTTCAAATTAAAACACTTGTTTATTTTCATATTGTTATATTCAGTTTTCTGACACGTGTTTCGGTCAATAACGACCTTTGAGAATGGTCGCCATTAACCGAAACACGTGTCAGGAAACTGAATATAACAATATGAAAATAAACAAGTTGTTTAATTTGAAATTATCTAATATCTTTTCCTTTAATTTTTGATTATGTTTATTTTTTCCATTTCTAAAAAAATATTTTTAAATTATCGAATACACTTTAAATTTCTTTATTTTCGTTTCTTGTTGTTTGATGATGATTTTTTTTTGGTGACTTAAAATTAGTATAATTCTTAACGTAAATTTGTTTTTTATGTTTCTTTTAAATTTTTAATGTTTGAAAGAAGAGTATAATTTTGCAGATAGAATCGCAATTATTGTTAAGATTAAAATTGTTGGCAGCAGAACGATTGATAATTATATGTTTGGAATACCGGGGAATATGGATGCGGCGCAATAATAATGGAAAATGAGGAAAAACCCGTAAACCCGTTTTATCTTGATTCACTTTCTCCCGAAGGTTTTCACGAGGCCCGTAATTTTCGAGATTGCCTCTGATAAATCACGAGATAGTAATGATATCTTTATTCTTTTGTATATATAATTGAGTTGCAATAAGAAATATTTAAAAATTAAGTAAATAGTTATTAATTATTCTTATATGTAATTGAGTTGCAAAATAAAAATATTTGAAAAATTATGTAAATAGTTATTAAATTAGGGAAAAAATGTGTTTACATAAGAGTTGTGTTGGTTTGCGTCCAATGAAGGATTTATGGGTATAACACATCGCGCGGTATCAATCGTGACTTACGCATTTTTCGCGTTTTGATAAATTGCCAATAACATTAATTGCTCGCTTACTCGCAGTCTCGTGATGCAACCGATAATTAACATCTCAGCAATTACGTATCGATATAAATTAACATCCAATTAATCGATGATAAAAAAAAAAATAAAATTTTAGGACACAATCTGATGATTCATCTTATTTTCAGAAGCATATTTACAATTACTGTGTATTATTATTATTATTATTATTACAGTTATCTCTATTCAGAATGTGATTGTTTCATTTTTTTTTTTTTGGTTGTGAAGTAGCTATAGATGATTTAAATAAATAATTTAATGATTGCAATCAAACGAACAGTTGCCTTTATGCGCAGCACCTCGGGCCTTCGTTGTTATTGTTTAATGACGGCAAACAATAACACAATGGGATCTAAATAATAATCGCCTAAAAGTGGTGGAAACGCTTCTGCTGGCGAGTACGCGTGAGAGCAGCAACAACGGTTAATCGGTTTGATTGATGGTGGACGTCGCGATATTTAGTATCGTACAATGGGTTGTTGGAAATTTCTTGTAATTTCTTTGCGCCGGCAGTGGACTGGGGAAATTTTTAAGGGTCGTAACGAATTGCGCGCACTCAATCACCTGCGGGCGAGGAGGATCGGCACGCTAAAAACCGACGGCCTGACGGATGGCCGACGTTTCAGGTTTGACAAGATGAATTCGGGACATCTATCAATAAGCGGGGAAAAGAATATTGCCCGGCTCTTCGATCGATGCGCATTATTCTGCCAACGGCGTATGCAATTTCAACTGCGAATTTCCAACCGAATAAATGAATGCATTATGATCAAATTACGAATTCTATTATAGTAAAAAAAATGGTGATAGTAGTATAGTTTTCTTAAAAACTGTGAGGTTTAGGAGAAAAGGCTACCCTTAATAATTTGTTCAATTTTGGATATTAATAATTACTTATTATTATATATAAATTTCATGTTTATGAATGTTCACCTTTTCAGTTCCAGTTTTTAATAATAAAACGTTTAAAGTTTCATCTCAAAAGTATCATTCGTTTGAGGTGTGACAGATACACACAGGCACAAAAAATCTAGAAATTAGTGGAATGGTCTCAAAACTGATATTAAAAAAATTTTTAAAAATTTTCACCAAAAAATACTTCATTTGTACAGAGTTGCAATAATGTATGTAACCAAGTGAATATCTTTAAATCAAAACGGACGATATCTTTTGCAGGGGAAAATCCTTGACAAGACTTCTTTACGTATTAGTTCACATTCATCAATGTCTCAATACCTGCAAACATGTTGGTCGTCTAACGTAAACACGTGATTTTAGATAACCCAAAAAAATCTAATGGACTAAGATCCGGAGAACGAGCAAGCCACTCAATGAATCCTCTACGTCCAATGCATCGATTTAGAAAATCCCTAACCCGTCTATCATAGTAAGGAGGGGCTCCATCTTGTTGAAACCAAACATTTTGTAGCAACTACTAATTCTATTGAAGTGCAGGAATAATTTACTTATTCAGTAAATCTAAATACTTGACACCATTCAAGTCTATTTTCGACAATTCCAATCTAAACATTCACCTTCTGTCGATGGTGGGTATGTGCTTCACGAATCCAATGAAGCTTCTAATTTGACCAATACCTTTTCCATACAAAAGTTTTCATCGGAAAACACTACATTACCAAATGTTCATTGACATTACAGTACAGCCGTCGTTAAAAATCATCATCTGACAATTCTTGAACCAATTTTATCTTAAACGTATGATACTTTTCAATATCTTTCCTCCAAACCATGGTTTAACGCCAAAATTGTGATGGAAGTTTGAGGCTATTCTTCTAAATTAATTGCAATGTTTGGTCTTATCGTTTTGTACGTTGACATCCACGGTCTTCCAGGTTTCGGCAATTTTTTTACCATCTCAGTTGCATTAAAACGTTGTATGAGATTTCTTTTAGGATGCAAGTGATTAAAAATATAGCACACTTCTTCATGAGTTCTAACACGATCACTATAACCGATCATCATTAATATTTCAATACGATCTGTATCACTTAAACGAACCATCATTCTTAATGATACTTACAATTTATTTCCTTAAATTACAATTTGACAATTTTAGTATTACCTACTAGCTAGCACTCGTTTATTTCTTACTAGTAATACAAACAACGCCAATTTGTTTATCTAAATAGTTTTTTTTTAACTCTAAGTGGTTAATTAAAATGCTGTATTCCTCGTTTTTACAAATTTCAAGTTCAAATTTGAAATAAAATGCTCTTTAAAATCCTGCTGAAATATACAGGATGTCCCATTTAAACTAAAAGAATTGAGGATATTTCCTGTTAAACCGGAAGTATATTATTATCAAAAAATGTAAATGAGATGCATTTTACCCCATTGTGCTTACCTGCAAAATTTCAAAGATATCGCATGTGTTGTTTTAAAGATATTTACTTGGTTTCTTAATTTATCCAAACCCTGTATATACTATGTAGGGAAAGTAAAAACACAAATTGTAGCTGGGGAGTGAAAAAACTTTTAGAGAGTGTGTGACTCCCACTAAAAACACCTCTATTCGCTATTCGCCTTATTCTATGCCATAGGCTGGCCTCTCTTCAGTTTCTCTACCCGGCGGAGCTTCCTGATGACCACAGCCGCGGTCGCTGGTCACCATCTCTCCAACGATGTTCCCGAAGACAATTGCCATACAATCCGCTGCAGTATCTTGCGTTCCTCATCAAAACGCGGACAGTGGAACAGTACGTGCTCTGCTTCTTCCGGATGGGGCACGCAGTACGCATAGTCCTCGTCCAGCCTGAATCGGAGTTGGTAGACCCGAAAGCAGCCATACCCCGACTGGAACTGTGTGAGATAGTGGTCCACCTCGCTTTGTTGCCTCGTTGACCATACTGTTTACCTCCACACGTTCCTCTGCCAATAGGTGGTTCGGCGTCATGCTGGCAATCACGCACGCGGCTTCGTATAACACTGTGCGAAATGCCCGACTCCCTCGTAGGGCACTCCTACGATAAACTGAAGCCATTTGTCGCACGTAGTGTTGAATGAACAAATCGGGGCTGCGTACAGCATTACCGAGGTATTGAAGGTTGAGAGCAGACCGATGCGCCAGTCTTGGACCACCAGTATTACGCATGATCCGTCACAGAGCGTTGCAGACTGCTCCCGCCTTCGAGCTCGCGATACACATGTGTTCATCGAACCGAGGCCTCGCGTCGACTTAGACCCCAGGTAGCATAGTGATGAACAGCCATTTCTGCCATCTGGACGACTTTCTCCAAATGCTTCGCAATTACGACCACCGCAACGTCGTCTGCGAAGTTCCATAACACTGAATCAAGCACTGAGCTTTGAGGAACGGCGCCTGTGATGTTGCAGGTCTTGGGTCTGCGCGTCCGAGTTGTACACCAGGATTCACTTGCTAAAGTAGCTTACGATTACCCACCTGATGTTCTTTGGAAATGCCATGTCCCTCAGCGCGTCTAGAATACGGTCACAGTTGGCTGAGTTGAACGCTTTCCTCACCTTCAGTGTGACAATGGCGCAGTACTCTTTAACCCCTCGCTTCCACTGCTTTACAGCAATGGCCATGTGCGTGATGTCAACGACAGCGTTGATGGCATCGACAGTGGAAATCGCCTTCCCGAACCAGTACTGATGATCCTCTCCAGCAACTTTCCCGTTGTGTCCAGCAGGCAAATCGAACGATACGATGAAGACTCGTCTGGGGGATTCTTCCCTTTTGGAAAGAGAACCAATTTTTGCTTTTTCAACTAGGTGGGGAAGACTCCTTCTGCAAGGCAAGCGTTGAAAGTCTGGAGAAAAACGTCTGATCAGAACCTGATGCCAGCCTTGAGAGTGACGTTAGGGTCGAAATTTGGGTCTGGTGCCTTCGAGTCCCCAATCCTGCTGCAGACCTTCAGCAGTTCCACGAAAGTCGACTTTTCAGTCACGACTACGCATCGCTTACTATCCCTGGGTTATCTTCAGGGCTCCTCGCGCCTGCTGGTATTGGTGTCGCAGAGAATCGTAGACTTCTCGTCCTCGAGCGCGCTGTGCCAACCGCCAAGAGTGATGACACAGTCTCCGAAGTTCGACCGGCCCGTGGGAATTCCTCCCGGAACTCCTTCGCATAGCATCATCGCAGACGTCAGTCACCATTGTCATTTTTGTGAGGACATTTACTCAGCATGGTCCCGTGAGCTGAACATTCACTTCCATTAGGATTCGGAACGTTTCGCACTTAAAAGACCCGACGTTCCTCTTTGCTGGTGCTGGAAACTTCCTAATTCTTCGTCCACCATCTGAGGCAATTTCGAAGACTATGGCCTGGTGGTCGCTACGGGTATAGTACCCATATAGTGTCTATGTGTGTGTATGTCTGTTGGTGGGCGCTATATCTCAAAAACGAATGATTGAAATGAAACTTTAAACTTAAGGTTTTTTACTTAAAAACTGAAACATAAACCGAATGTAGATGTTTATTCGAGACTTTTTTTTGTTCCTGCTTGATATTTTTTTAAATTTGAAAAATATTACATAATACGAAAAGTATGCTATATAGGAAAAGTAAAAAATTTTGTGTCTGTATGTCTATGTGTTGGTTTAATTCACTGTAAGGGCAGAGAATTCCGCGGCAGTGGACCTTTTGTGTGTCCTCCCATCTCAGTCCTCATTTATTGCTACAGTCAATCTATCACAGGGCATTGACAAACGCTTGAATTGCAGCAAGAGGTACTGATAGATTAACGTCCAATTACCACGTCTTCTTCGAGTTGAACGTCAAACCGACTCCAAGTAGTTGGCTCCAGGGAGTTGTTGTTAGGATAAAAACACCTTTTTTCTGTTTTGCATATATTTACACTATTTACAAATATTTAGTGACGTCGGACAGCTCAACCGGCGCACGTGTTAACAAATCTAGTGTCCTCTTAAGACTAAAAAACGACAAGTATATACACACAAACACACACAAAAAGGGGGGGTTATTTAAAATGTTCATGAAAAATATAAACCAGATGCCCACTTTCCTGGAATCTCGCAATGTCTTTTCGCTCGAATCGGGCTGCATCCGTACCGACGAAGGGACAGCTACCTGCGCTCGAACAGGTACTCTTAGGATGTCTAATGACTTTAGACATCACTCTCCCATTGTGGATTCATGTAGGTTACATGCTCCATGGTTTCTTCTTCCGCTTCACACCCTCTGCAGTTACGACAAGATTGTAATCCCAGTTTGTTCAGGTGAGATCTTAAATTGCAATCCTGTTACAAGCCCTACGACCTTAGGTAGGTTTTCTTTGGACAGCTGCATACAGTATCTGGCTATTGTGGTGTTTATTGCGATGAAGTTTTTTGAAATCTTACAGCCAGGCGTGTTGTCCCATCACTCCTTGTGGCATCTGATTGTTGCAATTTTCAGTAGGGTACTTAGATCTAGCAGGGAGTGCGGAAGGGAAGGGTTCGGTCCACATACCGTTTCTCCAGATGCCTTCCTCGCCAAACCATCTGCTATTCTGTTACCTCTGCTGTTGTTGTGTCCTTTTACCCAGCATAGGTTCACCTTGTTGTCATGAGCCACTTCTTCCAAGACTTCCCAACACATTTTGTAGCTGGCAATAGGCAAGATTGGTGCTCTGCTGTCCGTTATGATGTATATGTTTTTTCCCTTGATTTTCTTGTCAGAGATTGCTTTTCTGCATATAGTATACCCACGAGTTCCACCATTTTCGGTGTGGTCGTTATCTTACCTAGTGTTGTACTATTTTTAGGCACAGGTTTTTGCAGAAAATCTTTACACCAGCCCCTGCTTCCGTTGACGACTCATCAGTGTATATGTTGATGTGTTTGTGCTTGTTTCCTACTCCTCAGTCTTCGTATCTCAAATCTATTTCAAACTTTCTACACTCGGGATTTCTTTTCATGAGATTCTCTAAGACTTTCGCCATCTGCGTTGCTTACAAGCCATGCCTTTGTCGCTCGAAGCTTTATAGCCGCTGCTGTTGCCTGTTCTCTGATAAATATATTCAAGAGTGACAGGTGCAGCAGGGCTTCCATAGCCGCTGTTGGTGTTGTTTTCATGGCTTCACAAAAAGGGGCTTAATTGATTATGGTCTAGGAGCCTTACGGCTGATTTCGTAGTCGTTCTCGGCCACCATATTATTGATGCATATGCCAAAATTAGCCACATCTTATCTGTATTGCCAGAGGGCTATGCATGCTTTCTTAGATCTCTCCATCAGATGCACATTTCAGTTTAGTTTATTGTCTAGAAGAATACCCAAGTATTTGACTCCATCTTTAAGGGTAAATTCTTCGCCCCGAAAGCTTGGTGGTTTGAAATCTTTAAACTTTCTCTTTCTTGTAAACAGCACCAGTTCCATTTTATTGGATTTACGGATCCTTGATCTGGGCGCCATTAGTTTACTATGTCGAGCGCATCCAACAAACGTTTCTTTAGCAAACTTTCTGAGTTGCCAAAGAGTAGGATCGTGACATCGTCGGCGTAACCTACCATGTGGAAAACCTGTTTATTGAGTGATTCCAGTAGTTCGTCTACGACTAGGTTCCATAGTAAAGGGTACAGTACTCCCCCTGTAATCAACCCTTTGCGACTTGACATTCAAGTCTCGTGAAGCCTATTGTAATCTTGGCTGTCCTCCATTCCAGCATGTTGGAGATACACAGGCTTAAGACCACCGTAACTCCCCTGCATCGAAGTGCAGTTCAATAGCCATGTAAGTCGCAAAGGTGAAGGTTTTTGCTCAAAAGTTCGGCCAATTATGCTCACCACGGTGTGCAAGAAGAAGATTGGGATGTAAAGGATGTTTCACTAGAACTGTTTCCCTAATGTACCGGTCGCATAGCCTCTGCAGTATATTTAGTAGGAAGGATGTGAAGCTTATTGTTCGGTATGCTTTCGCTGTAGTATAAAGATTACTTTAGTTTCCCTCCATGCACAGGATGTGTAGCTGAAGGCAATACACCCCCTGTACACGCTTACGATGGTGTCCAATATAACATCCTTGCCCTACTGTATAAGAGCCGAATAAATCCCGTCCATCACAGGGAATTTGTATGGTGAGAAACTCCTCATTGTCCAGTCTACCTTTTTCCTGGTAACGATCCCACAAGATGATCTCAATCGGGTTTAGTTTGGGGCTCTGTGAAGGTATCCGCAGGGCTTCGTTCCTGGTTAAAGGTACAGCCTGGGAAATGAATCCTCAATAAAAGTTTGCTCGTGTTTTCAGGTGAGCCCGTGTAAGAGCCATCTTTCTTTTTAAGGCTAATGAACTTTGGCAAGAAGTTTTTGGAGAGGGCTTGTTTTAAACGTAATCTTCTCGAGGTGTTTTCACATTGTATCATTTTGTATTTGTTCCATTCGGAATCATTTTGCTTATCCATGGCTCTGTTGTATGTTCTTCTTGCTTGTTTTTCAGCGCCTCAAGTTCTGTGCACCAGCACGTATTTATCTTCTCTAGTTTTTAGAGGGCATGCTTTTTTGTACGCTCATATGAGGCCCTTCTGGAGTGCGTATTCTCCAGTTCGGAATTATCTTTTATTGGCTCTTTTTCCATATCCCTAGTTTTAGAGATCCTGGTGAGAGTTGTTTTGTTTGAAGTTCCCTCTTGTTCAGTTTTGAATTTCTGTATTGGGTTGTGTTGGAGAAAATATTTCATTACGTATCCACAGATAATTTCATTTTGGAATATTTTTCTGCAAAATAATTTTGTCTTATTTATGTAGAGAAAATTCTATATCTTTTTATTCTACCTAGTTACTGATGCAACATGTGTCAGATTGCTTAATTGAAAATTGGTCTTGACTATTAAAATGAGGTGATTGAAATTTCATATTATGAACCTGCTTCGTTACAAAAAAATTAAAATTAAATTGTTGTTATTTTCTGGTCGATGGTTCTTTCCTGCTTTATTCTTTCAGAATTTTCTAGATACTTTATCTTTTTATTTTAGAAGTTTCCCAGAAACTCTTCTTCCAGATTTCTAAACTTTTCAAGCATGTTTTCTTATAGTTTAGGAGAATATTTTGATTAGTGATGTATGCTTTATTTTCCTTGTATTTTTTTTTCTTTATTCTGACGCACTTTTTGTTTTTTCTTATTGTGCTCTATTATAATTTAAGAGAAAAATAAAGACTATTTATTTAAAGTTAATTCTTGTTGCGCTACACTCTTAATGGAAACATATATTACCATTAGGTGGAGAATAACACTTGTTTTGTTCCATACTGTTTTAATTTTCAGTTGCCTGAAGTTTTAACTGTGATAATGGTCTGCGAAGACCGAAACACGTGTCAGGCAACTGAAAATAAAAACAATATGGAACAAAACAAGTGTTATTCTCCACTATTTATTTATCTTATCGAAATCTTCTAAATTGTTTGTTTAAAGGCTTCTAAAAATTTCTATTAGAAATTGTAAGAACTTTTTTCGAGTCGTTTAGAATGCGTTTCTATTATTTGATAATCTTCCAGGAAATTCTCTTCAAAATTATGAGTTTTATATTTTCCACAAATATCTCTTTCAAATTTCAAGAATTTTCTTTGGAATTTACCACTTCTCTTCCAGATTGCAGAAGTTTTCTAATTTTATTTACCAATTTTTGAGTTTTCTTCAAGGTGCAGATTTATTTTAGTAATTTCATTTCCGAATTGCGAGAATTTTTATTTGCATTTATTATATTTTTTTCACAATTTCCTGCTTAGTCTTATTAAAATCTGAAAAGAAATTTTGCAAGAGTTTTCTTTCCCAGCAATATCTTTTTTTTTTTTTGTTGGAAACAGTTTAGAAAATTATTGAGGAATTTTCGGACACATACATAAAATTCTAAAATGATATAATCTATGCTTAAAACAGTATAAAGTAACTGTTTAATAATTCGTTATCGCCTGGTTATAAATTACAAGTCGTAAAGTGGCCGTTGGCGGTTGGTTTAATTAAAAGTGCAGATCGAGATTCTTGGGAGATCTTTTACGAGATCGTGAAATAATATTATCTCCCGGAATTAATCCGCGCGGTCTTGTTTAAACTAATTAAACGCCCGAATGGAAATCATCTGCGTTTCCTCATTATTCCGAAATATCTAAATTAAAAGGATATTCGCGTCGATTTTAAAAGTGCACACGCATGCGAAATTCTTCGGTCTCCCCCTACGTAAACCAGGTTCATTAACCCCCATCGCACACACTAACCCTCAATGCAGTTTACGCGAATCCGTATGTTGTATTTACATCTTCTTGATATTGATTGCATGTTATAGTTGATACTTCAACTTTGAAATCATTTATCGTTCTAATTTTGATTGAATGTGTAAAAATAAAAATCTTTAATCTGGAAAAGGTTAAAAAAAATGTTGGAACATCAGAAGGTGTAAAATATTCAGTGCGTGCTGGAAAGTATTCCGAGGTAGATCGTTTAATGTGAAGTAAATAGGCAAAGTACGCAGATACTTTAAAGTCTTTTATGTTTAACGACCATCGTTGCATCGCTCTTGTTGGCATAGACCACCCCTACGCATACACACACACAACCCTACATATATGACTTCGTTACTTTTCCCTCACCTCATGCATACATAAATTGAACGTCCAAAGTTTCACGTGTTTTCTCAGATGTGAAATAAATCAACAACCAGCTTGCACCAAATTGGTAATAGTAACTGTAACGAAGATGTTGCGCAAAAAAAAACCAGGATTGCTCACTCAACTGTAAATCTGTAATTAGGTTCTTCATTAACGCTGATTTACTAATGAATATCAAAATGATGCGTTTAGAAAAAATGTTATAATCTTTACATTCATCATTCGTTTAATAACGATAACGTTATTACAGATTTAATTCGACATTGCGTACGGTGGTTTTAAAAACGAGGTTCCATTCAATTACTGTAATTTACTTGGGCAGGAGGTGATTGAACCTATCATTTATACTCATATACTTCGCATTAATTAAAAAAAGCGACGAATAAACCGGCGAGAGTTTCTAATTAAACTTGGAGCAATTTTTCATTTCCCAAACACTCGGCATTATTATCGTTAGTGTACGTGTGTAGGGGCACGTGGCCACCTGTATTACCACCCCAACACACACACATATTCATACGTATTCCACGTATAGACGTTTTATTCAAAGCATGAATTATAATTGGCCAAATGCAACAGTTCAATTTTAATCAAATTAATTGTGCCGAATAAATAATAAAACATGATAAATACGTCAAATAAGTTGACAAGAGTCTTAGGCGAACTTTTGTTTAAACATGATGTATTAATAATGTCGTGATTGAAGGAATGATTAACGAGCGACCGTTGCGAGAGATCCATAGATAACATCACTAGATCATTTTCCAAGGCACACTGGAAAGCAATTTATCGTGAATAAATGTATTTATTTCCAATTAAAGCGCCACAATAGAAAATTCGTGACAATAGATCACATGCTTAACGGACTACGAAATAGACAGGACCTCGTTTTCAATAAACTCTTGTGCAACTATATGCAACACATATATATATATATACATATCAATTAGCAATTTTAGTTCTTTAAAAATGCTTTCTTTTACTGATGTAAACTTTCATCAATTAAATTACTCTTGGTTCGTTTCACAATTTTTCTTTATTTACTCGATTACGAGGGTAGATTGAAAAGTTTCCGGAATGGGCAAGAAAATGCAGTCATTAAACAGGTTTATTTTTTTTATTTTTCAACATTGTACTCTTGCAGGGCGATACACTTTTCCCAGCGGTGCTCCAACTTTTTTAAGCCTTCAGAAAAATATGATTTCGGGAACTCTGCAAAATGAGCTTTAGTGGCGTAGATGACTTCTTCATTTGATGTAAAGCGCTTGCCTCCGAGCCAAGTCTCCATGTTTGTGAACAAAAAGAAGTTGTCCCACCTCGTAGCCCAATTCAACCAATTTAGCATTGGCGATTCGGGATGAATGGGCCTTCGTGTTGTGGTGGAAATGAGGCCATTTCTCCTTCAATATGCCGTTGAATTGATCCAATAAATCGCTGTAGTATTGTCCCGTGATAGTTCTTCCCTTCTGCAAAAAGTCGATGTGTATCACACCTTGCGAATCCCAAAAAACGGTGACCATGACCTTTCCAGCCGATGGGACAGTCTTTGCCTTCTTCGGAGCAGATTCGCCTGGAGAAATCCACTGTTTCGACTGCTGCTTGGTTTCTGAAGTGTAGTGGTGGATCCATGTTTCGTCCACGGTCACGAATCGGTGAAAGAAATCCGTTGGATTACGCTTTAACAAGGCCAAACACTCTTTTGAAGTGGTCACACGTTTTCGCTTGTTGTCCAGAGTCAGCAAACGCGGCACCCATCGCGTCGACAGCTTCCTCATGCCCAAATGTTCGTGCAGGATATTTTGCACACGTTCATATGAGATGCCCGTGGTCTCTACTATTTCGCGCAACTTCACTCGTCGATCGGCTAACACGAGATCATGGACTTTGTCGACCATTTCTTCATTTGTGGCCGTCTTTGGACGTTCACTGCGTGGTTCATCCTTGGTGCTCGTACGGCTACGTTTGAACTCGCTCACCCAGAAACTAATAATCGAAAATGAAGGTGTGGATGTGCCATGAACTTTCTGCAAAATATTTCGTATCTCCATCGCCTTTTTCCCATTCATCCAGAAATGTTTGATGACTGCACGAAATTCGTTTTTATCCATTTTTGTAAAAGTGCTTGACTTGCTTCACAAAATATCCTAGTAAACAAAAACGGAACGACGCTCATGTCTGAAAATTTGACAGCTTATCTAAAATAGGTTAGCCTTGACAACCATCATAACAATTTCACGATACGCGTGCCATCTCTTGCCCATTCCGGAAACTTTTCAATCTACCCTCGTATACTATATAGGGAAAGTAATATTTTTATTTATCTTATAACATTTTGATTTCTTAAATTATAAAAACTTAAACAATAGTTTAAAACTATTTTCTATAATTATTAATCTAACAATTCAATTCAATTTGAGAGATCGAATTGGAAGTTTAATATCACTATTTCACTCTAGTAAAGTTCTTAATTTACAGAAACGGACACATGGTGGTAAGTAATGCAAATTTCGCGGTAATAATCATTGAGCGGTTTCCGCCCACCCAGCCGTTGATTAGAATTACGCTACCAATATTACGCCTTGGAATTCTATTAACTTAACAATTAATAATGAGTCAATTGCCGCCGTTCAATCATCAATCAAATATAATACTCGTGAAATTATTCTTCGGAGAATATTTACAAAATAGTTCTCGAATTGATAAATCGTTTATTGCATTGAGGAAATAAAGGAAATTATTGTTTGACAATCCGTGTGAAGCGGCAGTGTTCTTCTGAGGAGGTAATAAATAATAAATTGATGACTAATGCAAAAAGTGCGAAAAGTAGGAAACCACCAGAACTAAATAGATTACGAGCGTATCTTCTAATGACCATCAATTAAGATCGTTATTTTTTTTAAGGATTAGATTACACTAAGAAATCTGATATTAATATTAGAGGACGTATATTGTTTATACCCTGTAATTAAAATTTAATTATTGTTATTAACAAGGAACTTATGATCGCACGGTTTAATTACTCAAGCTACCTTCGGCCATTTTCTAAATACTAAAAAGCGCAAAAAAATGTCATCCTTATGCAATTCATACTTGAAATCGCTTGCCGTTTATTCGCAATTAAATGTAATTAATGCGAGCTAATTTGAAGTGAATATTGGAGGAAAATAATGTCCGAAATAATGGCCGCTAATTGGATTTACTTGCGTGGAAAGGTAAAAAAAATGTCTGCACGTTTGTGTTTATATTGAAAATCTAAGGTCGGCTTTAATTGTCTTAATGCTAATTATCGATCATAAAATCGTCATGTGCATAAATAAATTAGTATTAATCTTGTTCTCTTTGAAAATTTTATGGGTTAATAAAAAGAATAAAATTTATTGCATAAATAGTGTACAGTCCGTATTAATTAGAAAATATTAATTATTTCGTCGCTCGGAGTAGAAATAGAAATAAAAAAAACTGGATTCACTTAGCGAGGTCGTGATAAATTATTGTGATTTATGCGAAAACACAATTACAACGAAACCCCAGCGTGTGTATATTATCTTAATGCGCCGTGTGCTAGTTTTTTAAGAAAAATTGTTATATTTTTCGCCGGCAAAGTTTAATTTCCCAAAGGTTTTAGTTTAAATAAAATACGTGCATTAATTTTGATATTCAGCGGCGTAAAACTACGTAACGTATTAAAGTTGGGAATTATGTGTTGTTGGGAAAAGAGTGGAGAGAAAAAAAAGTTAGTAGAATGTATTTATTAGCTCTTTTCGTACGGAATTAATTGGGGGGCATTAAAAATATATATATATTTATTTATCGCGTAATATCGGGTGAAATGACCGTGAATGACCTGACCCTATTAATCTACGCCCATAATATTTTGAAGACGAATGGATGGATGGATGGATTGGATATCTGAGTTTAGTATTCATTTTGTGCGGTACGCACGATCCATCACTTCCGATTTTTTTCGACGCCGTCCGTCGGTCGTACGCCGAGGAAGTCGTTTAATTTAATTATAATTTGAAGCAAGCAGATGAAACGGACATTAAGTGAATTATAATAATATAGGCTTCACCGTGTCAGCATTATATAATACGCTCGACGTCTACTGCATTTATAATCAATTAATTAATACATCTTGATTACCACCTTTAACTGCACTTAACTTTTTTTTCTACTCTACTCAAATTTCACATTTAAATTCTTTTAATATTAGATAATATGTTTCATCAACGATTTAAAGATGTCCGAAAAGAAAGTTTACTTGTCTTTAGCTTCATGCGTGAACGCAACGTATACTATTGGCGCGAAAGGTACGTTATTCGGTAGTGTGGTTTTAGAAATTTAGTCGCCATGGAGCGTTTCTCGACAGCGGACCGCGCATTGTGCGTGCGGGAGTTTTATATCATTGTAATTCGGTAATTCGGTAACTGGAGCAAAGGTTTTCGACACTTAAATGAAACACTAAGTATACTTCTCTTTCGGAAATGGGTGAACAAGTTTGAAGAAATCGGTACCGCATTGAAAACACCAAAAATGATCGATCAAAGGAAACTTATGAAACTGATTAAATTAAATCCTAATTACTTCTTCTGGCGTGAATTTTGGAATTGGAGGGTGGGATAGTGGCCACCCACCCACCCTACATATGCATATTAACCTCATCCACAGACCAGCGTTTAGTTTCCAGGGAAACGAACAGTGATAGCGTTAATTAAATTAGCAAAACTCATCAGCAGTGTTATATCCAAAATAAATGTATATATGTAGGGTGGGTGGGTGGCCTCAGACACACCCTGCAATCATTAAAACACTCGCGAGGGTTTTGCAGTTTATTTAATTAATAACTACCAAAAAAAGATTCAATAAAAATATTGTCAAATGCATAATTTCATTAGTAATATTTTTTTAAATATAAATCGTCGATTAAAATGTATTGATTGGCGGATGGATAAAAAGCTACTCACACATCCTACATACACTATTCCATTCCCACCCTACATATACCATTTTATTCCAATAAAAACAGTGTTAATATATTTTTTAGCAGCATAAACAGAAATAGACTTTGTTACTAACAAATTATCTAACAAGCAGGCTTAGTCAACTAGAAGATATGAACCGCTCATTAAAATCAAATAACGAAGCATTAATATTAACCAACAAATATTTATTGGATAGATTAAACAAAATCGAATATAATCAAGAACTCTGTAAACTCAATGATTCTGCAGAAAACTGTAATAAAATCAATTCCACAAAATCTGCAGAAATCGATAATACAGTTAAGGTTAATAAAACAAGAGAGATGGACAAAACCAAAACAAAAATACAGGTTTCTGATAGTGTTGCTATCGAAAATAAAGCAAAGTCAAATGCCCCAGCAACCGCTGAGATTCCACGGACTGCTGATAAAAACGCAAACAAACACAATATGCATTTAAAAACTGAATCGTTAAATAGAGAAGCATCAAAAATTCAAGACGATAATGAATGGAAAGTCGTCAACAAAAGAAAACGTAAAACTCAATCAATCATGGGAACAGGAGAGAGTAATGACATAATGTGTGCCGTTCCGAGACTTGTGCATTATTTTATCGGACGTGCACAACCCGAAACTACTGAAAATAACGTCGAAACATATATACGCAAAAATATATTGACCCAGGGACATTTGCGCGTATCAAAAATTGAAATAAAAAGTAAATCAGAATCGGCATTTAAAATTGAGCTAGAGAAGAAACACGAAACACAATTTATAGACCCAAGTAAGTGGCCAACTGATTTGAAAATCCAGAAGTACTCTTTTTTAGCCGAGCGCAAGAAAGCGCAGATAACAAATCAGTAGTTTGTCATAAAAAAAATAATGAAATTAATTCATTAATACATATTAATGTAAGATCCATTAATAAAAAAATACTAAATTTAAATGAAATGCTGAGAAATCATAAGGACTGTAAATTGCTGGGAATCACTGAGCATTGGCAGACTGACACCAATATAAAACAAACAGCAATTGAAAAATTTCGCCTAGTCGCATCCTACTCTAGACCAACCTCCCTTAATCGTTCAACAGCGTATGGTGGTGCAGCCCTCTTCGCACAAAATGACTTCCCGTGTCAAGAACGTGCGGATATTAAGAAGATGGCAATATGTGGAACATTCGAGTGTGCGGCAGCAGAATGGACTATACTAAACAGAAAATATGTGTGTATAGTAGTGTACCGTCCACCAGGACAAAATTCAATTAGTGACTTTTTTAAAATTTTTGATGAACTTTTACAAAAATTATACTTAGAAAAAGTGACATACTTAATTGCAGGAGACTTCAACATAGACTTAAATTCCGTGACAACCGAAGCAATAACTTTCAATAATATTATAGCATCGTTCAACGCAACCGCAACAATCACTAGTGCAACGCGTAAAACACAATGTTCCGAAACAATCATTGATAATATTATCACAAATATGAATAGTAATTATGAAACTTATGTATTTGAATCGCACCTTTCTGATCATTTTGCACAAAAAATTTCATGGTCACAAATAAACAATAATTCTAATTTGACTAATAAGAAAACACGTAAATTCACACCAAATAATATAAATAATTTTGTATGTTTTTTAAACCGCATAGACTGGAATAAGATTTATATGAATAATGATGTTAATCAGGCGTGGGATGATTTCATGATCATCATCAATGCGGCATTAAATACCTCTTGTCCCAAAGTTACGCAAATAGCCAAACGACGGAAATATAAATATAGTAGTAATCCTACAGTAATTGATTTAAAAAAAGTACTAGATTATTTATCTATTGCTAAATATTACAACATTGATGCGAATAAATTATATCCTATAATAAAAAGGGAATACGACATCCAATTAAGAGAAAATAAAAAGAAGCAAATTGAGCAACAAATAACAAGTAGTGATAATAAAATCAAAACAACTTGGGCAATAGTCAATAACATAATAGGGAAATCTAATAACCAAACTAAGTCTAATCACCATCTAGTAGGTAAAGAAAATGATTTAAATGACTATTTCAGCAATATTGCTATCAATGAAACTGAGAAAATTCCATATCGTCCTTTTAGCAGTATCATCGATATGCAAGCAAATTCCATATTTTTCAATCCTGTAAGTATATCTGAAGTTTTTAATATTATCTCCTCATTAAAAAATAAAGCATCTTTTGGTTATGATGAAATAACAACAAAATTAATAAAGTCCGCAATAAATGAACTAGTAGGTCCTCTTACCTACTTAATTAATATTTGCATGGAGAAAGGTACATTTCCGGACTGCCTAAAGGTAGGTATTGTATGTCCAATATATAAAAAAGGAGAACAAAGTAATTTTTGCAATTATAGACCAGTTACTTTGTTATCAGTCTTTTCTAAAATAATTGAAAAGGCGATAGCAAAGAGACTTATGAATTATTTTTTATCACATAATTTACTAGATAAAGCACAAAATGGTTTCATAAAGAGTAAGTCTACTAATACAGCGTTATTTGATTATATAACAGAGATTATGAATGCCCTCGAGGAGTCGGAGATGCCTGTAGGAATTTTCCTTGACTTATCGAAGGCATTCGATACTGTATGTCATAAAATTTTACTGGAGAAGCTTGAATATTACGGAGTAAGGGGTATAGGTATTAAGCTAATCCAGTCATATTTAACAAATAGAATACAATGCACAAAACTTGATTCAAAACTATCTAAACAGAACACAGTCAATATAGGTATACCTCAGGGCAGTATATTAGGTCCATTGCTATTTGTTATATATATAAATGATCTACCTAAAATTATAAAAAATAAAAATACATTTATAACTACATACGCGGATGATACTAGCCTTCTAATATATGGCAAAAGTAAATTGGAAACAATGCAAAGAGCAAATTATATATTTAAAGTCACTCAAGAATGGATGCAAATGAACAAATTATTAATAAACAAATCTAAAACTAACGTACTAATATTTAAAACAAAAAATACACTAAATATACCAGTCAATATTCAACTAGACAATCAGACATTTGAAATTAAAAATAAAACCAATTTCTTAGGATTAGTAATTGATGATAATCTAAATTGGCAATTTCATTGCAATCAGTTACTTTCAAAACTAAACTCAACTTGCTATGCATTGAGAGTCCTAGGGCAGGTAATGAATACTTCAACGGTAATCACTGTTTACCAGGCAAATTTTGAAAGTTTATTAAGATACGGGATTATTCACTACGGAAGCTCTTCACAAGCAAAACACTTATTTATTCTACAGAAACGCGCTCTGAGAATAATTTTTAATCTAAATTTTAAAGATAGCTGCAGAGGAATTTTTAAAAGGGCTGGTATACTTACATTTTATAGTTTGTATATCTATGAAATACTGCTATTTAATTTTAAATACAAAGGAAAATTCAATTCCCATAGACCAAGTCATGTATACGATACACGTAACTTAAATAAATATATATTTCCGCCACACAGACTCACCCTACTTGAAGGAACACCTAAGTATGCCGCGTTGAGGATGTTCAATGCATTACCGAAACGCCTGCAAGACATCTCAAGTGAGCACATATTCAAAAGTGAATTAAAACATTTCCTAATCGAAAAAGAATATTACTCTGTAATAGAATATCTAAACGGTAATTAATTTCTTCTCTTTTTTTGTGACGTATTCAAATAGTGATGTGTATAACTTAATTGTAATGTACTTTATTGTAATTATGCTATGTACAACTACTACTTTGAATAAATATGGTTATTATTATTATTATTATTACTAAATGATACTAAAAAAATAATTGCTTAAAGGCAAAATATATATATTTAAGGTGTGTGGGTGGACTCTAACCCACCCTCCAATTAATAATATTTAGGCAAATGACGAAAAAAATAGAAAATTATGAAACTGATTCAATTAAATTCCTAATTCATTTCTTCTAGCGTGAATTTTGGAATTGGAGGGTGGGATAGTGGCCACCCACCCACCCTACATATGCATATTAACATCGCCCACTGACCAGCGTTTAGTTTCCAGGGAAACAAACAGTGAAAGTGTTAATTAAATTAGCAAAAATCATCAGAAGTGTTATACCTAAAATAAATATATATATGTAGGGTGGGTGGGTGGCCTCAGACACACCCTCCAATAATTAAAACATCCGCGAGGGTTTTGCAATCTATTTAATTAATAACTACCAAAATTTTGTCAGTTGGATGATTAAATTAAATTCTTCTGACGTAAGTTTTTAAGGGTAGTGGCCACCTACCCATTAAATATAAATATTAACTTCACCCACTAATCAGCGTTTAGTTTCAAGGAATACAAACAGTGAAAGCCTTGATTAGTGACAATAATCAGCAGTGTTTTGCCTAAAATTAATATATAAAGTGTTTTTCATTAAGGACGCTCGAACTTTTTTTATTAAATAAAACAAAAACGGATTAAGATATCTAAAAAAAATTATTACGTGTTCAAGTACATTTAGTGGCAATTATGTATGAAATTTAATTTCTTTCGTATGGCCATCACGAGCACGTTTGCAAAAATCCAATCGTTGAACACAATTTTCCACCACTTTTTCACACAAATTTCGGGTTCAATATTTGTTCTTAGCTTTTGTAACGTCGCCGGCTTATTGGTAAAGACTAAAAGACTAAGGACTTCACATGGCCCCAAAGAAAATAGTCTAAAGGCGTTAAACCGCACGATCGAGGCGGCCAATCGACTTGGTCATATCATGAAATAATACGTTCACCGAATTTGCTTTTCAATAAATCGTATGTAACGTTTGCTGTGTCTAGTGGCACCGTCCTGTTGAAACCACATATCGTCCAGATCTATTCCGTCCAATTCGTGCCAAAAATACTCAATTCTCATGTTGTGATAGCGATTTCCATTCACAGTAACTTGGCGATCATCAGCATCAACAAAAAAATATGATCCAATGACACCTCCAGCATGTAATCCACATAATGGTGTTTCGTGAAGCTCATGTGGATTGCTATTTGTCTAATAACGCATATTTTGCTTGTTGACAAATCCATTGAGCCAAAAATGAGCCTCATTGCTGAATATGATTTCAGCATCAATTTCAAGTTGTTCTTCAACCCGATTCACGAATCAGCGACGCTTCAAATGGTCAAGTGGCTTTAGTTCTTGTGTCGATTTGATCTTATATGGATGTAGCCCAAGATTTTTCACAAAATTCACCACAATCTCACAGATATGCCCAAATGTTGAGAACGTCGTGTGATTTGGGTCTTCTTGAACAGAAGCATGAACCGAGGCAATATTTTCTTCACTTCGTGCATTTCTTTGTCTCACTGACACTGGAATATTGAGTAGTTAAAATGTGGATTCAAATTTTTGCACTAGACGTCGAATTGTTGATTCGGCAGGCAAATGATGGCGTCGATAAAATGGTCGTAATGCTTTTAAGTTGCGGTGACCAAACGCGAATTCTGATAATAAATTTGAATAACTTGCAAACGTTGTTCAAGTGTGTACTGCTCCATGATGAATTGCCAACTGAAAAAAACATTAATCCCTATTGAAAAACCCAATATATGTCGGGTAGGCTAATATACTTGGACCCACCGTTCAATTAATAAAATATACTCAAAGGTTTTACTGTTTATTTAATTAATTAACACAAGTGAGGAGGATAAACAAAAATATGAGAAGTTGATCGAAGAGTTCGAAATATATATGAATCGGAAGAAGAATGCCATATATGAACGTTTTGTATTCTACAGCAGAGTGCAGAAGGAACATGAGCCGATCGATAACTTCGTGCAAGACCTTAAAAAACTAGTGAAAACATGTGCATTTACAGAGGAAGATGAAATGGTAAGGGATAGAATCGTGCTATGACTACAGGATAAAGAACTGCAAGTTACGCTCTTAAACAATAAAACAATAAGAAATGAATAAAACGTTGACAATTTAAATTTTAAAAAAAGAATGCAGTAAAAAGAAATACGAAGCAAATAATAAAAAATAATTCAACTACCATAAGTGTAAAAATAAACACAATGCAAGAAATTGCCCGGCGTTTGGTAAACTTGGTAAAAAATGTTCAAATCCTTACCACTTTGCAGTGGCATGCAGAAACAAGAAAGTAGCAGCAATGGATATAGAAATGAATTATCAGAATCATCTTCAGGAAAATTTAAACTGAATACTCTAGTTAATATAAATGAAGTACACGAAGGAGATAACAGAAAAAAATGCTTACAAACAGTTGCAGTAGGAGAACAGGAAATAGAATTCGAGATAGATACAGGATCCGAAGTGAATATCTTGACAGAAGATTGGATGAAGAAAATAATGAAGAAACAGCCAGAGATAAGAAATAGAATAAGTAAAACTTGACTAACACTTGAGGCATATGGAGGTTCTAAAATAAAACCGATTGGACAAGTAGAACTAGGTAAAAGAATCAATTGTAAAATTGAATTTTATTATTGTAGACAAAAAGCAAAACCGTTATTAGGACTTAAGGCTTGTATAAAGTTTAAATTAATTTAAAAAGTTGATCAAATCAATAGTAAAATAGATTGTAAAAAAACAATGTTTCTGGAAGTAAATACTAAGATATTTAAAGGGCTATATAACATTAAATTTAATAAATCAAAACGTCAATTTAAAAAATCATCAGTAAAATATTTAGGACATATATCCTAAGGATATGAGGATAAGATACAATCTATAAAAGACTTAAAAATTACTAAAAATAGAAAAGAACTACAAAGTATATTAGGAATGATAGGATATTTACGCAGTTATATTCCTAAACAACTGGATTAAGATAGCTATTAAAGATTATGAATGGTTAGAAAGACATACTCTAGAAATTATTAATGCAACAGTATCAGGTATGTTTGACGAAGAAAAAAAGTAACTATTCAGATAGATGCATCCAAAAATGGAATAGATTGTTGCCTATTGCAAAACGGAAGACCTGTAGCTTTTGCATCAAGATTATTGACAGAGACTGAGGTTGAGTACGCACAAATTGAAATAGAGCTACTAGCTATTGTATTTTCATGTAAAAAATTTCATCAATTCATTTATGGTAGAAAAGTAATAATAATCACTGACCAGAAACCATAAGTTGCAATAATGAATAAAAACATAGCAAACGTAAACTCGTGGACTACAGAGATTAAAACTAAAGTTAGCTAGGTATGAAAGAGAAATACAGTACTACCCAGGAAAACAAATGTATACAGCAGAACTTCTGTCCAGAAATTTTGTTAAAAGAGATGAAGAACATGATAGTGAACAAGGTAAATTTGTACATGAGGTATGCGTGAGAATGACAGATGAAGAGAAAAATGTATTCATAATGATGGTTGCGATCGTTACTATGTGGTATTTCATAATGAACACTGAATAAAACACTTACTATGTTTTTAACCACTAAAATTTTAGTGGTTAAAAACATAGTAAGT
Source organism: Ontholestes murinus (assembly GCA_963969525.1). Classification (NCBI taxonomy): domain Eukaryota; kingdom Metazoa; phylum Arthropoda; class Insecta; order Coleoptera; family Staphylinidae; genus Ontholestes; species Ontholestes murinus. The sequence goes on from OZ018387.1 coordinate 110,522,101, forward strand.
GTTTTATTCAAAAATGTATTCATATAAAAAACCAAGACGTGCAGTTATAAGATATTGTAAACTTGGTTGGCCTACAAGCAAAGGATTAATTCCAAATAATATAAAAATTTATTATGTTTATAGACATGAATTGCATGTGTAAAGGTCTATTACTTCTTAACCAAAAGATAGTAGTACTTAAAGGTCTAAAAAAATAAATTTTAACAAAATTACATGAGGGATATTTTGGTATGACGAAAACCAAGAGGCAGAGAATTGTTTTACTGGCCGAGTATGACTATTGACATCGAGTGAATGATATTAAATTGTAAAAATTGTGAATGTCGGAAAGCGAACAGAAAAAATTACCTTAAACCAGATGACATACCGTCAGCCCCATTTAAAAAATTAGCTGCGGATATTTGTGATTTTGGTGGATAAGTTTATTTAGTAGTAATTGACTACTGTTTCAAGTGGCATTTAAACGAATTTTCTCATGTAATGGGGTACCTACAGAAATAGTAGCTGACAACATGCCATTTGGATTGTTTGAATGTGGTACATTTGCTAAAGAATTTATTTTTACTAGTCCTCATCATCATCATCAATCAAACGGAATGGCAGAAGCAGCCGTACAAATTGTAAAAAATCTTTTAAGAGAGTGCAATGAAACCGAAAGTGCTCTGTAAGAGTACATAACAACACCAATGCAGGAGATTAATCTGTCACCATCTCAACTATTGTTTGACAGACGTTTAAAAACAAAACTTCCAACGACGAATAAATAATTGGAATTCAAAGAAGAAAACACCGATGAAATTCGAAAAAAATTAAAAGACTAAAGCCTATTATTACCAAACAGCTCATAAACAGATTGAGTTGGACAGGGGAAATTCAGTCATGATAAATCATAATACAAATAGTAACAAGAAATGGGATAGAGGTATAATAGTGGAATAACATAAGTCACCAAGATCGTACATGGTCAAGAATGAAAGGGGGCGATCCTGCGAAGAAGCCAGCAACATCTTAGAAGTCTGAGAATCAACCATAATTCATCAACAGACAAGAGGAGATCATAGGAAACTAACTGGAGAAGAAGGAGATTGTGAAAATCGGAAATGTGAATCGTCTAAGTGCACTGATGATAGTCGTAGAGTTAGGCGTATGCTAAGAAGAGTAAAATAAAAAAAAATAGTGGCCACCCACCCACACTACATATGCATATTAACCTCACCCACTGATTAGCGTTTAGTTTCCATGAAAACAAACAGTAGAAACGTTGATTAACTTAGGAAAAATCACAACTAAAATAAATAAGTATATGCAGGGAGGGTGGGTGTCCTTTGGCGCACCTTACAATAAGTAAAACATAAGCGGGTGTTTTGTAATTTCATTACTCAATTACTATAAAAAATATTGATGCAAATGTTATCAGATGAATTACTTCATTTGCAAATTATTAAATTACATAATTATTAAATTCTTAATTCACTTCTTCTGGCGTAAGTTTTCGAATTGGAAGGTGAGATAGTGGCCACCCACCCACCCTACATATAAATATCAACTTCACCCACTGATTAATGTTTAGTTTCAAGGAATTCAAACAGTGAAAGCGATTAGTGATTAGCGAAAATCATCAGCAGTGTTTCACCTAAAATTAATAGATGTATGTAGGGTGGGTGGGTGGCCTCGGACTCACCCTCCAACCACTAAAACATGCGCCAGGGTTTTTTCTGTTCAGTTAATTAATTATTAATTGGATTCCGTTATTTATCATGTTCAGAAGGTTTTGAATATTAATGATGCCAAGTGTTTCAAACTTGCGATGTGTGCTCATACAAATTAGGAGTGAAAGAGTCACTTCTTAAAAAACTCTTAGAACCGACTTTATGGCCAGCCTGGCTTGCAGTGAAGGAAAATTTTTCCTCGTCGTCGTAATAAAGCAGATGTAACTGGAATTTTTCAGAAAACAAATTCAACAAATCGACAATTGTGAATGAAGCTACGCTTTAGTCTGTTGCTGTATTACCAAAATGTTAGAGGCCTTCGTACAAGATTCCTCCCTATCTGAAGATAGGCCCTAACGGAAACTTGGCTACATGATTCCATCCTAAACAGTGAAATTATTGATAGTCGTTATGTGGTATATCGAACTGATCATTCAGTGTTAACTAGTAATCACCAGTGGAGGTGGAGTGCTTCTTGCAAAAAAGATATTTAACATATCAGAATAGAATCTGATAATAATCTGGAAATGGTCTCAATAAAAATCAAAATAGGCTCTGCGAAACTTATAATATGTTGCTGTTACATTCTTACAAATGCTTTCTTTAATATTTATAAAAATGTTTATAAAATAAATAATTATAAGTTTAAAACCGATTTCATTTTGAGCCAATTTTGTTAATATCAATAATTTTTTATCATGTGTGTATTGGTCTCATCTATATGATTGTACAAATAATAACAATTCAACAAAAAAATTTTATGACATAATTTACTTATGTCGCTAAGAAACGTACAAACCACACGTTGTATCCTAATTGGTTCTCACAAGAATTAATCAATCTGATACAGTCTAAAAAGGAACCTTACAAAAAGTGGAAACTTTCTTCTAATACTCTGGATTACAAATTATTCACAAATTTAAGAAAACTGTGTAAAAATGAGACTATTTTATACTACAGACAGAATTTGGACAATATAGGACAATCTATTCATTTTAGTGAAACAAACCAAGTGTTTTTAATTAATTACCTATTAATCTATTCCTTACAACATAAAGGCTTTTTGGACCTTAGTTAATCAAAAGAATAAATCATCAGGGAATATGCCACATCACCATTTTTTCTAATATTATTACATGTTTAAAATTGAGATTAGATAAATAAAATTTTATTAATAAGTGTATAAATATTCTATTTGTATAAAACAAAGAATAGATTTACAGGGCCACACAAGTCGTTGCAGATTTTGTCATTGAAATGGTAAATGCTCGTAACAAACTTGACAGTCACCTCTCTACCGTGGCGTTTCCCAACATTAGCTGCTAACAACGATCGTTCATTATTGTTTAACGTTCGCAAGTTATTCGTGTAAAGAAGGTTGACATTCTCCCATTGAAAATTATTTGTAAATAAAATCTAATTAAATCAGCCTTGAATATAAAAAAAACATTGATTCTATTTTTCAATTAAATTATTATTTTTTTCTTTTAGGTTGCCCAAAAAAAATAACTTAAAGAAGAAACCTTCGAGTAGATTAATTGCGAACGTCGTTTGCGAGAGCAATTCGAAAAATCGCGTACGTGCAGACGGATAATTTAGAACGTATTGTGTTCAAAACATAACTTACGAATTTTTGTAACCTTTTTGTTGTGTTTCTAAACATCATTCGTCTTCTCTTGCGGCGACCAAAGATCCTTGATGCGCCTCTCCTCTCTCTTTCGACTTTGAATATCGCGATTTCACAACTGCGCTCACACACACACACACACACACACATTCGTGCATTGAAATTCCACGTTTTTTTTTCTTCGTCTCTCTTCTCCTCTTCGATTATTAATTATGAATTGTCGACGCAGATTTCCTATCGATATTTTGAGGTGTGTTTACATTTCTGATCCGTGTCCGTGTGCAAAAGACGATTGCGTAACTGGAGCCGGTGACTCGAATGAAACGGTTGTGCAAGGATTTTGAAACGATTCCCAGAAAAATCGAATCGCTTGATATCATCGAAATTACGGGACGGACGATTTCTTAAAATGTTAATTTAGCAGTTATGTAAGAATTGTTCTAGTCTGATCAACAAAATTTAAAAAAAAACCAGTGATACGAAAAATGCACTACAAGAGGTAAAAATTTTGATTAAATTTTGCCAAAAATTTAACTTTTAAAAGATAACATCATTTATATGATAAACATAAAAGTAGCGACCGTTACTATGTGGTAGTTCATTTATATGAATTACGAGGTAATGATTTATTTGAAAGATCATTATACAGGGTGACTGACGAAAAACCTTTGGTGCTGTATCTCACTTATTTTTTATCCGATTTTAATAAATAAAACATTAAATTAAACCATTTTTAAAAGATATACAAATTAAGAATTGAAATTTCTAGTGCAGTAATTAATGATAATTATATCATTCAATGCCTGGCGGTGCTTTAGTACGGGGAGTAGTTGTTTTAACTGTTAGCTGGAGTTTTTACATTATTATGTAAAACATTAGTGCAGAAGCTCATAGAGATTTATTTCTCTCATTATTAATTATTTTTAAAAGACTTTAATAGGATCTGAACTGTTATTTTTTCTCGCACCCAGTTTTTGACAAAATACGATCAACATTTTTTTTTTAATTGCACTGTATATATATATTTATTGATTCGCAAGGAGATTTTTTTTCTGACAAAATTATCCATACATCAAACTTAAGTCGAGAAATTGAGGATTAAAAAAATAAATAAAAAGTCAACTAACCATTGTAAACAATATACAGACCCTATTTTAAATGTCAAAAGTGACAGTGACAGCCATTGATACAATACTGCAACGATTTTTAATTATTTCATAATTAAAATGTTGCAATATTTCAAACACTGTACTAGAATTTTGTGATTCTACAGAAATCGTTTTTCAGTTTTTGAAATCTTGCAACATTTTTATTATGAAATTATTAAAAATCATTGCAGTATTGTACCAATGACTGACACTATCACTTTTGACATTTGGAATAGGCTCTGTATATTGTTTATTATGGGTATTTGATTTTTAATTTTATTTTAATCCTCAATTTCTCGACTTTGGTTTGATGAATGGATAAAATCGTTTACAAATTTAGATTCAGAAAAAAATCTCCTTGCGGATCAGTATAAAATATATATACAGTGCAATTTGAAAAAAAAAGTTGATCGTCTTTTGTCAAAAACTGGATGCAAGAAAAAATATCAGTACAGTTCATATTAAAGTCTTTTAAAAATCATTTAATTTGATGTTTTATTTATTCAAATCGGATCAAAAATAAGCGAGATACAGCACCAAAGGTTTTTCGTCAGTCACCCTGTATATGAATTTGATGATTTTGAAGAAAATATTTGATAATTCGAATTGTTTGTATTGAGATGTTGTTCATTAGAAGAAGTTTTAGGATCAGACCTTCATGCGAAACTGTTTTATAGTTTTTCAAAAGCCAAAAAAGACTGCCATGATTGGGGAAACTGACTGAAGAAGTAGAAATGTACATTTGGTAAATCAAATAAAATTGTGAAGAAAGGTTATTAGTGCTTTATTCGTCAAATTAATTTGATCTTTTGCAATGAACGTCAAGTTACTTTGTAATGAACAAATTTATACGTTATTATTTAAAAAAAAATCTTTATTTGTTAGAGTAACCAAAATGCTGCATTAATATTTTGTTGTGTTCAATGCAGAAGTCACGTTTTAAGGTTTTATTGCACCGACGGCACATTATCACTTGCCGGGTCTTTATTAGATTTGCATAATGCGACATTTTTACTGCGCAATACATTTTTATCCATGTTGCAGAGATAAGCTACAGAGTAATATTTTTATTTTATTTTTAATGAAAATATAATTACAATAACATTAACTAATAATTTAAAAACACAAAAACATTTGGGAAAACTACGTGTTTGTATTTTTATTATTAATTAATTTTCTGCAACTACATAAAGTGCTTTAACATAAAAAGTAGTATAAAAAAGTTAAACGTTTTTCTGTTATATAATAATATTATCATATTTAAGTTTCAAAAAATACATTGTAATATTTATGTTTGAATAATCAGAGGATTTCACAGAATTCGAATTGTATATCTCCGATTCAGGAAGTGTAATTAGATATTATATAATTTAATAATTATAATTAATCACGCTGATGTATACATATATATATTTGAAACAGTAGACTCCAATTTAATTCGATTCCGGCGCACTATCAATGATGCTATTTACTATTAATTAATTTCGGAAATTATCTCCTGCTTAATTACTAGAAAATCACAAAACAAACACACTCGACCAGTTGATATCAATATTAATGTACATAATTAGTACTAACTGATAGCATTATATTTTCATACCATATTTTTCTTTTAACATTTATAGTTTTTGTTTACGTCCACTTGGCACCATTTTAAATTCGATAATAATTGTTGTTGCTATTAATTAAAAAATGATGATATGACCATCATAGTACTTTCCCTATAGTTTTCTCAAAAAGTATGAGGTTTACGCAAAAAGGCTATTCTTAATAATTTGTTCAATTTTGGATTACTTGTTATATAAATGTCATGTTTTTGAATGTTCAACAAACGCATTTCAGTTCCACTTTTTAAGGATAAAACCTTAAGTTTGAAGTTTTATTTCAAAAGGATAATTCGTTTTTGAGTTTTGACAGACACACAAACACACAGATAGACAGACACACATACAGTTACAAAACATTTTTTGCCAGAAATTAGTGATATGGAGAAGTAAAACTTTTGTTATATTCCATTACTTTATTTTCAGATAACCGACACGTGTTTCGGTCCTTACGGATCATTATCAAAGTTAAAACTGTCAGTTATCTGAAAATAGAGTAATGGAACATAACAAGAGTTTTACTTCTCCTAATTTGAAAATTTAGTTCCATCAAGAGAACAGCAGAACAAGTAGAGATTATTTTAGTGAAAAGGTCTCAGGGGACCTCAAAACTGATAAAAAAATCAAAATATTTTCAGGGAAACAATACTTTTTCTATATATATACTATATAGAAAAAGTAAAACAAATTGTGCCTGTGTGTATTTTTTTATAGAGGTTAGGAAAATACTTTTACGTATCATCAGGACAAAATGTTTCTGGTATGTCGGACTCAGATGTCAATACCGACTAAAAATCTCCTCTTTCGCCAGCTTCTGAATCCCAACAGGCCCGCCGTTAGGCATTAGCTGCTGCTCTTCCTTCTTATGGCAAAATCATTGCTTCTTTCCTTCTAGCAGCCGTTGATTTTACTTTCAGCAAATCTTTTCTCTATTAAACGTAGGTCTAGTAGTGTTTCCGTTGCAAAACTACTTGTAGCATTCCATGCAGTCTCCGAGGAAATCATTGCGTCTACTAATCTTTCCAGTATTACCTTTGATAATGAACTGCAAAGTTCGAAACACGTGTCAGGAAACTGTAAATAAAAATATGGAACATAACAAGTGCTTTTCTTCACCAAACTTAATCTTTCCAGTTCTATTGTCTGTTCGATGACAATCTCCAGCTTGTTTCGAATCGAGTTAAAACGAGGGCACACGATGAACAGGCGTGTCTTCAGGAACTCCTGGACAGAACGGGCACTCCGGGGAATCATTGTGTTTGAAGCCATAGAGATACGCTCAGAAACAGTAATGTCCTGACAGTAACAGTATTTGTATTTGTATTTAGTGCTTACAAGAAATAAATTGATTACAAAAGGATAGATAAAAATATGTACTTATAATTTTGACGTAAGAGATCCTGGGGGGAACTCACTCGGCAGAATGTTCTTCCACTCCAGCCTAATTATTCTTCTTGCAGACTTCTAGTGTCAGCTACTAATTGACTTTACCATAGTTTTAATTCAGCCAGACTTTGATATAAGACGATACGTCCACCTACCCTTCACTGCAGCATACCACCACCACAGTATTGCCAACGCCTTATACTGTGCTGCCATTCCTCTGTTCTGAGCTCATCAGAACTCGACGTAGGTGGTCGTCGTCGGTAGAGAGCGTCTCTCCTCGGCTAGCATCGGAATAGGAAACATTCCAGCGATGACGCAAATCGCTTTCTCAAACACTGTGCGGAAGGCACTGGTTACTCTTAGAGCACTTATTCGATATATTGGTGCGGACGTGCTTCTTGGATTCCTAAAGCGTCTGCCCAAATGAATATACTATAAGTAAGCACTGACCTGACTACTGATGATAGCAGTAACCTCCTGCTCTGTTTTGGATCTCCGACATTAGGCATCAATCGGGATAAGCGTGCCCTCACTACTGACGCTTTGGCACGTACGTGCTCTACCTGCTGCTTGAAATTAAGTCGGGTAATAAGCATCACTTCCAAATACCGAATAAACGGTTGTAATGTTATTTCGTGGTCTCCAACTTCCACTTTCTTTCTGCCCGTGATCAGCACTGCCTCGGTTTTGTGTTCGGCTAAAAGTCCACCGTATTCATGCACTGGTTAATTTGTGCGAAAGTGGTGTCAAACATCAAATCTGTCTTATCGAAGATGCTTCGCAGTGATCACTACCGCTACATAGTCTACATATGCTACAATTTTAGCACTTCTTGGCAATTTTCGTCTTAGTATTCCATCATACATGATATTCCACAACCGAACCCTGGGGTACGTTCCCAGTTAATTCATATTCTCTTGGGCCGTCTTTCGTATCGTATTTCAGGAGCATATTTTTGAAGTAGCTCGTAACTATCCTACAAAGGTATTCTGGTACATTTTTCTCTTTAAGAGCATGCATAACACAGTCCCAATTAGTGAAATTAAAAGCATTCTTGATGTCCCGGGTAGCTACCAAGCAATATTTTTTTCGTATCTCCTTTGCATCTGGTCCCTGCGATCGCAACTTTTGGTGTGTTAACAACTAGGTTGATTACATCTAAAATTGATTGTTTTTTTCGAAAACCATATTGGTTGTTGGCCAGCAGCGGTTCAACTATTGATTCGATCCTTTGATGGATTATTCTTTCTAGAACCTTGGCTGCTGTGCATGCAGAGCGGGCGATAAGTTTACGGTTCATTTGGCGACTTTTATCTTTTGGGAAGAAGTACTAATCACTGTTGTTTCCACTTCCGAGGAAAGGTCTCTTCTTTGAAGCATGTGAATAATGTCGGTGATACTTTGATTGCTGTTTTCAAAGCAACTTTATTGTTTCCCACTCTATTACATGCTTCCATTAGGTGGAATGTCCTCGACTTTGCACTGCCGGGAAAGTAAATTCCCGTTGTTGAAGGAACAGTGCAGTAACGATCATCTCCAGGAGTTTTGGACATGTAAGTGACGGCATTTGCTAGCATTTCAGGCGAATCATAGCCATTTTATACGGCCTCCCTCAAGTGTTCTTCTCTATCTCGATGGTGAGTTTCTTCCAACAATTTTTCTTGCTTTTTTTTGATACTTTGTACTCTGCCACCAGCTCTGCAGAGTTAGGTCATCGGTGGCCACTCTGAGATAATCTTTTTTTTTTGAGACACTCTGCCCGAAGAACGTTCCTCAAGTGTACAAAAACACGCTTATTTATTCCGTGTCTTCACGACATGCTCGCATCGCAAGCGCCTAGGTAACTTTCGTCATTAGTTCTCTACAGCAAAGACTAGGTCACTATCTTAGGCCACCACAAAGGCAGTAGTATAAAACGATTTCACTTTCCATTTGATCGCGTTTGCATGCCTGTTTGCTCTTCTGGGGTTCCGACCAATCGATTATTCCTAGAGTATTATGCTATGATCGCTGTATGTATAGATGTTCCAGGAATAGCTTCTCTTAGTTAGGCTACTGCTAACTAATGAGAGATCCACAATTACGCTTGACTTTCTTTTGGTGTACCTTAGTGCGTCACTGATATTAAGCAGAATTACATCTTTTGTAGCCATAGCTTTGAGTAGTGCCCTTCCCAATGCATTAGTGACCGCAATCTACTGCTCAGGAATTGAAATCACGGGCTATTGAAACAGAAAAGTGTTGCCGCGCATTTTCGATTAGCCCATCCAAGAAATCTGCAAATTGGTCATTGGGTGGACTGGTCAGAGTATACCAGCTGTAGAAGTGAATTCCTTCTATTCATTCTGCTACGAAACCGGCTTCCCGGTTATTGACCACTCTCTAGAAGGAGAGTTTGTCATAAGATCAAACGACTGCTTTAATAGTGCTGTCTGATTCCCAAGGTTCCAATCGAAGGTATCTATATACCAGTACAAGATCAATTTCCAGTGGGCGTACGATTTGCATGAGCAAATTGTGTGCCGCCTCACAGTAGTTGAGGTTGAGTTAGAGTATCTTCATGTTCATCTATTCTTCAACTTCCGGAGTGCCTCTTTGAATACAGGACATCTGTTGGTACCACATAATGAACATCTAGATGATTTTTTTTTCCAAGACTTTGTGTCCTTGTTGTCCGCATTTAATGCAGAGTTTAGACCGGTCTGTTTTGGTTTTACATTGGGTAACAAGATATTTAAGTGCCATTTATAGCATTTTGGATCTTCACTTATTACACGGCAATTGATCCAACCAATCCTGTTTTCTCCATGTTCGCCAAGTACCTTCTGCGCTATTATTGCTACTCATATCACTAACCCAGTCTGGGTTCCTTTGTAGGCCTCGTGCAGTACTTTGACTGCGTCCGACGGTATTATGCAATCCTTTCCAGCTATCTTTAGCAGGGCCGCCAGGAAGTTGTCCTGTGTCATCGTTTCGTCAAGATCTCGTATTTTGAAGACCTTCTGTGACCCCGTACTGATGATTTTGGCGTCTTTTTTGACGATTTCCTTAATAGTTTTCTGCAAGAATTGAGCTTTGTTGGTGCTCCCCTTCGTGAGTATGATGCGAACTTCTCCAGCATTGGTTTAATCAAGCTTGTGTACAGTCGAGTTGACCTGGTCTTTGGGGACCTCCGCCTTGATACGGCGAAGTATTTCAGCATACTTTTCCTTCTGTGCTAGCGCATCAAGTCTGGTCGCTGATTGTCGTGGCTACTTCCGCTTATTGTTTGGCAGAGGTTGCTTTAGAAGCTGATCTGTGCGCTTGTCGCTCTTCAACAGGACTAACTTCCAGTCTAGTAATACGTTCTCCTTGTGGAAAAGGTTAGGTCCTGAGTCCTTCTTCTTTTCCATCTTAATAACTGTTGTACCAGGGGAATTATATTGCCTTTTACCTTCCTGATTGGCGGGCGCGTGCTTGCAGCGACTCAGTCGTTGTCTCAGCTTAAGTGTCCATTGCTGTCACCGGTTGCCTGCTTCTTCGGTTGCACAGATAACTCTGTACCCTTTGGCGTACTTGGTGACAGGTTCTGTTGTTTTACCTGCTTCGGCGTCTGTAGTTTTTCAAGTTCTTTAAAGATTTTTCGATGGTCTCCGCCAGATTTTTTATCAATTTGTGGACGTTTGCTCTCGAGTCAGCGTAGGTCCACAGGTTTCTAATGAGCTTTCCTAGTACGTCCAGCGCTTAATTCTTCGTCATGCCAGCACCACTCTATACTACCCACCCACCCTACGTATACATATAAATTTTAATTACTGATAGTCTCGCGGTTTGGAAAGAAATTTATTACAAAACTTTTCGATTAAAAAGAAATTCAAAAGATACAATTTTTGAGTGAGTAAATTAATAATTTTTTTATGTATGATGGGTGGGCAGACTTTAAATCTAAATTAGATAAGGTTAGATATAGAAAGTATATTACATAAAGGGTTTGATTGTTTTAGCAGCAAAATCATCAATGATTAGTAATTAAAATTATCATTTATATGTAGGGTGGGTGGGTGGCCTCTATCCACCCTCCAATCAGTAAAACATAAGCGAGGGTTTTAATTATAAGTTGTAAATGTAAACAAACACAAAATAATTGTATTTTTTAATTGATGTATTCATACAAATATTTCAAATAATTTTTGATGATGTTTTACTGATTGAAGGGTGGGACAGAGGCCACCCACCCACCCTACATATAAAAACCATTATGTAATAAAAAATAAGACAACATCAAAATTTAAGTTTAAATATAAATTACTTTTAACGTGGGTTAAGTGTCAAAAAGAGGGGGTACATTTGGAAGTGGGGGTGGTGTACATTAATCAAAACTGGGAAGTGCGGAATGTGCTAGATGCATAGGTGGGGGGAGATTTTAATGCAAGAAATGAGGTAAATGGGGGGAGGAGGGAATGATAAGGGTAAGCTAATACTAAGAACGTCTCAGGATAAACTGATAAATCAGGAGGGTGGGAGGATGGGGGATTGGTTAATAGAAGAGGAATGGGAGATGTTAAACGGGTGCTGAAGGTGATTGGGAAGAGAAAAAGGCGTATGTTGAAAGCCATGTGTTTTGTTATGACGATGGAATTCTCCACTGGTTGAGATCGTCATTGGTTTTGGTTCAGGTGATTTGAAATAATATTAATTATGTAACACTATAACATGTATATTCACCATATATGTTGATCAAAAAATGTACAAGTATTTACAGCGCGGTCAATTTGTATATGTTTCACAGTTTAAGGTTTAAAGCTGACTGGTTTTACAAAAATAGCAAACTAATTCAATGATAGCAAGAAATGTGGGGGTGAACTCGTTCATTGGCTAGTTCGGCAATCCCTCCTTCCTTGGGGTTGAGAGGTAGTGGTAGATACTTCCAGGAACTGGCCATCTGCACTGGTCGATTTTGGTACGTGTCTTTGCATATTCCCGGGTTAATTTTACCCAGAAAGGTTCCATTGTTCGAGACGCTCCCTGCAGTTATATTGCTATCCGTATAAAATAATTCCAAATTTCGTAGAAACTTGTAAATTAGAGGGAAAGGTCGTAAATCTGGATAACAGCAACGGTCCGCCACATGCGTCCTCGAATCTAGACAATGGTCGGTCCCGGGCCATGGTCAATTCCGCGTAAGTGCCCTAAATCTTATTCAAAAACGGCTCGTAACACCATGCATGGCACTACAATAGGTGAGGACTTGTATGAGTGACCTGTTTCTATCAATGAAGAAACTTGAGCTAACCTTTGAAAAGTTAAGTGGCCTTACTACAGATGATGCTCCAGCCATGGTTGGATTGCAGAAAGGGTTAATTGCATTTGTAAAGAAAGAAATGAATCGTCTCAGACTTGACCCAACTGATTTAATTAAATGCCACTGCATCATACATCAAGAAAGTCTCTGTGCACAGTCGTTGCGGCTCGACAATGTGATGTAAACAGTAGTGTCATGTATTAATTTTATCAAAAGCAGAGGGCTTAATAGCCGCCAATTTAAGGAATTTCTGAATGACCTTGACTCTGAGTACGGTGATCTTGTTTATCACCGTGAAGTACGGTGGCTGAGTCGCGGGAACATGAAGTCAAGCAGTTCATGGAGATGAAGGGAAAACCTGTTAGGGAACTCGGTAAATGCAAGTGGCTGTGTGATCTAGCGTTCATGGTGGACATTACTAAGTACCTGTCAGAGTTAAAGTCAAGCTGCAGGGTCCCAATCAGCTTCTCAGTTTCCTACTTTCAAACGTAAAATCATTTGAAGCTAAATTAAAGCTGTGGAAAGTGCAACTCGAAAGGAATAACACGGTGCATTTCCCTACGCTGGAAGGACAAAAGCCTTTTACGACACTTGAATATGCTGGTGAATGTGCGAAACTAATTGCCGCATTTAATGAAAGATTCAAGGACGTGAAAAGTAAGCAAATTGAATTGAACATCTTTGCTACACCGTTCAATGTGGAACCAACTGATGTGCCTGATAACCTCCAACACGAAATCATTCAGCTGCAAACTAATGTTGATACAATAATCTTCCACTGCTTGAGTTCTATAAACGTTACATACGTAATGATGAATTTCCCATTTTGATGAGACATGCATTGAAATATGCATCTGTATTTGGAATAACTTACTGTTGCGAGCAGTTCTGTTCTTAACTTACGATCGCAAAGAATAAACCTGGAAAATCAGTTGCGAGTAGCCACATCATCAATATCAGCTAATATCACACGACTCAGCAAAGAAAGGCAGTTTCAGCCATCACATTAGGATTACCCTAGAGGGTAGGGGGTGAGAAATAGAAAAGTTAAATAGGGACCACATGTGAGTATTAATGCAAATCAATTTTTATCAATAATTATTTCGTTACCCGTATTGGATGCACTTTAAATTAGCGAGCGCAGATTCAAAAACGAAAAGCAAAGTCTCTCCTAAAACCGATACAACAAACGCAGCGGCGGCGTCCATCATGCCGCATGCAAAACTCGTTGTTTATTTATCTTCTTTTTTTTTTTCGCTATAATTTTTTGCGTGTGTGTATATTCAATCAACTCGTGCCATCGAAACCGACGCGATATTTTCATAAATAAATAGCAGGATCTCTTCGAGCATTCGTTTTTTCTCTCGGGGCCCTTTTGTAAATCCGCATTACGTATTATGAATTTATTTGCATTTTTCTGATTCATTTTGTTGGGAGCTTTTTTAATTGAAACGTTGAATCATAGATTAATACGGACGCGCGCACAAAAAGACCACCAAAGCGCGCGAAAAGCGGCATGAAAATGTTGCCTGCACTTTTCATCCTGCTGCTGCTGCTGCTGCTGCCGCAGTTTTTTTTTTCTCCTTTTACGGCAAGCTCTTTAATAAAACATACCCGTTTTTTTCTAACCGGCCGATGCAAAATAATAAGAATTATTATTGGAAATATTTATAAACGCCGCCGCATTTATCTTTTTTTTTCTCTTTGTTCGGTTTATAAAATTTTCATTGTAACGGTAATTAATACTTCTGTCGGCTTTATAAACGTGCGGAGGAAAAAATATGTTAGTTAATTATATTATTGATTTAATTATCTACGAGAACAGTGTCAGAAAGAATAATATAATTTAATCATCAACTACATCTATGTTAACACTAATAACCTTTGATTGATTGTTGAGGCATTTAAGTGTTGATTATTTAGGTAACAAAACTGTTTGATTTTCAAATTGGTTTTATTGTAAACACTACATATGTTTCGCCAAACTGTGGCTTCTTCAGGTGAAGAAAATATTTTCTTCACCTGAAGAAGCCAAACAGTTTTGTTACCTAAATAATAACTAATAACCTTTCTTGACAATTTTATTTGAATTTAATATTCACGTAAATTAATCAATTTACATGTATCTTAAACAAAATTACTCCTAAATTGGTTGCTTGAGTTACGTGAAGATCAAATTAATTTGATGAATAAAGCATTAATAACCTAGTGCTTTATTCGTCAAAAATTACTCTTAATTAATAAAATGTATCAATTTTATACAATGAAAAACATTGTAAATTATCCCTTGAGTCTGTTGTTATCGTGCATATCCATTAACGTACTTTTTTGTCGTTGTTGTTGTAATAATAAAATATACAATAACGATTTACCCAGGGCGATACAGCTGCACTTTTAATAATTCCACTCGAAATGAGAAATCGATAACTTCAATGCACTTAAGTGTTTTTCAGGTCGAATGAATTACTAAAACGGCTTATGAATAAATTAGCTTAGAATTTCCAATTTCAAACAATTAATGGATTTATTTCAGTACAAAAATCAGACGATGGGTAAACAGTGTGTAGACGAACGATCGCAAAAAAGTGTAGATACAAAAAAATCAACAGCACGTCGCCTGAGTTAAGTTCAACGACATTCTGAAATGGTGCGTGAAAAAAAAAATGGGAACGAAAAAAAAATATGTATATGTACAAACAAGGTTGTTGCCCGTCATCTTGCAACTTGAAATATTTCTCTACTCCACTAATAAAGTAAACAAAATGATAACAGAGTTTAACTTTCATTGATAAAACGCGCCATGTTTTTACAAATAGTGTAGTAACATGTGTACAGACTCGTTCAAATAAAAGAGATAAAAAAAATTTATTGCATGTTATATTTAAATCATAATAATAAATTAAATTTAATAATAAAGTATAATAAATAAATCGTAATCATTTATAATTAGTTTATAGTTATTTAAGGTACAAGTATAAAAAGTGATACTTTATTGCACGAACTGGCGTTTAAAAACACGAGCGAGCGAGTTTTTTTAAAGCCAGGAGTGCAATAAAGAAACTTTTTACACGTGTGCCTTACAAAATTTTATCTTCGATCGTAAAGGATTTCAAAGAATATATTCTTATGAGTAATATTTTAATGTCATTTCAATAATTCAATTAATGAAAACATATTTTACCCGCAAGTTGCACAAATGTCAACCGCCATTATGATTTATGGAAAAAATGTTCGCTTTATTGTTATCGCTTCGACTTGCATTAAATGAAATCTTCAGAGTTCTTAAATCTACCATTTCGTATGTATTATATATTTTATTTATAGTTTATTAGTTATTTGTATCAATTAATAAAAAATTAAGTTTTTCGTCGAAATATATTCATCTGTCAAATTTGACATTTCTGTGCAATGAAAACAGTTTGACATTACCGTGCAATAAAAACGTAAAAAAGCACTAGTGCTTTAAAAGGCCACTTTTACAATGAAAAATGATGCAAAAAGCATCTACTTTCTGTACGATCGTAGATAAAAAATAAAATATTACCATGGGAATCTTGTAAGCACCAGTTAACTATTAATAATGAATACATAGGATTCGAAATGTACATTTAGTGATTAAATAAAATAGTGAAGTAAGTAATATAATTGTGTTTATTTAATTAAATGGGAATCTAAGCTTTATTCAAAATTAGTTTAATTACAGAAAAAGATCGATAATTTCTAATAATTTTATTATAAATAAAGTTATAAGTGTGTTTCATTTCTATTCAACATGTATAACAAAGTAGAAGCTTTCAATATCAACAACAATTATATTAAGTTCTTTAATAATTGTAATATTAAAAACATATACCACACAATATACAATTGTACTTTTTTATAAATTCCGTTTATTACACTAATATATAATGAAAACTGTGTAGGTATAACATTCTTTTTTCATTGAAACTCTTAAAGAGAAGTCAGACGAAATGTAGAATTTAATATCAATTACACGAAGAGATAAATAG
This sequence comes from Ontholestes murinus, assembly GCA_963969525.1. Lineage (NCBI taxonomy): Eukaryota > Metazoa > Arthropoda > Insecta > Coleoptera > Staphylinidae > Ontholestes > Ontholestes murinus. Next base: position 110,538,866 of record OZ018387.1, read on the forward strand.
CTTCTTACATTTTTCCTGTTAAATATGAAAGAAATAGAAACATATAAAAAACTTTAAGCTTCCATTTCATTACGAAACTTTTTATGCTACTTTATGTGTTAATCACTACTCGGCCTAATTTACCTTCACTTTATTTAATGGTCGACGAATTTTCTTTCAGTAAAGTTATTAATTTAACTACAACATTTAAATTAGTTTCGAATTACAGATAAAAAAAAAACAATTGGCTCAAATTGATTAGAAACAAAATGGGTATTGTAATCTATCATTTTAAGCAAGTGTAAATGTTAAGAGTTTAATTAAATTAAAAATTTATTTAAAATTAAGCAATAATAGGTAATTTTTAAATCATCTCTTGGAATTTCCTTTGATAGAGAACGAATAGCGAATATTGACGCACACAACTTTTTGGATGCTGCATCACTATGTAAGGACCATGACAAATCAGTGGTAATATGCATACCAAGAAATTTGGTCGTTTGTAATTTACTGCGGGTTTGTTTCAAAGAAAACGTTCTAAATGCTGTTTTACTATCATTTAACTTTAGCCGATTTGAAACAAACCATTTGGATACATTCTCATGTGTCTTCCTATGTAAACTGCATCAAGATCTTTAGACTTAGCAGTCAACGTGGTATCATCGGTATATAATATAAAAATTCGCATCATGTACTACGCTTGGTAGGTCATATATATATATATATATATATAATAAAAATAACAGTGGTCCAAAAATAGATCCTTGTGGTATTACATGTACAATCGGTAGATAAGATGATGTGACTCATTGTGTTCTATCAATTAAGTATGGTAAAATCAATCGACAACTAGTCGGGTGCAGATTGTGGCAGTATAATTTTCTTAAGATGATTTAGTGAAAGACATAATCAAAGACTTTAGATAGATTTACATAAGAACGAAAATTTTAAATGGTTTCTCTCTTCAAAACAATCAATTGTCATTTCGACAAATTTAGAATAGGCTGCAGTTTTTGAACGTTCTTTTCGAAAACAATATTGTTCTTGATTCATGAGTTGCATTTGTAATATTTTTTTCAAAAATTTTTGCTATCACAGGTAAAACGCAAATAGGTCGGCAATTATCGACAACTGAATATTCACCATTCTTGTGAATAAGTACCACTAATGCATTTTTTAGTGATTCTTAATGCATTTATTTATTAATTTAGTTGGTAATAATATTATTGTTGTAAGAACAGATTTTAAGTCATCGTAACAAATTCGTTAAATGTCTCTACTTTTAGTAGGTTTCAAACTGTTTGTAGCCTTGACCACCACACTGGTTGAAAATTTAATTGTAATGCCGACACATTAAAATTATTGGATCAATGCTAGATTCAGGAAAAGAGTTTATAGTATTAGTAGAAACATTGCAGAAAAACTGATTAGATTCCATTGGTGATATACTGCAATTTCAATTGATTTACATTTAGGAATAAAAATGGCGGTGATCCAAATTTGAAATAAAGTTTTAAAACAGTACAATTTTTTGAACGTGTGTGACAGTTGTAGCCTCTTATTATATTTTTTCATGATTTATTAAGAAAACGCTTGCTTTAAATCTTTTGTAAAAATTATTGCCATTTTCTGGTTAAGATCAAAATGGCGATAATCAAAAAAATGGCTAAAAGTTTGAAAACGTAATTAAAATGCTATTCTTAACAATTTACTCAATTTTGAATTCTTTGCAATTACTTGTTATGTAAAATTCATGTAACTCATATAGATTATTAGCGATAGGCAAAAAATGTCAAAATTATTAATTTTTCATTTTTTTTCCTCAAAAGTTAAGCATTTTAGGAAGAACATGTTTTAATAAAACTTGTTCAGTTTTTTATTCTCTTTAACTTTTTTCGAAAAAATATGTCTTATTTTTCAAAATGTCTTCAATTTCACAATTTGAATGATTCTATTAAATTTTACAATAATGTTATGTAATAAATACGAAAACATTTCGTGAATCTACAACAATGAGTCTTACTAAGATTACTAAGACTTGTAGTCTTAGTAAGACTCATTGTTATAGAATCACGAAATGTTTTCGTATTTTTAAATTATTATTTAATTTTCTACAACGAACTAAAGGATTTTAATACATTTTATTTAATAATGTTATGTTTATTTACGTTTTACAACTTATAATTAAAACCCTCGCTTATGTTTTACTGATTGGAGGGTGGGTTAGAGGCCACCCACCCACCCTACATATACATATTAACTTTAATTACTGATCACCTCGCGGTTTGCAATAATTTTAATTACAAACTCTAAATAAAAGAAAATTGACAAAGTAAAATTTGTGAGTGTCTAAATTAATTAAAATCATATACATTATAAACTTTAAATTAAACTTAGATAAGGGTGGCTGTAGAAGGTCATTTATATTTAAACTTAAATTTAGTCTATGCTTTATTTTCTATTACATACAAGGTTTTATTGTTTTTTTAAGCAGCAAAATCATCAACGATTAGTATTTAAAATTATCATATATATGTAGGGTGGGTGGGTGGCCTCTATTTCACTCTCCAATCAGTAAAACATAAGCGAGGGTTTTAATTTAAATTTGTAAAATATAAATAAACACAAAATAATTGCAATTTTCAATTGTGTGTTCATAAAAATATTTTAAATAAATTTTGATGATGTTTTATTGATTGGAGGATGGAATAGAGGCCACCCACCCAGCCTACATACACATATATATTTCAATTACTGATCGTGTCGAGATTTGGAGTAAAATTAATTACAAAACTTTTGAATGAAAAAATTCAAAAGGTAAAATTTTTTGAGTAAGTAAATTAATATTTATTCAACAAATTTTCTGAACTAATACTGAAAGCATTTAATTAATCATTTCCAATTGTAGCCTATAAATAGTATAAAGGAAAAAATAAACACAATACATGGATCTCTAAGGAATTGCGCAAATTACTACAATTATTGAGGGAAATGTCTATTTTAAGTAAACAGCAATTATTATTCGGTGCGTTACAAGAAATTAAAACGATATACAAATACGAAAATTAAGGCATTGTCAAAACATAAACTAAGAGTGTTGGAATATTATAAATGAAAACTCTTTGACCTCTAAACCACCCTTTAAGTATAAGAGCTTCAATGTGTGCATGCTAAATTTCTTACAATTTCCTTTTATAAAGCCTAGGTTTTTAAGAACTTACTTACAAATAAAATTAACATAGTCAGAGAAAAAAGCTTTGAATCAAAAGACACTTCTAAAACTTTAATAACTGATACTCTATTGAGTACTAAATTATTTACAGTATAATCAAAAATAATAGGCTAAATTTTTCTAGTAAATGACAGAACATTACATTTCTTAATATTTAAATGGAGATCATTTTTAATACACCATACCTCAAGAGATCTCAAATCTGATTGAAACTTAAGTGTTGTTTATAGAAAGGCAATAAGTTGATTTCAATTTTTTTTTTACAATAAATCGTAAAAATTGTGAAACCAACTAAGTGCCTTTCTATAAACAACCCTTAATATTAAAAATGTTTCACCACGTGATAAACGAGAATCAAATTCAACTGATTGAAGTTTATTACAATCTTGAGTATTGGTTTTTTTTTTTGGTTTGGCCATTTGGGCCTGGCATAAAGGACTTGCCTACAGCCAATCAAATATATTATTATACGGTATAATTGGACGATCACAACATCCATTCCCGAGTTCGGATTCTAGCCGAAGACCCCTCTGATTACAGTCGCTAACCACTGTACTAACGGGGCCGGCTTGAATATTGTTAATTATTCTATAAAAATGTAAAATCATCCGCAAATAGCAAAAAATTGGAAAACAGTCAACTAAATCATCCACAAACAGCAAAAATAAAATTGAACCAATGTGTGAACCCTACGGCACACGGGAATAAACAGAAATTGGTTCAGTCAAATTTTTGTATTTCACAATTTGGGTTCTACTGTGTAGGTATGATCTTATCAATATTTTATTTTTATTTATCAATAGTATGATGATTAAAACTATTGGGGACTAACTTAGCTATTAAAATATTACGATTAACACGATCAAAGGTCTTAGTATAAACTGTATCTACTTGCTTTTGCATCTCTAAGACCTTTATACAATAACTTTCAAAATCTAATATTCTTTATTCTTTCTTTATTGTCTTTGCTTCTCCTGCTGACATAATTACAAAAAGTTATAATATAATATACATACATGTAATAAAAATTGAACAAATAATTTAGGACACAGGAGTCACAGGCGGAGTTCACTGTTCACCAATGTTCTTCCACTCAAACCCACGGTCTTTCTTAGGCAGGTGATACACTTTTGCCATTTTCGGAGTTTTTTTTAATTATTTATAAGCAAATATGCTCCATTTTGACCCTTTTGTGGGATATTTTAGACGAAGTCTATTATGTCATTTTGACATATTAATAAATTAGTTATATGATGAATTAGCTTCTCACTTAACCTGTGGTGAGACATTTTTGTATTAATTTTATTGTTGAATTAAAACACGTGGTATGATTTCACTTGTTCACTTTTTGATCGGCTTGAAGTGAATCCATGCTGACTATCACTTAAAAGATATCTGGCACTCTACGATAATTTTTTTGCCACCAATTTATCTAATATCTTAGTAACAGATGATTGAATAGATACATCTCTATAGTTTTCAATGCTATTACATTTACCCTTTTTTATAGATAGGTGTTATAAACATAGATTTCCATAAATTGGGGAAAACAGATTGTTCAAGTGAGGTTGAAAATAAAACATGTAAAGGTTTAGTAATAGTGAAAACAGTGTTGGCCAAAAAGTAAACGGGTATGCTATCAGCGCCACAACTGAAATTATTTGACAATAGTGAAATTTCGTTAAAAACATGTTTTACAGATAATTTAAACTTATTTGACTCAACAGACTTGACATGATAACTACAATTAAGACTACTAGTATTAGGCCTAACATACAGCGATGAGAAAAAATCTGCAAACGAGTTTATTAGATCCAGATAATTTTCAAATTGTACTTCCTTGTATATCAGTGCTGAAAGAATTGCTGAAATATTTTTGGATTCATTGATAAATTTCCAAAACATATGGAGTTATGATGACTTTATTAATATATGTTTTATATAATGATCTACTTAACACAACGATCACGTAAAAATCAAAAGGATTCATAATTCATAAGATTGTTATTTGTTTTATATTTTGATTATTGACTATTGAATCTAGGCGTTCACAGGCTTTGGAACCAGATTTGGCATATGCCTATGCATTCTCTGCTCAGTGTAGTTCAATAGTTAGGCGGAATGATAGTCATCAAAATATTATTTCTTGGAAGTGTAGAGAGCCTGGTCATTTAGCCAGGTATTGTATAAATATTCATTGCTTTAAATGTGGAAAAGAATGTTTTAAAGTTTCGACATGTCCTAAATGATTTGACTATGGAGGCTTCTACTTCGTTATACATTTTAATCACAAATTAAACATAATAATTACTTTGTTTTGTAACAGTTATTTATTTAAACGGTGACCAATGGTTTCAATACATTCACGTATCATTTTCAAACCGAAACTTTCAAACCGTATTGAAACCATTGGTCACCGTTTAAATACTGTTATACAAAACAAAGTAATTATTGTGTTTAATTTATGTCCTAAATGTCAGGAAAACGCACAAACAGGGTAGTGAGTCGTATGCCTATTCTGTCTGAGAAACCGACTGCTTTGTGTACCTTTCAACCTGTGCTGGAATATATTTTATCTCATGTAGATCATGATCAACGACCATATTTAGGTGTAGAAATTTTTGCTTTAAAATTGTTTGGGTTATTGGATTCCTAAGCTAGTAATACTACACTAGGAGGTCCAGGTTGGGAGAAAATTAATTGTCAAGGTTAAAAATTAAGAGATAGTGGAATTAAGGAAATTAAAGTAACAAATGGAAATAGTTGTAATTGTTTAGGGGTTGCGGATTTCCCCGTCAAGTTATTAGATAAAGTAGTTGTTTTAAAAAAATGGCAGTTGTCCCAGATTTATCCAAGAATGTTTGGAATTTCTCTTCACCTGTGTCAATAGATGCAGTGCAGTCCGATACTTCATTGACTACCTGTCAGAAAGAAATCCTAGACAAACTTCTTGAGCATAATTTTAATAAAATGGGAAACGTTTTAGGTTGTACGACTGCAGTTCAGCACGAAACAGTATAATTTTCTTAAGAGGATTGAATGAGAGACACAATCGAAGGCTTTAGATAGATCTAAAAACGAATATTTAAACTATTACTAATGAAGGTTTAAATTAAATTGCACTTGGTTTGTTTCAAATTGTGAATTAATTAAACCTTCATTAGTAATAGTTCAAAATGTTTCACCAAGTGATAAATGAGAAAGTGATTCAAGGAATATTTACAAAAAAAAATTTTCTTCAAAACAATCAATTTTTATTTCGACAAATCTAGAAATGGCTTCAGTTGTTGAACGTCCTTTCAGAAAACCATATTGTTCTTGATGTTGTAATTTTCGAAATGGTCTAAGAGTTGCATTGGTAATATTGTATCAAAAATGTTTGCTCTCGCAGGTAAATTACAAATAGGTCGATAATTATCGACAACTGAATATTCACTATTCCTGTTAAAATGCATTTTTTAGTGAATCAGGAAAATTTTGATTCTTAATACATGTATTTATTAATTTAGTGAGTCATAATATTATTGTTGTAAGAACAGATTTTAAGACGAATTCCATAAAAGTCTTCAAACTGTTTATGGCCTTGACCACTACACTGGAATGGCCACACTTTAAAATTATTGGATCAATGATAGATTCAAGAAGAAAACTTATAATATTAGTAGCAACATTGCAGAAAAACCGATTAAATTCCATTGGTGGTATACTGCAATTTCAACTTATTTTTTTATTTAGAAATGAAATGGCAGCGATCCAAACTTTGAATAAAGTTTTAAAACAGTACAATTTTTTTGAGCATGTGCGTCTAACATTATATCTTATATATTATATATTATTCCTCGGTTTTGTAAGATTCAATTTCCCTTAGAAGGTTATATGTGTTTAAAATGTTTAAGGTTTCTTTCCTCTTTAAAGGACTGTGGTAAATGATTGAAGAACTTCAAACTTGCATAACCAAAGCTCAAAGTGGACCTAAGTACAAAATCTATCATGTTCAAATGCACTCAGGGTAACAGATAGAAAAAAACTGTAAAGAACAAAGTTTTAGATAATTTTATGCAGATTAATAAAAAATAATCAGAAAATTTTTATCGCCATTATTTTCCGAGATATGACGCAAACTTACATTTTTTTTAATGGAAACCATAGTTGGCTATGCCCTCATTCAAAAGGTAATTTTTTCTCTTTAATCCAATATGGCATACGACATAGTTATTTCTAAAAATGAGTGAGTTATAGTCATTTTAAATTTTATTATAAGTAAAAAATGGGTAGCCATGAAAAAGGTGAACGTAAAACAATTGCAGTTGTTTATAATAAAACTGATTAAATTAAGGTCAAAATGACATGTTCGTTAATAGACATATCGAATAAATTCTTTATGCATACTAAAGTCCTCGAAGAAAATTTTTGGAAATTAAAAAAAATTATTCTTAAAAATTTCAATAACCCTAGAAAATTTTCAAGGAATTTTAGGAGCAATTTCTGAAAATATAGAAAATAATAATACTAATTCCACAAACCAGGAAAAAGTTTTAAAAATTTGGAAGAGAAATCAACAAAAAAATAAAGACCTATTGAGATTATGAAAATCTGGAAGAACTATTGTTGATTATCCCCATGTGATTAAGAAATCAATGACAATGTTTGAAATTTAGAAGAGAAACCTTTAATTGTAAAGAATGATAAGGTTAGTATATTTGTACAATAAATTCCATTAATATTCTAGAAATTTAGAAGAGAAATTCTAGATCTAAAATTTCTAGTCATCAAAAAAATACTTTCCAGGAAACTTTTAGTAAAACAGGTGGAAAAATCTTGTAATTTAGAGAAGAAATTTCTAGAAAACTATTTTAAAAATTTAGAAGAGAAGTTCTAGAAAGGCTTACAATTTCTAGTTACCAAAAAGTATACTTCCTAAAAGCTTCTAGTAAAGTAAATGGAAAAATCTTACAATTTCTAGAAAACTTTGATTGTAAGACACCCGAAAAATCCTTTAGAAATTTAGAAGAGGAATTCTAGAAAGTCTTACAAATGCTAGTCATCAAAAATAAATTCCTAAAAGCTTCTAGAAAAGTAGATGTAAAAGTCTTGCAATTTGGAGAAGAAATTCCAAGAAAACTTTGACTGTAAGACTCCTGAAAAATATTTAAGAAATTTAAGAAGAGGAGTTCTGGAAAGGCTTACAAATTCTGGTCATAAACAACTTCCTGAAAGCTTCTAGTAAAGTAGACGGGAAAATCTTGCAATTTGTAGAAGAAATTACTAGAAAACTTTGGTTGTAAGACTTACAAATTCTAGTCATCGAAAAACTACCTAAAAGCTTCTAGTAAAATAGATAGAAAAATCTTACAAATCTTAAAATTCTTGAAGAAAATTTTTAAAAATAAGAAAATTAATTCTTAAGAAATTCTACACCCCTAGAAAATTTTCCAGAAATGTCAAGGAGCAAATTTTGGAGTTATAGATAATAATAATGCTGGAAAATTCCACAAACCAGGGAAAAGTTAACAAAATCTAGAAGAAAAATCTTCAAAAGATAAAGGAGAGCCATTGAGATTCTAAAAATTAAAAAAAAACTATAGTTTTATTATTTATTCTCATGCTAATAAGATATTGATGGCAATGTTTGCAATTTTAAAGAAAAATTCCTAAAAAATTTTGATTGTAACGAAGGATAAAGTTAGTATCTGTAGAACAAATTCCATTAATGTTTAAAAATACTCAAAAATATTCTAGAAATGTCCATCCAGTTTGACCTAGATACCCAATCACTGCCTGCTCCTCCTCCACCCCAATATATTTTCCATTACCAGAGCTGTAATATTGATAAAGTAGCCAAGGACATAATGACAATTTTTCAAAACGAACAAGACATAAATCCCACTATTATTTCAAATTTTAACCACGCCTTAACCCAATCAATTTTAACGCATACTCCTAAAATAAAAATAAAAAACAGTCCCCTTCCTAAATTTATTCTCCGACTTTTGAAATATAAAAGACAACTTTACAGAGACATTAAATTCTATGACGACAAAAATTTAATAAATTAAATAAAGAGATCAAAATGCTAATCTTAGAATTTGAAAAACATAAATGAACAGAAACGTGTAATAAAATTAATGAAATGCAAGGCAAAACGTACTTGACAGAAATTTAAAAAATTGATAAAATACAAAAAATCAGACTATGTAACACAACCGACGGTAGCATATTGACTGACGATTTAGAAATTGTTACAGCCTTTGCAGGACAGTTAAAATCTACATTTAAACCAACAGAGAATAATGGCTACGACGAAGACTTTTTTAATTTAGTTAATGAGTCGTACACGTCATTTGACTAGTCTCCATTACTTCCTCCAAACTAAGATTTATTAGACGACACAGATTATTACTCAATTTTACACTCTCCAGGTCATGATAAAATTTCCATATCAATTCTTAAAAAACTTCCTCATGAAATCCACACGTTTATTCTAAAAAATTTTAACTTCTGCTATTCCCACCAATATTTTCCTACAGAATGGAAAAATGGTATCATTATTTGTATCCCCAAACCTGAAAATGATTCCACACTTATTTCCAGCTTCCGTCCCATCACACTTCTCCCGGTAATTGGAAAACTCTTTGAATCCTTTTTGCAACAAAAACTCCTACATTATTCTATTACATCCATCCCTGATTACCAGTTTGGTTTCCTTCCTAAATAGTTCACCATGCTTCCTCTCTCCATCCTAACATCCTTGAAGGCCAAAAATCAACCGTACTCTTTTTAGATATACAAAAAGCATTTGATACAGTTTGGTATATTGGACTCTTATATAAATGTTTCCTACTAAGAATCCCTCGTCACTTAATAACCCTTATACATAACTTCCTATCCAACAGATCCTGCCAAGTAAGAATTAAACAAACACTTTCCCATTCCTTTCCAATCTTACAAGACGTCCCTCAAGGTTTCCCCTTACAATATATTCTGTCTGTCTCTATCCCACCTTCCAATCAGTAAAACATAAGCGAGGGTTTTAATTTAAATTCGTAAAATGTAAACAAACACAAAATAAATGCATTATTTATTGATTTATTCATAAACATTCAAACAAGCAGTTTTTGATGATGTTTTACTGATAGATAGATAGAAACTAAGTTAGTTTGATAATGATTATCCTAAATAAAGTTTAGTACGTTTGGGATGAAATAAAATTGAAGATTAATTAGTGAATAATTCTATAAGATTTTAAATGAATTTCATCTTTGTATTTTCCTATTATTAACCGTCCTTATTACAATTTTCTTTATTTTTCCGCGTTTACGTAAAGGCGAGCACGAAATATATTAAAAATATGTCCTAAACGGTTCACACACACACACACAATTTCTTTAAGGCGGAAATTCAATTACCGTTAACAAGTTGGCAAAGTTTTCTCTAAAAGTAAATATCTTAAACCACTCATACCCCCTCTTGTTAAATTTTCCAGACAATTTTCTTGTACACGATGTAAATTAGAAAAGTAGTTTACCCTTATTTTCCCCGGGTCCGCTGTCTATAATTAAACGTCGTTCAAATTTTAATTGCACAAACTAACCACATTGACTCTTTTCCTACATTGCATATTTTTAAAACAAATACATATTTTTCTAATAAAAGTCTTAATTGTAGATTTACGAAATGTTTTCGTGTTTTTCTAATTATTACAAATTTTTTTCTCTAGCAATTGAATTCAAACATGATGATTTTTCCTTAATTTCCGGCGTGATTTAGAAATCCCCTTTTCACACTGCGTCCAATAATTATTCGTGATAAGCTCAATTTTTAAGATTTTAACTCGCGATTAAGGTAGTGTGGAAAATGAAATTAATTTGCCTTCCTTTTTACTCTAATTACAGTTGTTATGAATGTGGAACATTTAAATCGGTCTTATTTACAAAGTCCTTGGATATAAATAGCATTGTTTCCTCTGCCAAGACGCGAAATCAAGTTCAAGAGCGACGCACAGAGAGATTTCCATCCGCCAATTTCCTCGTTAATGCATCATGCATTTTCTTCTTACCTCTTCTCCTTCCTTCCCATTGCGTATAATAACTGTAACGAGTTGAGGCTTATCTACTACGTAAGAGTTTATACGTAGATGTAATTAATTAACGCGATATAATTTTCGATCGACTCTTACATTATTTAAATTTTAATATTATTAAGAAGATGAGAAGTAGTTTTGTAGTTTTAGTAAGACTCATTCTTGTAGATTCACGAAATGTTTTCGTATTTTTAAATTAATAATGTTCTTTATTTCTCTTATACTAAATTGTAAATTAAATAGATAAGTAGGCTTTGGTTTACTAGTATAAGTGTACAATTAAATATTTTCCTTGGAGCGATTTTGGAAAACTAATTGCGGAATATATATATATGTATAGATTCAATAACATTTACAAACAATTTAGTTGATTACCAGGCCACAATGCCGATGCAAATTAGGAATTAATGAATTGTCAATTGATACGTCCGAAATGCACGACTGGGAAATTTAAGCTCCACCGCTGCATTGTTATTTTATGAAATATTACCCTCGGCCATAATTGGCACACACTAATTTGTCACAATATTTACAAAACGTACACATTCCCTACATAGCGTGATCGATACGTTTCACTTTTTCAGCAGTCGATTCGAAGTTCAATAATTATTATTCGACAACGGAAACACTTTCAAATTTAATAATTCATCACATAAATAGACCTTAATTAATAGTAGTCTTAATAATAAAAAAATATAAGTCCTTTAAGTTGTAGAAAATTCACTAATAATTAGAAAAAACACATTAAAAAAACTCATTTGTTGTAGATTTTCTAATTATTATACCTAAACTAATTTTACCCATTTTCCTTGATACATTTCGCAAGAATCGGTGTTTATTTAATTGACCTTCCAACTGGAACCATTTCTTTCCCTTCAGGTCCACTCCAGATGCTGATAGAAATCTGCAATTATAAATAAACACGGGTGTGTATGTATATATATGTATCATACGATTGTGAATTATTTGCTATTGTAGACCGATGTTTATTGCATCGATTGGTGTATGCAAATTATCGTTTTTTTTTAAATCACTTCTTAGTATGTATTTGAACAGGTTTGCTTTCAGAATACTTCGATTATTCAATTAAGGACACTGCCATATGAATATTTAACACTGTGCACTTTGGAATCATCCATTCAATTAAAAGGAAAAAAATTAGATATATTTTTTTAATAATTTATCTATTAGAAAACAACTTTAAATTATTAATGTCGGAAAAAGATTGCAAAATCTTAGGGTTGATTTGAAATATATTACCTAATAAATAATTAAATTTCTACATTATTATTGTAAGTATTTTAGGAACGCCCATTAAGCAGAAGAACAGGTTTTCGTTTCGGTGCGAGCAGTGTACTATTCATTAAAAATGACCAATAGCATAACGGAATTAGAAGAACCAACCGAAATTTTAGTACCCGTCCGTCCTACCTGGCAGGTACGCTTAATAGAATGGCCAGGTAGGAGCGAATCGTGCGCTCGGCTTTTCATTATGCAAGAATTAGAATTAGAAAGAAAGGCCAGCCGTCAGAGCGCATAATAATGGGCTAGGTTGCTCATAAATAAATTAAACAATCAAGGTTATCCGAAACTGGTCTCCTAAAGAGTGCCGAGAGTTTCCTGGTTGTGAATAACATTACTTAAACACGTTTCCATTCTATCATATCATTATTTAAATTCAATTAATATTATTAAATAATTTCAAACGTTAAAAAAAATGTTTAACCTCTTCCGTGCGGCATTAATTGCCGCACTGAATATATCAATGAATTATAACAGTCGGAAGTCGTTACATGCATTGTGCGTGCAATAATTCCCAATCGAAAAGAGTTTAATTAGTAAAAATCGCTGCAGAAGCTTCCTCGTCGGAATCGCCCACCAGAAGATCAGCGGTCCGTGAACGATCGATGACTTTCGAATCGATGAGAGAAGAAAAAAACGCGTTATCTCCATCGAGATAATAAACGTCCATGCGAGAATATATACGATCTGGAAAATCTGCGGATGCATCACCGATAAATCCATCGTAATTGCTGCGTGCAACAGATTTTGTTGCCCAACATCTGGAACAGAACTGCTCTTATCTTTTTAACAATAATTTATTAACTAATTTAGTAAATAAATGATGTTAAAGTAATTAATACGAATGTCGAAGAAAAAAACTCGCCTCGATTTTCTACGTGATTTGCGAAATATTGTAGCCGATGCACACTGTATAGGTTTTTTTACCAGGACCTATGCATCCCAAAGCAGAGCAGATTAAATGGATTAAAACAAAAGGACCGGAAATCATTGCAGATCATCGAGCAGATGACGCTCCATTAAATCCTTCTGGTGAAATATTTGATCAGCCAATGTTACTTTTAGGCACTAAGCAATAACACACAATAAAAGCTTTTCCAATTCAGCATGTAAAGTAATTTAATTATATCATAGGAGAAGAGGGTGATGTGCTTAGAAGATATTACGTAAACTCGACTCGAAATAAATCGAATCTTTGCATTTTAGCTGGCACAATCCCACGTAATTCCGCTCGTTGCACGCCAAGAGCATTACTAGACACATTTTAGATTTGTATGTTTCAAGGTGGAATTACATATTTGTATGTGCATAAATATAAAGGTTGCATTTAATGTGACCTTATTAACCATTCTTCGAGTCGAAATCGCGGCGCGCGCGCGCCGCGTTCTCTTTGTTAGCGAAACTGCATTTCTAATACACTAAACCGGTTTATTGAATTATAATTAAGCCTAAAAACACGTATCGGATTTTAAAAGATGGCTTCCCCGGCTCGCAATACATCATACATTTTTATGCGACTCGCTCGCTCCTCGCCTCTCCTCTCCTCTTCTTCTGCTTCATCAACTAGGCACTTCTTCTTCTTCTACCACTGCCAAACCCGCGCACAATGGGTGTGGAAATGCCTCGCGAATTTCAATTCTTAATAAGGACGGACTATGTAAATCGCATTCTTTATTATTTAAATTATTTAATTGCAATAACATTTCAAGATTCTACTTGATATTTTAAGAGCTAAGAAATAAGTGTACAATCATTTTCAGTTTTGGGGATGCAGATAATTATACCATTTTTCTATTCGGTCGAGAAATATTGATGGGAATAACAGAAGTTAAACATTTTTAGAATAAACGTGTGGATTTCATGAAGGAGTTTTTTAAGGATTGATCTGTGAATTTTATCATGACCTGGAGAGGAGTTTTTACCAGAGTAATAATCTGTCTCGTTTAATGAATCGTCGTTTGGAGGAGGTAATGGAGACTTGTCAAATGACTTGTACAACTCATTAACTAAATTAAAAAGTCTTCGTCGTAACTATTATTCTCTGTTGGTTTAAATGTAGATTTTAACTGTCTTCCAAAGGCTGTAACAATTTCTAAATCGTCAGTCAATATGGTACCGTCGTTTGTGACTGTGATGTTGGTTACATAGTCTGATTTTTTGTATTTTATCAATTTTTTAAATTTCTGTCCAGTACGTCTTGCCTTGCATTTCATTAATTTTATTACACGTTTCTGTCCATTTATGTTTTTTAAATTCTAAGATTAGCATTTTGATTTCTTTATTTAATTTATTAAATTTTTGTCGTCATAGAATTTAATGTCTCTGTAAAGTTGTCTTTTATATTTCAAAAGTCGGAGAATAAATTTAGGAAGGGGACTGTTTTTTTTTTTTATTTTAGGAGTATGCGTTAAAATTGATTGGGTTAAGGCGTGGTTAAAATTTGAAATAATAGTGGGATTTATGTCTTGTTCGTTTTGAAAAATTGTCATTATGTCCTTGGCTACTTTATCAATATTACAGCTCTGGTAATGGAAAATATATTGGGATGGAGGAGGAGCAGGCAATGATTGGGTATCTAGGTCAAACTGGATGGACATTTCTAGAATATTTTTGAGGATTTTTAAACATACATACAGATACTAACTTTATCCTTCGTTACAATCAAAATTTTTTAGGAATTTTTCTTTAAAATTGCAAACATTGTCATCAATATCTTATTAGTATGAGAATAAATAATAACTATAGTTTTTTTTTTTAATTTTTAGAATCTCAATGGCTCTCCTTTATCTTTTGAAAATTTTTCTTTTAAATTTTAGGAACTTTTCCCTGGTTTGTGGAATTTTCCAGCATTATTATTATCTATAATTCCAAAATTTGCTCCTCGACATTTCTGGAAAATTTTCTAGGGGTGCAGAATTTCTTAAGAATTAATTTTCTTATTTTTAAAAATTTTCTTCAAGAATTTTAGGATTTGTAAGATTTTCCTATCTATTTTACTAGAAGCTTTTAGGTAGTTTTTCGATGACTAGAATTTGTAAGTCTTACAACCAAAGTTTTCTAGTAATTTCTTCTACAAATTGCAAGATTTTCCCGTCTACTTTACTAGAAGCTTTCAGGAAGTTGTTTATGACTAGAATTTGTAAGCCTTTCCAGAACTCCTCTTCTTATCTCTAGTTCCTAAGCAATTAATTGACGTATGTAAAACTCTAGTTGTAATAAAGTAATTATTATTATTATTATTAAATTTCTAAAATATTTTTCAGGAGTCTTACAGTCAAAGTTTTCTTGGAATTTCTTCTCCAAATTGCAAGACTTTTACATCTACTTTTCTAGAAGCTTTTAGGAATTTATTTTTGATGACTAGAATTTGTAAGACTTTCTAGAATTCTTCTTCTAAATTTTTAAAGGATTTTTCAGGAGACTTACAATCAAAGTTTTCTAGGAATTCTTTCTTCAAATTGCAAGATTTTTCCATTTACTTTACTAGAAGCTTTTAGGAAGTATTTTTTTGGTAACTAGAAATTGTAAGCCTTTCTAGAATTCCTCTTCTAAATTTTTTAAATAGTTTTCTAGGAATTTCTTCTCTAAATTACAAGATTTTTCCACCTATTTTACTAAAAGTTTTCTGGAAAGTATTTTTTTGATGACTAGAAATTTTAGGTCTAGAATTTCTCTCCTAAATTTCTAGGATATTAATAGAATTTATTGTACAAATATACTAACCTTATCATTCTTTACAATTAAAGGTTTCTATTCTAAATTTCAAACATTGTCATTGATTTCTTAATCACATGGGAATAATCAACAATAGTTCTTCCAGATTTTCATAATCTCAATAGGTCTTTATTTTTTTGGTGATTTCTCTTCCAAATTTTTTAAACTTTTTCCTGGTTTGTGGAATTAGTATTATTATTTTCTATATTTTCAGAAATTGTACCCAAAATTCCTTGAAAATTTTCGAGGCTTATTGAAATTTTTAAGAATATTTTTTTTAATTTCCAAAAATTTTCTTCCAGGACTTTAGTATGCATAAAGAATTTATTCGACATGTCTATTAACGAACATGTCATTTTGACCTTAATTTAATCAAAGTTTTCTAAAAAGTCCTTTTCCAAATTACAATATTTTTCCACCATTTGAAATTTGAGTCGACAGCTCTATCATCTGGGTCATTATGGCATAGTGGTGATAATTATTGTTCTTATTCGTTGTAAAAAAGATGTAGAATCCGCCAACAATTAGTAATTAAAGTTATCATGTATATGTAGGGAGGGTGGGTGGTCTCTATCCCACTCTCCAATCAGTAAATCATAAGCGAGGGATTTAAGTAAACCTAAAAAAATGGTAATAGTAATTTCCTTACATTTTTCTCAAAAACTATGAGGTTTACGCAAAAAAGCTATTCATAACAATTTGCGATCGATAGTTCTGACAGCAATTCAAGCAGCCAAAATCTCCTCATTCCGAGTGATACAGAGCAATCTCTGACCAATACATAATAAATAATCCGTATTACTATTATGTGTAAAATATTTACATGTCAGCAACAGTCAACGATTTCACATATTAATTACTTGTTATATAAATTTCACTCTTATAGTTTATTGCATTATGCAAAAATATATTTTATTTTTTTCTTGAAAGTGTAAAACTTTATGAAAAATATGTTTTAATAAAACTTGTTCAGTATCTTAATTTTTTTAATTTTTGTTTGAAGAGTTTTGTAATATTTTTCAAATTTAAAAAAATATCATGAAAAAACACAAAACGCATCAAGCAAACATCCACCGGTTTATGGATGTTCACGAAAAGCTTTTCATTTACAGTTTTTAACGATGAAACCTTAAGTTTGAAGTTTCATCTCAAACGGGTCATTTGTTTTTGAGATACTAGGCCCACATACATTTTTCTGCACGAAAACACTACTCCCCCTATATATTCTATCAATATTCGAATTTTTTGAATTTTTTTCATGTCCCTCCAAATTTCTAGAATTTTCTTTTTCTAATAATTTGTTTTTATATTCCTAAAATTACCAAGAATTCTTCTAACTAATTTGCAGATTTTTCTATCAGCAATTTATTTCCCAAATATTAAAAAGTATTCAACAAATTTCTAGAATTTTCTATTCCAGAATTTTCAAATTATTTCTTTATAGATTTCTAGAATTGCCATTTTTTTAGATTTAGATTTATAGATTCACAGACTCTAAAGTATGTAAATATATCTGCGAACTTTTCCAGCAACATTTCTTTCAGTCTTCACAAGCTTTCTTTACAATTATTAGAAATTCTCGAAGGAAAATTTCCAGCAGAATGCTTCAATCAGATTTCCGAACTTTAAACTATTTTAGTAATTTATTTTCCGGGTTTTTAAAGTTTTCCACATTCATAGAATTTTACAGCTTCTTTTATTCCAGTCTTCAGGAATTTATTTGCAAAGTTTCTAAAAAATATTTAAAAGTTTTTATCAAATTCCCTTGCAAAATTTATTTTTTAACAATTTGCTTCTCGACTTTTCTGACAATTTCTTCTCTGGACTTCCAAAAACTTGCTAGAAATCTAGGAATATCTCTTCCAAATTCTTAGAATGTTCTTTAAGTATTTCAAATTGTCCAGAAATTTTTCTTCAGATTCCTAAAAATTTACAACTTTTTTTCTTCTAGATTTTCAAAATTTAAATTTAGATTTTTAGAACTTTCTACACACTTCTTTAATTTTTATCATTACAAAATCCAAATCTGTAAAATTTTCTTGAAAATTCCAGAATTTTCTCTTTAACATTCTAAACTTTTAAGATTTTAATTTTCAGATTTCCAGAATTTATGGTAAAAGTCGAAAACTTTTCAGATGTCTAAAATTGTCCAGTAATTTATATTACAATCTCAAATTTCTGTTATAAATTTAATTTTTTGTCTTTAGGAGTTATTATTTTTAATTCAAAAGTGCTTTCCAATATTTTTTGAATTTGTTTCGAGGTAATTATAAATTTTTCATCAATTCATTTTCCATATTTCAAAAATTTTCAAATTCTAGAATTTCCTTTCTTATGGCTCTAGAAATTTCCCTTCCAAATTTCTAGAATTTTTTTTGAGAGGCTAAAATATTTTAATATAATTTTATTTAGATTACTAGAATTACCAAAAGTTTTTCTACCAAATTTCCAAATTTGTTTTAGAAGGTTTTCCAGCAATTTAATTTCAAAATTTTAAGAATTTTCTAGTCACTAAATTTCTAGAATTTTCGAATATTTTTTTTATAGATTCCCGAAATTACAAGATTATTTTTAGACTTACATTTATATATTCATAGGCTCTAAGGTTTGAAAATATTTCCGTCTTTCTAAATTTGTCAGATTTTAATAATAAAAACATTTCTTCCAGTCTCAGAAAGCTCTCCTTTCTGAATTTCTTAAAGAAATTTTAAAGCAGTATCTTTTTAGATTCCTAGAAGCTTTCATTTTGTTTCATCATTCCCAAATTTACTTTAGGCTTATAAAACAAATGTCCGTCTCATATTGAAATTTTGAAGTTACACTTATTAAGATGTGTGTTATACTTTAAAACTATATTTGTTATGACGAGTGTAAATATTTATTTGTAAATAAGCACAGTAAATTTATTTCTAAAATTCCATGATTTTATAACTACTTTTATTCCATTCTTCAGGAATTTCCTTGCAAATTTAAACATTTCTTCGATCATTCCTAAATTTTGCAGCAATTTCTCTTTAGAATCATTTCATAAAGATTTCTAATATTTTCCTTTTTTCAGATTTTTTCAGAAATCCAAAATTCCACGATTTCTTATATAGATCCAAAAAATTGTTAGAAATCTAAGAATATGTCTTCTAATTTCCTAGAATTTTCTTCAAGTATTCCAGATTGTCCAGCAATTTTTCATCAGATTCCTAGAAATTTCCAAATTTTTTACTTCTACGCTTTCAGAATTTGCTTTATAAACTTTAATTTTTAGAACTTTCCAGTAATTTCTTTAATTTTTATCATTATAAAATCCGAATCTCTAGATTTTTTTTGAAAGTCCCAGAATTTTCTTTTTAAAATTCAAAAACTTTCAAGTATTATTTTTCAGATTTTCGAAATATACGTCAAAAGTTGAAAACTTTTTTTGCAATTTCAGATGTCTCGAATTTTCCAGTAAATTCTTTACACTCTCCAATTTCCGTTTCAAATAATGATTAGTTTTTTCAAAAGTTCTAGGGTTTTTTAATTGAATATTTATAAATCATAAAACTTTCCAAAATTTTTTGCTGATAAATTTTACTTTGTCAATTTTCTTTTATTCAAAATTTGTAATTAAAGTTATTGCAAACCGCCAACTGATCGCCTCAGTAATTAAAGTTAATATGTATATGTAGGGTGGGCGGGTGGTCTCTCCTACCCTTCAATCAGTAAAACGTCATCAAAAATTATTTGAAAAATTTGTTTGAATAAATCTATTAAATTTTGTAATAATGTTATATTTATTTAGGTTTTACCACTTTTAATTAAAACCCTAGCTTATGTGTTACTGATTGGAGGGTGGGTTAGGAGCTACCCATCCACCATACATTAAAATATATTATTAATAAAGTTCTTTACTTAATAAATAGAAAAACACTAATCTACGTAGATTTTACGAAAATATTTTCGTGTTTTTTTCTATTTATTAGTGAATTTTCTACAACGTAAAGGACTTATATATTTTATTCTTTACTTAATAATTTTGACATTTTAGTTTGTTAGTGCTAAAAAACTATAGGAGTTAAATGAAAGTAATTGGAAAGAATTCAAAATTGAGCATTCGAAAAAAATATAGGGAAAGTACTATGGTGGCCACATCACCATTTTTAATTTATTTGAGTTGCTGAAGAATTTTTTTCTCAATAATTTGAAAGTATCAAGTGACTACGTTTTAATTAGTGATGAGGTAACAATTGCATAAAATTTATGACTGTACAGCAATGGCATTAATAAGAATACAAATAGTCCATTTACTCGTGTGCACAAACTATATAGTAAAGATATTTATTTATTTATGTTTAGAAATAAAAGAAGTTGGCAAATAGGTTTTTATTTTAATGCAGTCGGTCGGTCACAACACGTTTTGTAATTTATTTGTAGGCGAAACTAAATTATTTCCTCAGATAAAAAAGTTTAGAGAAAAATATATGTCCGTACGAAGTTTTTAATTATTCGAAGCACATTTCCAGTTGCACGCAAACGAAAATGCAACGACACACACACACACACACACAAAAACATAAGCACATGAGAGGAGGAGGAGGTGGTGGAGAACTAAAAATACATAAGCTCCTTTACATATGCAAATTTTTCCGTATTATAAGTTACACGACATATTATTAAACAAACAATACACTTCGGTTCGCCAGGTTTTAATTAAATTAATTCCTCAAAAGTGGGAGAGAAGAAAAATGAACGAGTCGGACGCGAACAACTCGGTCAATACGGAAAAGGGAGAGATGGTATCAACCAACACAACCCCTAGCCGCCCACCCCCACCGTCCGACGACCGACGCTGGTAAACGGGTCGCAAATAATATTTAGCATTTTCTTTCGTAATTAATTATTTCTACCCAACTAAACTTTATTTATTATTCGTCTGATATCGCCGACAATAAATTACGGCGGGGGTGCGCTCCGCTCGGTGTATATAGTATGCGCTTTTTCGCGCAAGGTATTTTATGACCCAGTAGACAACGCTGAATTTTTATTTATTATTAAAAAATATTTGTCCAAAAATAATTCATTGGATAAACTTTATTTATAACAAACACTTTTATATCTTATATGTAAAATATCAATTGTTAATTGTCATCTGTCATCTGTCAACTGTCAACTGTCAACTGTCAACTGTCAACTGTCAACTGTCAAAAGTCAACTGTTAACTGTCATCTGCCATCTGTCATCTGTCATCTGTCATCTGTCATCTGTCATCTGTCATCTGTCATCTGTCATCTGTCATCTGTCATCTGTCATCTGTCATCTGTCATCTGTCATCTGTCATCTGTCATCTGTCATCTGTCATCTGTCATCTGTCATCTTTCATCTATCATCTGTCATCTGTCATCTGTCATCTGTCATCTGTCATCTGTCATCTGTCATCTGTCATCTGTCATCTGTCATCTGTCATCTGTCATCTGTCATCTGTCATCTGTCATCTGTCATCTGTCATCTGTCATCTGTCATCTGTCATCTGTCATCTGTCATCTGTCATCTGTCATCTGTCATCTGTCATCTGTCATCTGTCATCTGTCATCTGTCATCTGTCATCTGTCATCTGTCATCTGTCATCTGTCATCTGTCATCTGTCATCTGTCATCTGTCATCTGTCATTCGTCAACTGTCAACTGTTAACTGTCATCTATCAACTATTATCTCTCATTTATTAATTCACTGTTATTTGTCACTTGTCATCTAACATATGTCAACTATGTCATGTGTTATATATTATTTGTCATATATTTTCTATAATTTTCTATCAACATTTATGGTAAATGCATAAATAAATAAAAATACAATTATTTTTCATTATCAATCTCACAATCTCTTACTTTTTATCTGTTAACTTTTGTATGCCATTAGTCATTTATTACCATCTATTTAATTTTTAAATTTTTTGTTATTAAACCTGTAATCATTAAGGCAGTACACGATGCATTTGAATACATGTAATGGATTATACGGCGCCCTTCATTACACACCGAGTTTTTTTTTCTCCCTTTTTTTTTAACTCGATCTAGGGCAACGACCTCCGGATCCACCGCTGACGTTTCTCGGCGTTAGTAATAATACTCCGGGGCGCGTGTGTGTGTGTGTGTGTGTGTGCATGTGCACAAAAATCGTATGTAGGTTCGATAATATTTTTGAACCGGTTAGTCCGCCGCATTCTGCGATATTCCGCAGAAGGAGCACGTTTCACTCTCGATGCTGAATCGCATTGAAATTATAATTGCGGTGGATCGTCGGTAAGAACGGGGGAAAAAAAATAACAACGAGAAAAATATCGTATTGGGCTGGTGGCCCTAAGGGTTATTTATAATACCTCGCTTCCTGCGTAGCTAGAACACGATCACTTCAGAAGATATTTGCAGTACTATCCGCAAATAGTCTTCCAGGATCTGAGATTTTCTTAGAATTTCTCATATGTTTAAAATTAAAATAAATTATGTAACAATTCTAAAAATATTACGTTAAGTAAAAGGTTCAGAATGTTTTCTACTAGAAGTCTTTAATTAACCATATGTAACAATTTGTATATCGCATTGATGTAAAGGTGACATTACGCTTCAAAAAAGATCTTTAACAGTTTTGGGTTTGGTCATTCGACTTGACCAAACTCAAAACTGTCAAAGATCTTTTTTGAACACAGCTTTTTTACAGTTTTTTTTAAAATGAAGATAAATAAGGAGAAATTTAGTTACAATCTTCAGCACCATTATGACTAAAGTGAAAAGGAAAAAATATGCTGTTTATGAATCTAATATAGTATTGAATTCAACAGCAAAACTGTGGTTTCAACGATTTTACTCTGGTAATAGTTGCCGAAGATAATGCACATATTATTAGACCAATCATCATAAATATCGAAACAATAATGGAAATCAGCATGTGAGTAATTATTCTATTATCCAGTAACTGAAGATTTGACAGAAACAGTTTGGAATCATTTGTATAAAAGAAGAAGCTTTATGTATTCAAAAGAAACTTTTGAATGTAATACCAATTCTTCACTAAAATGTAACGAAATCGATACATTTTTGAAGCAGGTGGTCACTAGTAATGAAAAATGGGTCACATATGATTACAATAGCTGAAACCGGCAGTAATATAATAACGATGGGCTAGCCCAAACGATCGCTAAGTTGAAGAAGCTTTTGCTGTATCAATGGATTATCATGAGCTGAACCCAATCGACCAAAAATTTAATTCGAACTTGTAATGTCAACAACCAACTAGATTAAAGCAGGTGATAGACCAGAAGCGGCCAGAATTGGCCAATAAGAAGCTCAAGCAGTTTTTTTTAGTATTAGGAAAGAGGACTTATTCAATTGGAAAATTATGAAATTGCTTCAAAGTGGACAAGGGCCATCGAACAAAACAGTGCACATTAGATCCAAAATCGATTATCATAATTATGGTAATTTCATCATCAAAATAAAATGAAAAACGCTGAAAAAATTTTATTACTTTCCCTATATAGTATATATAGGGGAAGTATTGTTTTCGTGCGTGAAAATGTCTGTGGGCGCTGTATCTGAAAAACGAATGATCCGATTGAGATGAAACTTTAAACTTAAGGTTTTATCGTTCAAAACTGGAACTTCATAAACCGGAAGTGGGTGTTAACTCCAGGAGATTTTTGATTTTTTGTCGATATTTTTCTAAATTTGAAAATGTTACAAAACCATCTAAAGAAAAGTTAAAGAGAATGAGAAACTGAACAAGTTTTATTGAAACATGTTTTTCATAAAGTTCTTAATTTGCGAGAAAAAAATTAAAAATTAAAAATGTTGATATTTTTTGCCTATTGCTAATAAACTATAGAAGTTACGTGAAATTTATACAAGAAGTAATAGTAAAGAAATCAAAATTGAGCGAATTGTTTAGAATAGCCATTTTTCGTAAACGTCATGGTTTTCAAGAAAAATGTAGGGGATATACTAAAAAAAAATTTTTGGCTTATTTACTGATTAAAAGGTGGGTAGAGAACACCCACCCACCCTACATATACATGATAACATTAAATGCTAATCGTAGATGATTTTTCTGCTGCTTAAAAAACAATAAAACCTTGTATGTAATAAAAAATAAAGCACAATCCAAATTTAAGTTTAAATATAAATGACCTTATATAACTAATCTTATCTAAGCTTGATTTAATGTCTTTCTGCATATCATGTATTCAATTTTTATTAATTAAATGTTTGTAGCACAATAAATTCTATTCTATTCTATTCTACTTATTTGTTTATTTATTTAGCTGATTTAACTGATTTTATCAATTGTTTATTGCGTTTTGATAAAAAGAAACGTTCGTTGACAAACACTATATCATTTTTAACGTTTTCAATTGTTTTCTATAGAGATATACAATTGTTCTAGCACTTTTCAATATAAACGTTTTTTTTTTTTAATAATAATTTTTAATTGTTTTGTTTTATATATTGTTTTCGCTAATATTCAACTAATTTTATTCATTTTCAATTAAATTTAATGTAACTGTGAGAAAAAAATTAATTTTAAAAAATGTAAATTTTTATATATTTTTTACTTTTGAAAAGCTCTTCAATAATTTAAACTTTTTCTAATTTTCAATTGGTTTTTTTCGGCAAGATTTAATTGATAGTTAATTGTTTTTAGAGATTGTCAACTGTTCCATTTTTACAAAATTCTAATAAATTTTTTAGTATATTTTACTATTTTTATCATTTTTCAATTGTTTTTGTTCGTAGATTTTTTTTTACAAAATTTTAATATATTTTTTACAAATTTAGAATTTTTTTTGGGATTTTAACAATTTCTAATAATTTTCAATTATTTTCGTTCGTCGAGCTTTAATTGATCGTCAATTGTTTTTAGGGACTGTCACTTGTTTTTTTACAAGTTCCTATTTATTTTTTATTAATTTTAACTATTTTGATCAATTTTCAATAGTTTTCATTCGTCAGGATTTAATTGACAGTTAATTGTTTTCAGGGACTGTTTTTTTACAAGTTCCTAATATATTTTTTTTCTCAAATTTTTACTATTTTTAATAATCGTCAACTGTTTACGTTCGGCACACTTTAATTTATCGTCAATTGTTTTAGGAACTGCCAACTGGGTCTTTTAGAAGCTTTAAATATATTTTTTGGCAATTTTAAGTATTTTTGTCAATTTCCAATTGTTTTCATTCATCACGATTTAATTGATCGTCGATTGCTCTTAGGGATTGCCAATTGCCAATATTTTTCTTCCTATCGTTCTTTTGTTATTTTTTATGTTAATTTCAAATTATTTTAAAACAAATTTAAACTCATTTTCTTACTTTTTTTGTTTTATTTCGCATGGATAAACTATTTAGATTAACTCTTTTTTACTATTTTTATGATTTCATAAAATATTAATTGTTTTTCAGGAAAAATATTATTTTTTGTAGTTTCTAAATATTTATTTTTTACTAAATCTGATTTCTTGTTACATATTTATTACCTTTTTTTAAATTATTTAAGCACTTTCTTGGAATTGTACGTGTTTTAAACAATCAATTTTCTTAACTAATTATTTTTATGCTTTTAACTATTTTTTTGAATTGTTTTCGTTCCTATTTTTTACCAATTGCTTTTAATATTTATTTTGTGTTTTTTGGCAATTTCAACTGATTTTGAAAGTTTTCAATTATGAAAACTTTCAATTTATTCTTGACGTAATGTTTAAGTTTTGTAAGTGTTCAATTTTAATTGATTCGTGTTTCAATTTCAACTCATTCAAGATGTACCACGAAGTGTTTAATTGTTTAGCACTTATTTCAATATAAATGGTTTTTGTAAAGTTTTTTTGATTATATTTAACCAATTTTATTGTTCAAAAACTATTTTTCTTTGTTGTAATTTCTAATTTTTATTATTGTCTAAAAGAATCTCGGTAATCTATTTTTTTTTTTGGTTCTAAATTAATTCTTTTTTAGATTTTCAACAGTTCTTTTAAGTTAAGTTTTTTTTTTGCAATCAATGATTTTAACTTTATTTTTTATTTCTGTTGCGTCAACTGACGATTGTTTTCTTTTCAACATCTGAAATGGCACTCAATTCTTTTAATGCTTTCAGCTGTTTTTTTTTTATAACTTAATTGTTTTCGTTCGTAATT
This sequence comes from Ontholestes murinus, assembly GCA_963969525.1. Lineage (NCBI taxonomy): Eukaryota > Metazoa > Arthropoda > Insecta > Coleoptera > Staphylinidae > Ontholestes > Ontholestes murinus. Next base: position 110,565,325 of record OZ018387.1, read on the forward strand.
TTTTATCAATGTCCACCTGCTTTGATCATTTGTCGATTGTTTTTTCTTTGCAAATTTCCAACAATTTGTTTTAATCACAAATAATTATTTGTGATTTTGTAACGATTCTGTAACATTCAATTGTTATAGTGTTTTTAATGTTTTCAATTATTTTTAAAAGTTTCAATTATTTTATCACATTTCTTTTCAGTATAAAGTGTTATTTTTTTGATAATATTCAATTGTTTCCTTTCGGTACATTTGCTATTGTATTTTTATTGTCAATTTAATTTTTATTAACAAATTTGACTTAATAATGCAACTGTTTTTAAAATAATTTTTGATTTTACCATTAATATTCAAGTGCTATTATTGATTGTCAATTGTTATTATCTGTGGAAAATTTCAACTATTTTTACTAATTATCATTGTTTTCGTCCGCTAAGCTTTAATTGTTTTTAGGCATTGTGAACTGTTTTCTTTATATAAATTTCTAATAATTTCAAGGTTTTATTGTAACTATTTATAATAATTTTCAATTGATTTTGTTCATCAAATTTAGGTCACGTTGAGGTAGGTCAAGAGTACGCTAGATAAATGGAGGGTATGATTTATTGAGGCTGGATATAAGTGCTTATGCGTTTTCTTTATTTTTGCTATTTTCAAAAAATATAAATATCTTTTGAAAATTAACAATTATTTTTACGATTTCTTTTAAAATTTTTTGAGATATATTTCTTTATTTTTGTTTTGTTAAGAACTGTTCAATTAAGAGTAAAAACTGTATTAAAGCTAATTTTAAACTTTTTTAATTGTTTAATATGAAAATTAGTAAATTCTTTTTTTTTGTATAATTTAGACTATTTTAAACAAATATAAATTGATTTTTTGACAGTTTTCAATAGTCAACAGATTTTTTCTTTGTAAAATTTGTTTTTAATTTCCTATTTTTTTAGAAAGTTTACAAATGATTATTTAAAATAAAATTTAATTAGCTTTTTTATTTATTATTAAAAAAAAAACTTCCAATTGTTTCGCTTCTCACTCTCTTGTTAATAAATTGGTTTTTGTTTATGTAGCAAAATTTAAACTATTTGCGTTCAATTATTTTTCTTTTTGCGAAAATCTCAGGGTTTTCGAGAAATGTATAGGGAAAGTACTATGATGGCCACATCACCATTTTTTTCATTTAATATTATTTGGACAAACTACGATTGTTTACCACTAAGCTAAAAATTCTTTTAAATTATTTTATACAAGTTATAAGAAAAATATAATAATTTCAGTTTACGATGAAGTCTTCTACTTCATTATAAATTATTAATCATAAATTAAACATAATTTTTACTTCAAAATGAAACAATTAACTTTTAGTCATACCAACAAAGTTAATTGTTTCATTTTGAATTATAAAAATGTATCACAATTACTTATTCAATTTCTACTTGTTTGTTTAACTGAATTTTTATTTGGCTGACTATAGTTTCAATAAATTGGCGTATCTATTTAATAGCATAAGATTTTAAACGTCCGTTTTTCTTTTTTTTTGTACGAGCTGTCAAATGTCTGGAGAAAAGTAATAAAGTCAAACGAGCCGGGAATAAAAAAAGGAATTAAATAAACGCGCACACACAATTGTGCTGAGAGAATGAATGGAAGGAAAAGACCATAACCATGTCTGGAATATCAACGCGTTACGCAGAATTTTACTATTTATTATTATACTGGTCGCTCTTGCCATTCGCACATCGTCTCGCATATTACCACGGCCACTCGATAAATTTCAAAACTATTTTTTTACTTTCCCAGCAATATAGATTATGTAAAATTAAAATAATTATGATAAATCATATACGTTTAACAAAAAATTATTGATTAACTTAAATAATCCATTAAGTGGTACAACGTTAACAAATCCTATCTTAACTAATCTCAATAAGTACTTATCACCTTCCCGAAAAATTATGTTTTAATCAAACCTACGTTTGACCTACCTCAATAATGAAAATTTTAAGAAATCAGTACAGCATTGAAAAATCCAAAAGCGTACCTACAAGATCATCAAAAACGGCAGAAAATGTGGATAGTGTTAATCAGTGATGATCCGAACATTATAATTCGGAAGCACGTAAGCACTTCGAATGTGCATAAATTGTTTTATGCACAGAACAGCTAAAGACCATCCCCTGGCAGAATACAGTAAATCATCCAGAGGCGCACAAACGGACCACGGAGTCCACAGTGCAGGGAGGCTAAGCGATACTACCACGAGGAAAAAAAAAATAGGCACACTGGTCTAAAAGTGCATTTTTATTAAATTCACTTGGTACAAGAATTAAAGTTCTATGATGTAGATCAAAGGATTGACTTCATAAACCATTTTACTTAACGGTTTGGCTGAAAAGTTCGTAAAGTTTCTAAGAGAGGGCGCCACTAGATTTTTTTCTCATGTGATGTTCAGTGTGTTTAGTTTAGTTTAGTTTATTTACTTTACAAGTCCTACAAAAAAAATATACAAAATAAGATGATAAGATACATTTACAATAACTTGAATTTAGATCGCAGGACTTGAAGGCGGAGTTCACAGGGCAGTGTTCTTCCACTCAAACCATTGTTTCCTGTTTTCGATGACGATCGATAATTGGTTCATGTGTAATAACATTTTGAGTAAAACAACTTTTGCATTTAGAAAAAAATGGATAACATGGAATTTCGTGTATTAATGAAACGATGTTTTAATGGAAAAAATAGTGATAGAACAAAAACTTGACTTGATAAGTACTATCCGGACTCTCGCCCAGCAGACGCAACCATTCGTAAGCGGTTTACTAAAATCTCTACAGGCCATTAGGGCATCGAAGATGATGAGCGCAGTGGACATCCAAAAGAAGCTGTTACAGACGAAAACCATAAAAAGAATCCACAAAATTTTTGCAAAGTAGGTGCCGCGTGAGCTCATAGTTGATCAAAAACAATGTGTTGATGTTTCAGAGCACTGTTTAAAACTGTTTAAGCAAAACAAGCAGGAGTTTTTGCGTCGGTATGTGACAATAGATGAAACATGGATCCATCAGTATACTCCAGAGTTCAATCGGCAGTCAACTGAGTGGACTGCACATGACAAACCCAATCAAAATCAAAGAAAAACACAACAGTCGGCTAGCAAAGTTATGGTGACTGTATTTTGGGATGCGATTATCAACAATGACTATTATATAGTATTACTGGAGCGTTTGAAGGATGCAATCGCGAGAAAACGGCCCCATTCGAAGAAAAAAAAAGTCGATCAAAACGATAGTCAAACTCAATAAATTAGGCTTCAAATTGCTTCCCCACCTATCGTATTCTCCAGATTTGACCTCAGCGACTATTTCCTCTTTGCAGACCTCAAGAGAATGCTCGCTGGAAAGAAATTTAGCACCGATGAAGAAGTACTCGCCAAAACAGAGACCTATTTTGATGATAAAGACAAATCATACTACAAAATTGTTGGTATCGAAAAGTTGGAAGATCGCTATAATCAGAGTATCGCTCTCGAAGACTTTGTTGAATAATGAAATTGAATTTTGCCAAAAAAAAATTTTTTTTCTTCATAACGATACGAACTTTTCAGCCCATTTATTACATCGAGGTCATTTTCATCTAAAAAGGCAATTGAATAAGCAGAACAACCGCTATTGGAATGCGGCGAATCTAAAACACAAAGATTATATATATATATACATTCGTCTAAAGTGAAGTAAAGAAATTATCGGCCCTTACTTTTTGAAGATATAAGAGAAAATGCAGTTACAGTTAATTCGAAGCGTTATGTGGAGATGTTAAATAACTTCTTGGTGCTAACATTGCAAAAAAATCTTGGATATAATTAAAGAACGTGGTTCCAGCAAGACGGAGCAACCTCACACACGTCCAAGATATTTGCTACGAGTTCGTGGAATTGATCCTGGTAAATTTATCTCCAGGAGAGGTGACATAATTTGTTCTCCATGCAATTCTACTTTAATCACTATCGACTTTTTACTTTCAGGTTACTTCAAATCTAAAGTTTACGTCGTTAGACTAACTTCTCTGGCGTATTTGAAAGAAAATATCTATCATAAAATGGCAAATTGATTAAAAAATCTTTGTGTGATAAGATGAGACGTCGATCCGAGAATAGTGAAGTTAATTTGAGGATTAAGGATGTTTATTATTATCTCGAGAAAGCTAAATAAGAAAATATGGTAGCTAGCCAGCCCTATCATTAGACTTTCATCTGAAGCAGCTCCTCTCCGGACACAGGTAGGGTTTCCTCCCCTATGTCGGATAGAAAAGCGGTCAAGCCTAGTATAGGTGTGGTGCAGTGGTCTGTGTTGGAGTGCGGAAAATGGGCCGGCGAGAGAATAGAAATAGTAAAGGATAGGTGAGTTGCGATACGAAGACATCACCCTTCGGATGAGCAAGGAAAAGGTTTACTGGTCGGAACTAACCAATTTCCCGAGAGCGGTTCTAGAGAGGAGGGAGGAGGCTCTAAGGCTAAACTGGACAAGAAGACGACAGAGCGCAGAATAATCTTTAACTTAGCCGTAAGAAAATATGCAGGTATTTAAATCGGATTAAACGTAATCTCAACGAGTTATTGGACCTATTGCTAGGGCCAAGAGTTGACTCAATAAGTCTCCAGTCTAAAACTAAGAAAACAATTTTTTTTAGAAATTTCACTTTATTCAACAACATACTCTCCTTCTAGAGTGATACATTCATTCCAACGCTCCTATAACTTTTCGATGCCCTATTTGTAAAAAGACTTGTCTTAGCTCTCAAAATAAGCCTCAGTTTTAGCAATAACTTCTTTATTTGATTAGGTGGATAGTAATATCTGTTTCAATTAAGAGTGTAGCGCAACAAACATTGATTTTATTCTTTATATGAGCCAAATTTCTTTTCCTTGAGAATTTTTTTCTTATCTGCAAAAAGCCAATTCATCCAATTTAACCATTGTTTTCATCGACTTATAATACGGGGCATTATTCTTGTGAAACAGCACTTTTTTCTTTTGCGCTGTGGGGCCGTTTTATCTTGATTTCTTCACCCAATCGACCCAATAATGTCATGTAATATTCATTACTAATAGTTTTGCTTTTCTCAAGATAGTCGATGAACAAAATTCCATGCGTCTCACAGAATACGGATGCCATAATATTGCCAGCCGACTTTTGAGTTTTTGGTTGCTTTGGTCGACTTTCACCGTCTACTGTCCACTCAGATGACGATATTTTTTATTAAAGCGTGTAGTGGTGGATCCATGCTTCATCCATTATCACATATTATTTTGCTTTATCAACTCCAAACAGTGCTCTGAATCGTCAACGCTTTATTGTCTCTGGCCCGGAGTGCGCAAACGCGGCACCCATTTCGAAGGCAACTTGCACATGCCCAAATTTTCATGTAAAGTTGTAAAGATATCTTTAAAGTGTCAGCTATTTCACACAACTTCATTTTATGGTCTTTTAAAACTCTTTTGAGGACATTTTTTATGTTTTTCGGAACAACTAAGGATTTTAGGCGACCAGAACGTTCATCATCATCGATGCTTCTATGACCGCGTTTAAATTCAGCATATCAGTAAATAAAAGTTGATTTCCCTAGTAGAGAGTCCCCACAATGCTTATCAAGTCACTGTTTGGCTCCAACATTATTTTTCCTCATCAAAAAACAATGTTTAATCAACACACGAAATCCCTTTCTATCCATTGTCTTAAGAATTACCAAACTGGGGTTACTAAAACGAATGTAACTTCTAAACTAACGGTCAAAATTCCTTGAAATTTTAACACGTACTGTATTAAGGTTAGTATTATCCGGAAATGATGTGGCTCTGTCAACAAAATGCCATGTATGTGTCAGACCGGGGACTTATTGAGTGACATATTATTTGTGCGCAAAATTCAAAAATACAAAAACGTATTCTCTTGCCGTAAGTGAACTCTGTAGTAGTATATCTGATGCTTGAAGCCATAACTCCATAATTTTGTGATACAGTTTGAATTAAGAATTTTATTAGGCCATAAATAAAACTGTACTTAGTTAATATCCCACACGATCTTGATGTGATTTACATCCTGTTTAACTGGGTCTGAGAATTTGAAAGAGGATGTTAGCCAGTTGAATTTAGTGTTGACAAAGAATTAACTTTTGTTGTACCAAATACATTACTTATTGAACGAACGTTTGTGGAAAATCTCAATAAAAATGGTAAAATGTCGGAAGAAGTCGGCATCTACAATTAAATGGTTCACTTGTGCAAGCAAGAAAAGGAATTATAGAGTTGATTTGGCGGTGACAAAATAAATAATATGACCTAATGAAATGGTAATAAAAGCCATCACAGAGTCTACCTGCAAAGCTATTATGAGTAATTTTAGTGTTTAGTAATTGTATGGTTTAATAAATAATAAACACATTTTCGATAGATGGCTTACTTTCTTTTAATTGGTCCACTAAATATAAACTTTTTTATAGAATATCATAGACGATTTCAATAAACAAATACCAAACCAAGATGCATCAACAGACATGAAACTGGTTAAGGAATTAATTTCTCTTACAATTTTTTATTAAACACATGAAAAATCCTTAAAATTAACAAAACAGAAATGATCTGTATTTCGATGGTATGGTAAAACGGATGAATAGAACTGCCAATCGCTATTTTTAGAAAGTAGTCTATGATAGCCTTTTTTGGGATTCTCAAAGTTGCAAATGTCATGAGTTGGGCTTTATGAAATTGAACAAAGAATCAACGGCGAGGTGTTCAAAATAACTGCATAGGGATAACCAAAAATCTGTCGAATGTGTGAGTAAGGTGTAATTCGAGAAGAATATTATTCAGAACTTTGTCTAGAACACTTTATAACATAGGATTTGTAATTATCTGAAGGAATTGTTGCCTTATGGGAAGTGTAGTATAACTAAACATTAGAGCACAACTAATATCTAGTAACGAAGAAGTGCATTCAACAAAAGCATGTTGAAAATTGTTTTTGCCAACACCAATATAGATAGTCTGGTATGCAGTTATAATCCAAATAAGATCCTGCATGAGCTTGTCACTTATTTCAATTTGCACAGTATACAAAAATGATGAATACCAAAAGGGAAGATTTATTTGCATATAAGTTATAGGACCTCGTATGATAATCTGTACTGGAAAATCGGTCTCTTGTTGCCATAAATCTAACCTCATTTGTTCTTTTTTACTCGGTTCCTCTTCTGCGGCATTCCTGACCCTCTCTAGTCAATTCCTGCTAACAGTACATATTGGTGTATTGGTTCCGGTCAAGACTATTAGCAATTTCTCTACTCAAAAACCACTTTTGCTCAAACCAACGATATTACTTAAGTGGATTAGAAATGGATCGGATAATGTTTGCTTGATTCTTACTTCGCTGGATATGTTAGAAAGGAATTTGTTTATAAGGATTATTAAGTGGCGTGGGATATTTATGAGGAAGCATTTGTAAAGGAGGCCAATTTGCCAAACCGAATCAAAAACTTTTTGAAAATCTAGAAAGAGAATTATTGATTTGTTACCTTCAAGGTGATTGGTTTGTATATTGGAGGATAGAGTGGTTGATTTTTGAGGTAGGAAGCCACATAATTAGTTATAGAAAATGAAAGACCTGTTAAATAACCACCATTACCACTTGATCCATATGAATGAAATTTTAATCATCCTTTTTATAATTAATATAATTAAACATTTGTGCCAACTTTAAGGAAGAATTTCCTACCTCTTCTTACTGTCACGATTTTCATATTTCTGAGTATACATATTTTGCTAAAGTATATTCTGGATAATAATATGGAATCATTCTTTAGGGTTGGAGTGAAAATCTCTTATAATTAAGCAAAGTTCAATCGTTTCAATTTTAAGGATTTTGATGTTTTAACATTACCCTCATTATTAATATTAGATCTCTGTAAACATGTTATATAATTCTTATACCTGTATCATCATATTTAACAGGAATGCGTGAATATCATTCCTTAAACATAACATATTTGATGATATAGACGTTAGGGCTTAATTAATTTTATTTTTATAGTGATTATCGATCACAAAGTCATCATTTTGAAACTTGTGATATCGAGGCTTGATTTTATGATGCAGGGATAAGTGTAATAGCTGCCGGGGGCCAAAAGGCGATGCCGCATTTTTTTCCTATAAAAATCTATAGTGTTGACTGTTGTCCTATCCGAAGCCGGCGAGTGTGGAGTAGGTCATTAACCCGGCACACAACACTAACCTATCCATCTGTGAATATGTGTGTGTGTGTGTGTGTGTGTGTGGATATACTCGCACTTGCACATGCACACGAACACGCACAAAACTCTCCGCACGCGAAGACTTAAAACCGGCGGGAAAAATACGACCACGAAGGCACGATGCACCTTGCGTTTGCAGTTTTCGCAGGAAGGAAGTATTGTTTATTGTACATCTCTGCTACTTGTCACACACACACACAATACACCAACGCATCAACGTACATAAACCAGATGTTATTTATTTATAACCCCCCAAGTCACGCCACACATTCAAATTTTAATAATTATGATAGTAATAACAATCAAACTGCTTTTTAATCAAATAATTATTTTCAATTATCTCTATTAATTAGTTAAGATTAAGTAATTGTAAAAAAATAACTTTAATTTATATCAATAAGAAATAAAAATAAACAATTATTTTTTAAAATAAATACACTTTGAACTTTATTATTGCCACAATAGACAAAGTGAAAAGTCTTTTTATTTTTAATCAAAATGTATAACCAAGTAAACGTCAACAACATTCAAGAATCAATTTTTTTTAATTTATAAAAATGAATCAGTGTATTTTCTGAAAATTCTTTATTACGTTGATAATTTAAAATTCTATTTTTTGCAGGAATTTAATTTAATTAAGTTTAATCGTTTAATATTATCACACACTTAACATTTTTATTCCAATTTTTATGTATGTATCTATTAATATATTTTGTTAACAGGTAATCCAAAGAATCATACTAAATAATAAATAATAATAATAATGTAAGAATATATAATTCCAAGGCATTTCTAAAGTACTTCTTTTAGTTTAACATATCATTGAAGCTGATGGTGGTGATGGAGTGAACGTTGAAAAAAAAATCGCTCGCCTATTTAATACTTATTTGGGCGATACCGTGCCGGAGCGTAAAGTTCACGTGGAGGCCGATTATAGTCATGATTTCATTTCACTGTTTCGACGAGGTGCGCCCGCCGTCCACTTTAGTCCAGATCAGCCTCTGGCAACCTTAGGATTTATACGAATTCTTAAAAGGAAGTTATTGCCGCAAATGTATATTATAAATCAAAAATGGTTATGCTTACAGTCTGCATCGAAAGCTGTGAACAAAAAATAATAGTAATTTTTAGTAACACAAGTGTATAGTTTTTGAATAATTTACAAAAAAAATATCAACATCAAAAATAAGAACTTATTGAAAGAGATTTTATTGAAATTAAAAAAAAATTAAACAATCAAATATCTGGCATTCAATGAAATAATGAACAATAATTATAACGGGTGTCCAACCATTATTGTAGTCCCAGGTGGCGTTGGAATCAAATACGTAAGTCGATTCTTAAATGTGCTAAATAAATTGAACTGACATTTTAATTATTCGAGGTCTGAAGGAACATAACTGACATTGATAATGCCCTCTTTAAGCTCTTTACACTTTTTTTATTCTCGTTACACTTTTCCATTTCCATTACAAAATTTAGATCTTGAATCCGAATCCACTGCTAGAAGTTCTTGATGATTTCAGCTTTTACAGGGTTGGTAACTATTAGCTTTTAAAATTCGATAAATGGTAGATTTGCTGTCATCATATTCCGAAGCTACTTTTCTTACATTTAGTGTTGGATTTACTGTTATCCTTGCCAACACATTTACAGTTTCTTCAGATGTCCTCCTTTTATTCCTAGCAATATGTTCAGTTTACACAACCATTCCCTTCAAATTTCTGATCAATTATAATAATTGTTGATTGACACGACACTGGACGGACGCAAAGAATGTCCACCAAAACTCAATTCGATCTGAACGTTTCGTTTTGTGATGTAAGCACTTACTTATTGCAATAATTATTTGTTTGTGGGTTATACAATTTAGATAGCAACTACTATTTTGAGGACTTTACTATCGAATATTTGTTCACACTTTTTAAGCTATATTTTGATTAAAACTAAAGTTAAAACAAAAATAAAACCGCCAAAATAATTTTAGTAGATGAAGGAATCATTATAATTTTATTCTGATCAATTTGGTTCAATAATAGAGATACAAACTGCAATTGAAAATTTTACATGAGAATTCCCTATAATGCGTCTTCAAACGGGACACACGGTATACTACGATCGTTAGATTCATTTGTTTCGTTCAGACAAAATGTCCAGGTTCCGAAACTGTTATTTCAAACTGCTTCCTAAAATTGCGAGTCCATCTTTGACGTAGAGAATAAGGATTATATCGAGTCAGTGTCACTCCTTCTATTGACGCACTTGTTTGTTTCTCCTCTTTGGAATCTTTGGTCGAGCATAAACTGGTTGAACTTTTTGTTCCAGCACCGTGATGCCTGCTTCAACCCGTATATCCACCTTTTTAGTCTGCATACTTCATCTCCGTTGACATTAGCTCCTTCTGGCGAGTCCATGTAGATGAATATACATATTTTTCCATTCGTACATCGAACTGCAAAATCTTATTATCATTATTAATTGTTGTGGACAAAAGGATTTTGATCGAATTAAACCGTGTAATAGGCGAGAAGATTTTCTTGAGAAAATCCTTTGGTACAGATTATAGACTTAAATTTTGGCTTGTTCAATACTATATGACTCTCATATTGGCATTTCTCTTTACGAGTTACCACGTGTTCTTCCTCTACAAAGCTCCTCTTTGATTGCCTTTGACCATTCTCTTGACTCGCTGCTGTCCATGGCCTCCAAGTAAGTTTGCGACTACCTCGCTGCACGCCGCAAATTGTCCCTCCTTCTCAGACTGAAATCATCGGCGTTATCGGCGACCGTTCCATCTTCTTGAATGATTTCGACGTTTCTCAGGTTTGGGTCTAGGCTCAGCTCAATCATGTCTGCTGCAGGAATCTTCACCGCCTTTAGGTGGACCTCAAAAGCTGCCCGGTTAAGCACTACACCTCTGCTTGGTATGGATCTCCAGAGAACTCTTCAGTAGTGCGATGCTAATCTGGACCATCCTTTTTTCAACATCGATTCTAGTGTATTCGTCGAAAATTACGTTCCTCGAAACCTTCATCTTCTTGTTGAATGGATTAAACAGTCGGTAGTTGTCGGAATTTCCTTCGTATCCAACAAACATACTCTCAAAATCAGTGAAACATAAGCCAGAGAATTAAAAGTTTTATAACCTAAATAAACATAACATTTTTACTAAATTTAATAGATATATTCAAACAAATTTTTCAAAAAAATTTTGATTATGTTTATTCCTATATATAAACTTTAATTCCTTATCGCCTCGTTCTATCCAATAAAATTAATTACAATTTTTTTTTGTATATTTCTAAATGATTTACATCAACAAGATACTTGTAGACTAAAAATTAATCACTGCGCAAGCAGTATTTTGTGGATGGTTTATCATCAATGCGATTGTAAAAATAATATTCTAAAACCTATTCAGTTGGGAGGATTTTATAGGCCTGTATGAAATTATGTGGATGTCCAATTTGGAAACAAATGACTGGAAAATTTGATGTAAAGAGATACTAAATTAAGAAAAATAAGTTTTTAAAGATACATATAACCATCATTGACCTCTGTAGAAGAGTCTATAGAAGAAACTGTAGTGTGTATAAAAGAGGGTTGTTGGAACTTAGATTATCTAGACACTTGCTGATTTGAAAACTAGAAGTGAAACTATATTTTTAAATACTTGAGAAGATAAAATAAGTTAACCACTAATAATTATTTAAATCATGTAAATCAACAAAATACTGCTTGCGTAGTTCTGGATTATTATGTATATGTAGGATGGGTGGGTGGCCTCTAACCCACCCTCCAATCAGTAAAACATATGCGAGGGTTTTAATTAAATATACAAATTAAATATTGAAATATAAGTGCAGTTTTAATAATATTAATTAATAGTGAGAAAATTAAATTTTCTGTATGAGCATTTCTGCACTTATGTTTTATATTTTACTGTAAAAACTCCAGCTAACAGTTAAAACAACTACTCCCCGTACTAAAGCACCGCCAGGCATTGAATGACATAACTGTTAGCTGTCGATACATGTCTGAAATAATATTCAGCACGATGTAACAATTTAGTACGGGGAGTAGTTGTTTTAACTGTTAGCTGGAGTTTTTACAGTAAAATGTAAAACATAAGTGCAGAAATGCTCATACAGAAAATTTAATTTTCTCACTATTAATTAATATTTTAATTAAATGTTGTAAAGCGTAAATAACAACAAAATTATTGTAAAATTGAATAAATTTATTCAAACAAATTTTTCAAATAATTTTTTATGGTATTCTCCTGACTGGAGGGTGGGAAAGAGGACCACCCTCCCACCCTACATATACATATTTAAACTTTAATTCCTTATCGTCTCATTGTATCTAATGAAATTAATTACAAATCTTTTTGAATAAAAATAAAATTAAAATGGAAGCATTTTTGAGTCAGTAAATTAGTAAAATATTATGAATGATGAGTGGGCAGACTTTAAATATAAGTTAGATAAGATTTGCTATAGAAAGTTAATTATATTTAAAATTACATTTTGATTTTGTTTTCTTTTTTATTACATAAAGGGTTTGATGGTTTTTAGCAGCAAAATCATCAACAGTTAGCAATTAAAGTTATCATATATATGTGGGGTGGGTGGGTGGCCTCTATCTCACCCTCCAATCAGCAAAACATAAGAGAGAATTGTAACAAAAAGTTGTAAAATATAAATAAACACAAAATAATTGCATTTTTACATCTACATATAAATTTCAATTACTGATCGACTAGCGGTTTGCAGTAAATTAATTTTACAGGACTTTTTGAATTAAAAAAAAATCAAAAGTTTTTGATGACGAAATTAATAAAAATTTTAAGCAGGATGGGTTGACAGACTTCAAATCTAAAATAGATAGTATTAGCTAGAGAAGGACATTTATATTTAAACGCAAATTTGGATTATGCTTTATGTTTATATTAGATATAAGATTTTATTGTTTTTTTGCAGCAAAATCATCAACGATTAATATTTGAGGTTATCATGTATATGTAGGGTGGGTGGGTGGCCTCTATCCGACTTTCCAATTAGTAAATCATAAGCGAGGGTTTTAATTAAAAATTGTAAAATGTAGAGAAATATAAAAATGGTTATAATATTTTCCTTACAATTTCTCCAAAACTATGAGGTTTACGCAAAAGGCTATTCTTAATAATTCACTTAATTTTGGATTCTTTACAACTACTTGTTATACAAATTTCATGTAACTCACATAGTTTATTAGTACTAGGCAAAAAATATCAAAATTTTTCATTTTTAATTTTTTCCTCGCAAGTTAATCACTTTATGAAAAACATGTTCTAATAAAACTTGCACAGTTTCTCATTCCCTTTAACTTTTGTTTGATGAGTAATGTAATATTTTTAAAATTAGAAAAATATCGAGAAAAATCCAAAAAACGCTTCGAGTAAACAACCACTTCCGGTTGAGGAATGTTTACGAAAAGCTTTTCAGTTCCAATTTTTAATGATTAAAAGTTAAGTTTAAAGATTCATCTCAAACGGATTATTCGTTTTTGAGATAGAGCGCCCACAAACATTTTCATGCACGAAAACAATACTTCCCCTATATATACTATATAGGGAAAGTAATAAAATGGTAGTACATACTAAACCGAAACAATTTTTTGTGACGAGTTACTCATTTGTCGGCGACTTGTTCAAACATGCAATACGAATGCACCGCGTCTGTGCTTTTTTGTGTTTGCTTCTGTCACACAATAAGTCAGACTGGTAAGCTGTTAACTAGCAATTTTAGCAATTCTTGTATTTCTTGAAAGGCGTGATTGCAATAGTATTGTCAAAAAGGTAATATTAGAGGTTTTTTTTATTCAAAATTAAATTTTCCTACAATTTTTTTTAACTATCAAATTTTTAATCCATAATAGCATGTCGGAAAAGCAAACAAAAAAACGGAAGGTTGCGGATGAGACAGGCATTTCCAAGAAAAGTGGAACTTTGTTTATTTTTTCACTTTCGTCAAAGATACAGCTGTATGCTTAATATGCTCAGAGACTGTGTCGACATTAAAAGGATATAACATAAAAAGGCATCACGATTCAAAACATGTAAAGCTAAATAAATAAATGAACAACAATATAAAAACTTAACATGACAACTCCGGATAGATAAGTTTAATCAAATTGAGAGAAACAACAGGCTGTTTTTAAAAATCAAGTTATTTTATCAAATACGACAATAAAGGCTAGTTTTGTTGTCAGTGAAATAGTGGTGAAAAAATGAAATCCTTTTCGGATGGAGAGATGATAAAAGAATATCTGACTGCTGTTGCAGAAATAGCATTTCCTGATAAAATAAATAATATTTCAAGCATTAGTTTATCAAGATTCACCATTGCAAGGAGAACTGAAGACTTGCCCAAGAACATAGCAACAACACTTCGTGAACGCATTGCAAAATTCGAATACTGTTCTTTGGCACTTGATGAGAGTTGCGATATTAGCGATACAGCACAACTGGCTATATTTTTATTGACACCAAATTTAATATTACCGAAGAATTGTGTTCACTTGGACTACAAACGGCAAACTAAAGTCTGTGTTGGAAAATTTTTAAATTTTATTAGAAAAGATTATTTGTATCATTCATCTATAGATGGATGTAGGAGTATCGGGAAGGTTATTTCAAGACATTAAGAAGGTCACAGGAAGGGAAATATTCGTTAACCACTTCATAATTCACCAGGAAAATTTGTGTGCGAAAAGATTGTGTTTGCGAAATGTCACAATACTTAATTAAACTAATCAATTTTATAAAGTCATGCGTTAAATCACCGTGAATTTAAAGAATTCTTGAAACTGAATATGGCGACGTGGTTTTTAATACCGAAGTACGTTAGCTTATTAGTATACAATTTAAAAATCGAAATACAATTGTTCTTGGATTTGAAGGGATATGCCTTTCCTCATTTTGGTAGTAAAGAATGGATATGCGATTTTAGGTTTCTTATCGACATGACTCAGCATCTCAATGATCTTAACGTGGAACTTCAAAGCAAAGGACAGTTTATTCACAATTCGTATGATAAAATTCAGGGCTTTGAGCGCAAATTAAAATTGTGGAAACAGCATCTTTTGCAGAATAATGTATCTCACTTTCCACATTTAGAAAAAGAAAACGTTACTACTTCTCAAAAATACGCACAATATATAGACATCTTAATCAACGAATTTCAATTACGATTCCAAATGTTCAAAGACGAGAAGACAGCGGTTTCCATGAAAATGTTTTCTTCGCCATAAAATCGATGTGGATACAGTTCCCGAAGACTTTCAAAAGGATAGAATAATACCGATTTAAAAAATGTATTTTTCTCAGTAAACAACGAAAATTTTCATAAATCTTATGTGAGCACTGAGAAATTTTTGCTTTTGACGAAAAATGCAAAGCAAATGATAAATGAACTCCATATAGTAACGGTCGCTACCATCATTTTCGGAAGTACATATGTTTGCGAACAATTATCTTCAACCATGAAATTAATCAAAAATGACCACCGATCAAGATTGAGTGATGCATGATTAGAAAGCTACATACATGTAGCTACCTCATCAATTCCGGCTGATATTGATCAGTTTGTATCGAAAAAATAGTGCCAAATTTCTCATTAAAAATTTCAAGTTCCATCATCTTGAATGACTTTAACGTTTCTCAGGTTCTTCATTGCCTGTCATTGGAGCTTGGAAGCTGCCCAGTTGAGCACTACACCTTCAGTGCCGTCATCTGCAGTCTTCACTGGTGCGATGCTAAACTGAACCATCCCTATATCAGCATCGATCGTAGTGTGTTTGTCGAAAATCACGTTCCTCGAAACCTTGACCTTCTTGTTCACTGAATCAAACAGTCGGTAGTTGTTGTAATATCGAAATTTCCTTCGTATTCAACAAACATGAGTTTGCTGGATTGTTCATCCAGCTTGGTCCTTTGTCTGTCGGGGATGTGCATTCGGTGCAACCGAACTTCTTCAGGTGTGATAATGTGGGTTTCCTTCCCCATGAAAACGCTGAGAACGTTTAGAGCCGTGTTTACAGCTTCGCTCCAGAAATGCATTATGGATCTGTCACTCTCCATAATTGTGCACATTTCCCTCTCTATCCGGCCGTTCTGCTGCGGCGTGTAAGGCGGAGTGTTCTCCAGAATTATTCCTTCCTTCTTCAAGTAGCTCTGCAAATCTACGTTGATGTACTCCCGAACATTGTTACAGTGCAAAGCCTTGATCTTACAACCGTGCTGCTACTCCACTATTTTCACATACTCTTTGAAGAGAGCCAGAACATCAGATTTGTGCTTCATATTGCTAATAGTGAGGTACGAAATCGCACTGTCCTTGAACAGGATAAAGTAACTCGCTCCTTTAAATGATTCAATCGCAATAGAGCGCACACGTCAAAGAACTTTCTCCTTGAGGACTTCTCTGTCTGTGATGGGTGATAAAAACGATGTTGCTTCACAAAGTATATCATACTCGTCACTCAGGGTTATGCCAGTTATCCCCTGCTCTTAATCGTCGCTCGAATTCGCGTAAAGTTCACATAGACAAGTCTGTCATGCCACGCCTTCAAGCTATATTCTGCAATTTGATAGGCTAGGTGAGATACAGCCATCCCAAACAACATTAGAGAAACATTATTGTCATCAAGAGTTGCGCTTACAATATGTTTCCAGCTATTTAGGATCTCGGCCTTTTCCCCTTCTTGACGATTGACCAACCCTTCTTGGTTACGACGGCATCAAGGAAGAGGTTTCTCTTCAAATCTAAAACGAATATGACATTCGTGATATCGGATTTATGCTAATCACCTTTAATCAATTTCTCGATATCGAATTGATTAATGGTTTAGGCGTTAATTTCGTGATACATCTTGGAAAATTAAACAAAAACGTTTACTTTGTTGATATCACACTATTTTTAGGTGACTCGAGTTTCGATCATTAACTGATCATTTGCAAACTTTAAGTTTTTGTTTAAATCTCGATATTGATATCTAATGTTACGTTGTTTCCAATCACGACAGTAGTCTCTTAAGCGACGTCAGGCATTTTGGAAAACAGCTGTACGATATATGGAGATGCTCCGCTGTTCATGATCCATGTATCTTCCGTGTTCCAGGAAATTCGACAATGAATGAAGGATACTGTTTGTCTTCATTTGGTGACTTCTGCTTCGGCTTTCTCTGTCTTCTCTTGCTGCATTGGTAGCACATAACGTTGGACCTCCCCTCATGCTGGTTCTGGTGGTCCGATTTCTGCTTGCTCGATCCTCCTGATGACGGCGCGGTCTGCTTCGTCGTTTTATGCAATTTCTACGATGAATTCCTGCCAGACGAGACTGCGAAAGCCGAAATTGCCCAGTCAGTGACAGGTTGCATCTTCATCGTCTAACCTAGAAGTCAAATGTGCCAACGTTTGCCTACCTCCACTGACTGACAGCCACGCTTGTCGAAAATTCCAAAACTTTGGTGGCAATGTACTAATAATCTTTGTCACTACGCCTCACCAATATCCTCCAATTTCTTCGATAGATTTTCCACATTCGCAATGTTTTGGGCAATGCTGTCAATATCTTTCATGTGATACTGATAAGAACGTTCGTGTGCGATCATTTTGCTCGACTCGGACCGTTGCAGATAGATATGGAATCAAACTTTCCAATAATTTGATGAGATCATTCTCAAGGTAATCTACGAATAATTTAAGTTGCGTCGCTCTTCATCCAGGCTTTCTGTGAACTTCCGGTAGTTGCCGAATTCTGCTCATGGTGTAGAGTCATTTTGCCCGAAAGCGCCATTGGTTGTAGTTGCTGCTACCCAGAACGAACACGCTTCTACTGCCGAATTCGAGGTTATGTCCGTGGTGATCCAAAATCGCACTCACAGACTGCGATCGGATACAAATAGTCAGGTTCACCCACTTCATTAGTGTCTTGGTCCCACAACCTACTTAATAAATCGAATATTTTACTCACAATGAACTTTTATTTAATCGTTTTGCATAAGTGGTGCCAACGTCGAAGCATGAAAATTCAAATGACTTAATAGTAACGATAGGTCAATATACTTTGTATTATCGTAGGTCAGGAGTACTTCGGATCAATGTATTATTTAATAATGTATGTCACAATTAAAATAGAATTTTAAGAGTGGGCAGGATTATTACAAAAAATATTGAGATAGGTAAAGAGTACGCTAAGTTTATATCAAATTTATAAAAATAGGATAAGAATATGTAAACAATTACATCACGGCAACATGTTTCTCCTTAAAAAATTTTCATTTAACAGATGAATACATTCTGCCACCATTGTGAGGTGAAAAATGTTATTCTTCGCCTAATGAATTATTATAATTTTCAAAGAGAGCAATGATAATTTCGTCATAATTTTGATATTGAAGTTTTAAATTGGGTAAATTAAAGCACTTGTTATATTTCATAATTTTATTTTCAGTTATCTGTTAGTTTCCATTAAGAAAGTAGCGCAAAAAGTATTGAATATAATGAAGTTTTTGTAGCGAGTGGCGTTCGACAAAATGAACGCATCTGATTGGTTGCTTATTTATAAAAAAAAACTTATTAAGTAAACATATTTACTTTTCTTTATTTACAATAATCAGAATAGTAAATAATTAAACATTACGAATTTAATATGATAAAGTAAATCCTACTCACTGTATTCATAGAATGCAAATACACATCAAAAAAAAATCCTTCAATAATTGCAATATGCGTGGCACATTAAAAACCACACGAAATATATTTGCACAGTGGAGAAAATCCCTTTTTATGTTTGTTATGTTTGCGTACGGTTGGTATAAACATTCCGAATTTCATTTTTATGGAAATCGACGCAATTATCAAGGGCGATTTTTTTTATTTTTTTGAGTGGTATTTGTGTGATGAATTCGTGGGCAACAATTTAGTTCCGATTTCACAGATTGGACGATTAATTACAACGCGGTTTTTGTTACAATTTCGATGGAATAAACTTTTGATAATAAAGCGCAGCAAAAACATAAAAATCGGAACGGATTAAAATTATTATGAAAAATGAATTTTAAACTGATTTCATTAAATTAAATTAGCAAAAGCAATTAATTATATTTATTTTAGAAAGTGTTTTTATTTGTATTTAAAATCAATTTTATAATAAAGCTGTACTGAAGAGAGCGAAAGTTCGAAACACGTGTCTGCAGATGATTATAAACTTGAATGCTAGATTTTTTAATTGCTTTTGCTAATTTAATTTCATGAAATCAGTTTAAAATTCATTTTTCATAATTTTTCATGTTATAGTTACATTTAAACAATCTAAAGTACATTTTATCATTTATTAGTTTATTCAACAGAAATAATTTCATTCAAATTAGTGTTGCTTTAATAGTTGTACTATTTGTAACACGCAAATTAATTTGTATTATTCAATGTCTGTCGAAGTATTAGCTAGAGAAGTAGTTGTTTCAAATTAATTTGTTTTGTAGTCTTAGTAAGACTCATTGTTGTAGATTCACGAAATGTTTTCGTATTTTTAAATTTATTATTTAATTTTCTGCAACGAACTAAAGGATATAAAATTATTTACTTCTTGTTTTGATTAATATTAATTATTCTAGGTGCGTAATATAATAAGATAGAATGCATGGAAACCTTCAATTTATTTTTCTTTTATTATCAATTGAAGGATGTGTATGGAGATGATGTTCTAGGCATTTCAGCAAAGTTTTTCAATAAACTTAAGAGCTCCGAAAGGATCAGAGTAGAACAGGTGACTGATTTTTGACATTATTAAATTAGTGTAAAAATCGTACACAAAAATCAAATAAAATATCGCTTCGAGAAACGACACAAAAACATTCAGTCTGATAAAGTAAACCAAATGCGTTAGAAAAAGAACGCACTGTTAAACTTTCGTCGTTTTTTGAAGCGATAGTTTGTGACGTACGACGGAAGATCCAACGGATGGACTATATATATATATTCTTCATGGTATTTAAGGAATGAAAAAAAAACTGACTTAAAGTACCATTTATATTTAGTAAAAGGGTTTTTCATTCTATAGTTCTGTAGGTGATAGGATGTAACCATTAACGGTTTTAACTTAAGACTTAAACTTGTAATAAATAATAGTCTTCAATAAGAATATTTACATAAACACGTATGTGTGTGTGTATAATTAAATTCCGATTATCAGTTCAAATACGTGCGGTAATCATGCACAACTGTCAAAAAGGACTGTTGTGATTATGATGTACACAAGTGTATTTCCATGTATTATATATCTTAATTAGTTATGGGCGCTGTGACTCACCTATGGGATTTAATTAGCACCTTTTAACAGGTTGTGCATTTTAACGTCGTATTAATTACGCGTAAATTATTACTCGAATGACACCTTCATCTTCTAAATGCTAATCATTAACTAATACAAGAGATCCATCTCTATCGTAAACATTGATTGAAATATATTTCAAATATAATATATTGAATTATATATATACAGGGTGACTGACGAAAAACCTTTGGTGCTGTATCTCGCTTATTTTTGATCCGATTTGAATAAATAAAACATCAAATTAAATGATTTTTAAAAGACTTTAATATGAACTGTTCTGATATTTTTTCTTGCATCCAGTTTTTGACAAAAGACGATCAACTTTCTTTTTTCAAATTGCACTGTATATATATTTTGTACTGATCCGCAAGGAGATTTTTTTCTGAATCTAAATTTGTAAACGATTTTATCCATTCATCAAACCAAAGTCGAGAAATTGAGGATTAAAAAAAAATTATAAATCAAATACCCATAGTAAACAATATACAGAGCCTATTCCAAATGTCAAAAGTGACAGTGTCAGTCATTGGTACAATACTGCAATGATTTTTAATAATTTCATAATAAAAATGTTGCAAGATTTCAAAAACTGAAAAACGATTTCTGTAGAAGCACAAAATTCTAGTACAGTGTTTGAAATATTGCAACATTTTAATTATGAAATAATTAAAAATCGTTGCAGTATTGTATCAATGGCTGTCACTGTCACTTTTGACATTTAAAATAGGGTCTGTATATTGTTTACAATGGATACTTGACTTTTTATTTATTTTTTTAATCCTCAATTTCTCGACTTAAGTTTGATGTATGGATAAATTTGTCTACATTTTTATATTCAGAAAAAAAATCTCCTTGCGAATCAATAAAAATATATATACAGTGCAATTAAAAAAAAAATGTTGATCGTATTTTGTCAAAAACTGGGTGCGAGGAAAAATAACAGTTCAGATCCTATTAAAGTCTTTTAAAAATGGTTTAATTTAATGTTTTATTTATTAAAATCGGATAAAAAATAAGTGAGATACAGCACCAAAGGTTTTTCGTCAGTCACCCTGTATACATACATCTTTATTTGGACAAACATAATACATAACAATAATAACAATCAATATGAAACAGATATATGGTGTTAGTCCGTCTGGGCTATAGACCTCTTCTGTCCGATATATTGAATTATTTACATAAAAAATTTATAATGTTATTTTTCATAATAATGGTAAGAAGTTGGAAATAAAAAATTGGTGATGTGGCTATCATAATACTTTCCCTATATTTCTCTCGAAAACTATGAGGTTATTCTCAATTATTTGCTCAATTTTGAATTTTTTAAATTTACTTGTTATATAAATTTCATTTAGCTCGTATAGTTTATTAGCAATAAACAAAATTCAAAATTTTTAAATTAATAACAAAAATAAATGTTTTAATAAAACTTTTACAGTTTTTCATTCTCTTTAACTTTTGTTTGAAAAGTAATGCCTTATTTTTCAAAATTTGTTAAATTTCAAAATTTATTTGAATAAATCTATTACATTTTGCAATAATAATGTTTATTTACGTTTTACAATTTTTAATTAAAACTCTCGCTAATGTTTTACTGACAGGAGAGTGGGTTAGAGGTCACCCACCCACCCTACATATACATATGAACTTTAATTACTGATCGCCTCACGGTTTGCAATAACATTAATTACAAAATTATAATAAAAGAAAATTGACAAAGATAAACATTTTTAAATGAACACTGAATAAAACACTTACTATGTTTTTAACCACTAAAATTTATTATAATATATAAATATATTACAATGTGTACGACTTAAGTTTCGACTTTTGACGGTCATTATCAAGTATTGTAATATATTTATATATTATAATAAATTTTAGTGGTTAAAAACATAGTAAGTGTTTTATTCAGTGTTCATTATGAATTACCACATAGTAACGGTCACAACCATCATTATGATAAACATTTTTGACAAAGAGATTGGTTGCGACCGTTAGTACGTTGTAATCTATACTTACTTACAATAATTTATGGTTAAAACATATTGAATTTCAATTTCAATTGAAAGAAAGAAAGAAAGAGAGAAATTTTGTAAATTTTATACAAAGTTTATATTTCTAAACAATTTTTTTTTTAATTTTAGAGCTTCCAATAAAATCTTCACAATTTATAAAGCGGGTTGAATTAAAAATCTTGAAACCTAGAGAAGAAATTAGTGGAAATTTCTTGAATTCTTGAAAAAGTAAGTCTAGATTTTAGAAAATAAATTCCTAAAAATCTAGGGCCTCAAAAAAAGATAAATTACTGAAAATTTCCTGAACCCTCAAGAAAAATCTAGATTTCTACAAACAAATTTTCTAAAAAGTTCTAGAGCCTCTAAGAAAATCTTTATAATTTAGAAGACAAGAAGATAACCTTGAAATCTGAAGGAGAAATTTCTGGAAATTTCCTGAACCCTAGGAAAAAAAATCTAAATTTCTCAATAAAAATTTTCTAAAAAGCCTCCTAAAAATTTAGAAGACCAGTTGAAAAAATATCTTGAAATCGGGAAGAGAAATTAGTGAAAATTCTTTTAAACTATCTCGAAAATAAGAAAAGATTTCTAGGGGAAATTTTTCTAAAAAAATCTAGACCCTCGAAGAAAAATTCCGCAATTTACAACTTTCTAAATAAGTTTATAGCCTCTAATTGAAACAAAATGTTGAATTTTAGAGAAGCAATTGCTGAAATTCACTTAAATTCTCGAAAAGAAGACGAATAATAAAACATTTAGAGCCTGAAAAAAAATCTTCACAATTTATAAGAAAAGTTGAAAACAAAATTTAATTTTGGGAAGAAGTTATTGGCCATTTTCTAAACTCTAAATTTTTAGAAAAAAAATTCTAGAAAATCCTAATGCCTCATAGAAAATCTTTGCAATTTAAAAGACGACTTCAAAAAACTCATGAACTTTAGAGAATAAATTGCTAGAAATTTCCTAAACACTCGAAAAAATAATCTAGATTTCTAGAAGAAAATTCTAAAAGAAAATCTTTGCGATTTAGAAGACAAGTTGAAAAAATCTTGAAATGTGGAGAAGAAATGGCTACAATTTTCAGAAAGAGCCTTCATTTAAATCTTCGCAATTTACTGGAAAATTTCTGAATTCTACAAAAATCTACATTTCTAGAAATTTTTTTTTGAAAATTCTTAAAACTTCGCAATTTTAAAGACATCTTGAAAAAAACAATATTGATATCTGGAGAAATGACTGAAAAGAGTCTAGATTTTTAGGAACAGATTTTCTATAGCCCCCAAGTCTGAATAAAAGTTACTGGAAATGTCTGAACTCTCGAAAAATGTCTAAAGTTCTGGAAAAGATTTTTTTTTTAATTTTTGAGCCCTGAAGAAAATCTTTGCAATGTATAAGACAATATTAAAATCTGGAAGAGAAATGACTGGAAACAGCCTCAAAGAAATTTCTATAAATATTGAAACGAACTTTCTAAAAACTCCCAAATAACACGTTTGCTAAAAATTTTGGAAATATAAAGAAGAAATTACTGTTTAGAATATTCCAAAAAAGTTCTCAAAATCTACAAGGAAAACTTTTAGAATCCTCGATCAAAATTCTTTGGAATCGAAGATGCAAAAAACTGAAAATATGGAGAAGAAATTCTTGAAACTTCCAGTAGCCTCTAAGTTCTAGAAATTTAGAAAAAAAATTCCTAATAAATTGTAAAGTTAAACAAAATCTTGAAAGAACTTCCTGAAAAATCTAGAACTCTCGAATAAATTCTTTGCTAAAAATTCTGTAAATATTTATTTATTTATTAGAAGAAAAAGAATTTAGTGTTCACTTCTAGGATCCTTAAAAAAAGTTTTATAAATCTAAATTGAAATCTTGTGAAAAATTCTAGAAACCTCAATGTAAAAAAAACTAAAAGTATGGATGATCTGAGAAAATTAGAGAAAAAGTTGAACAAAATATTCTACAAAAACCACGAAGAAATTTCCATAAATAAAAATAAATAATGACTTTCTGAAAAATTTTGAAACTCTTGAATAAAACCTTTGCTAAACTTGTAAAAATTTGTAGAATTCTCGAAGAAAATTCTTTGGAAAGAAAGTTCCAATAAAAACTAAAAGGGTGGAGGAGAAATTTCTGAAATTTCAAGAATCTTTAAAGAAAAATTTAAAATGTTTTCTGGAAAATTATAAATTTAAATTTTTTTCTCACAAATTAAAAATTTTACGAAAAACATGTCTCAATAAAAGTTCTTCAGTTTCTCATTTCCTTTAACCTTTGTTTGAAACGTTATGAAATATATTTCAAATTTGGAAAAATATCGAGAAAAATCAAAAAAACCGTCTCGAGTAAACATCCGCTTCCGGTTAATGAATGTTTACCAAAAGCTTTTCAGTTCCAGTTTTGAATGATAAAACTTTAAGTTGAAAGTTTCATCTCAATCGGATCATTCGTTTTTGAGACACAATGCCCACAGGCATTTTCACGCACGAAAACAATATTTTCTCTATATACGTATACTATATAGGGAAAGTAATAAGGATAATAATAGAAATACGATAAAAGCTGGAAAATACGTAGAGATGTGAGTTCCTCAAACTTATTATCTGATTATATATAAACTTGTCATTTTCTTTTGTAACTCACTCTTGATAATGACTTAAAAAACAAATTTAGAGAAAAATTGTGAAATTTAATTTAAACCTTGATCAGTAATAGTTTAAAATTTTTCATCAATTGATAAGTGAGAAAGTCATTCAAGTTATAAAATGGTGTTCCTCAAGGCTTTTTGTATATATCCGTTAATGATAAAATGATTAGTTCACATTCACAACGAATATACCGTGACGAATTACCCAACTCAATAAGATTTTTTCGTGTCCAGGAGATACGTGTAACCTATGGCACGTTCTAATTTTCAATTGTTTCGAACGTAATCCCCTGGCTTTACACCAAGGACGCACCTGTCCATAACCGTTGCGGAATTTTTCCCTTTTGAACAAATGTCAACGGATTTTTCGCATAATTCTCGGGCGATTAGACATGCTCCAGAAAGTGATTTAGACGGAGGCTAATAATAATAATAATAGCAATATTCGAGGACAAAAATTTACTAATGGTCGGAATGGTACTCGATGTGGAACGTGTTCTCGTTTTATTTTCAACATAATCACTGGAATGTGGATGCGGATTGTGTATATCCTGTATGAATGGATTATTATTTATCGGCCGTTTCCTAAATGATGCGAAATTGCTGGAAAAGACGCAGGTGTTCTCGTTTCGTTTACTTCTTAAGAGATACAACAGTAAATTGAAATGTTGATAGCATACAAATTAATTTAGATAAATTATACATGTATAGTTTTACATTAAAAATATTAAATACATACAATTTATCAAAAATTATTCAATATAAAATTATTTTCAAAATAAATATTATTATCATTCTTGATAGTGGCCTTGAGCCGAAACTAGTTGAATAAACTATTAATTTGTGAAACAATTCAAGTGAATTTTAATTTAATCTAAAACCTACATTAATACAATGTTTCACCAAGTGATTAATAAGAAACAAGTATATGATTATTATTATTATTATTTATGTTGGCAAATCTTTAATATTTAGTTTTTTAAGTGTCTATTATTAATGTGTATGCTAATGACGTTTCATAATTAGTATGCGTACCCCGAAGACAAATTGCACATGAAACTTAAACGCCTAATTAATTCATCCTCTGACCGAACCGGAAATGTCCAATTTGTATACGCGTTTGTTTTAAAGAATGGGATCTTGGTATTTCAGTTATCCTGTTACTGTACAAGAAACACTCTTCTAGCAGATACCAGATACGTACTACGAAAAGCGGAAATTGTATTTTCACATATTTTTATTTAAAATTAATTTACACTACATTTTCATTATTGTAACTGTAACTTTGAAGTTCGAATTATTACCATTGAAATTTTTTAATAATATTTAAATAAGTTTAAAAAAGTAATCTATATTAATAAAAATGATGGTAGCGACTGTTACTATGTGGTAATTTATTTTAAAAAAGGGTACATGAAAAGTTTTTTTTCTATATTAATATAATCAACTAAATTAATCAATTATTTATGTATTGCAACGTGATTAATATAATTGAGTGATGTCTTTAAATGAAAAGTATTAATTACGTGCAAACATAGTTTAAAGGGAAAATGTGACATGATTATCTATAATTGAAGTAAAATTGAATTCATAACATTATTCATAGGGGCGCTCGAGTGATTTTCAATAGGACGCATTTATTAAAAACGAATCCATGATTTATTAATCGTAACGACCAGTTGCTGGTTGCTAGTTGCTAGCGCAAAATAAATTATTTAATGAACCAAATCAGGTTCGGTACGAATGCCCCAACACCGCGCAACAGGTATGTAATCGCACCTGTTGTAAAATTGCACACCACACACACACACACACACACACAAACATAAAGAGATAAACATACAAACATGTACAATTGGGAATTTTCGCAATCAAGCCTATTTATTTAAATCAACACGTATTGTTATACGATCATCATTTTAAATCGTTTAAATTGTATAGTAATATATAAGATAAGGTGTGTTGAATTAAATTATATTACAAACTGGTTTCATATTTTTGGTTCTCATTAGTAAAGTATAGTAATTAAATTTAATTTTTATTAAAACCTCTTATTGGATTTTTATAACATTTTTACACAACACTCTATACGAATGTATGTTTTTATTCAAAATTTTCGCTCTAAAACTGTATATACAGGGTGAGTTTTTTTAGATTAGATGTTCTTTATGGGAATCTCGGAAACTATAAGAGATAGAGAAACACGGTTGAATGAGGAAATAAGTGTATAAAATTATCTAAAACTTTGTCGTTTACAGTTTGTTTCCTATCTGTTGTAATAACCGAGATATATTGATTTGAAAAAAAATGATACTTTTTATTTTTTTCAAAATATCAAGTTACCCTTGACTTTTTTGAAAACTTTGAACATGAAATTTTATTCGTCTCGTAAATCTACACTTCTTTCCCCATTTAAAAGTTTCTCTATCTCTTATAGTTTCCGAGATTCCCATAGAGAACATCTAATCTAAAAAAATTCATCCTGTATATGATTGAAAATACCTTTTTTACACAAACTTTTTGTAACTTTATTAGTGACTATAGTTTTAATCATTTTGTTAGGAAATATATATATAGTAAGTAGTATATAGAGAGAAAGAGGTCATCGTCGTCTAGATTGACGTCTCGGTCGTCGGTCGGCAGCAGAGAGGTATAGAAGATTAGGCATCTTAATTCGATCTTCTCACGCTCAAGCGGAGAAGGCATTTCCATCAAAACGATACGATCCATTTCAATTAATGCCTAAAAAAGTAAACGTCAATTCAGGATTCCAGTCACAAGCCGGGGCCGGTCGCGGTTCAATTGTTTCACGGCATCGCGCTCTGTGCCTTTTCTTCCGCTCCCCTCCGAATGCCCCGCGCGCGCCTTCCGCCGCCACCACCGCGCCGCCGTCGTCGTCGTCGCCGTCATCATCATCATCGGTAACATTGCCTCATTGCCTGTGTGCTCGCCCGTCTTTTCCCCCTACCAACCAGACCACCGAATAGTTGTCCTTGAACGAGTGCATTGCTATGAAACCTCTTTTTGTTTTTTGGACGCGCCGTTTGGCAACGGTCAATACCCTGGCCAAGGCCTCAGACACACACACACACAGAACTAACCTACGGCAACAACACACTCTAACCCAGTGGTCGCAAACCCACTTTTTACTTTGTATTTTGTACACTAGAACCTTTTTTCCTAATATTTATTAAATAACAAATAAACATCTTAGAAATATTTATATTTATTTGGAATAATCAAGTGTGTGGGTGTTGCAATTGTTTTAACATAACAGAATGTTTTGTTTTACAAAGGGTATCTAGATTAACATAAACCAGTTGTAGATATTTCGACTACAAGTGCTTGGCCCACCGGTTTGGGCACACTGACGCAACCTACCACAATGTCCCAATCGTTATGCACCTCGCGCTCATTTTTTCCATGCTAACGGACGTTCGTACAGCTGAACGACCCGTCCCTCCACCCTACCCGATCCTGCCCTACCTCAACGGCCACGACTTTTGGTAACTTTTCGTACACACACACACACATACACATGCACACACATGCACGACCTACCATTCCGCTCTCGTATTTTTAGACATGAACGTCGTGGGGGCTTTGACCCCGGCAACATTCGCACTCACAAACATTGCATGCCATGCCCGCCTGCATTTTTACACTCTCGCGCTCATTTTCATGTTCCTCCTTTTTCATCCGCGCCCATGCCCATGTGCCCATGTGCCCGCGTGCCCCGTTTACCTTGCCCGTTTCGGTTCGGTTCTTCACCTCGGATCATTTCGGACCGTACCTTCTTTTCTCCTACAAACAATTGAACATCTCTTTTATGAATCATCATCATATGTTCTAAAATTTAATTTTAATCAATGATGGATAACTACACCAAAAAAAATAATTCTAATGTATTCATTTATTTACAATGTCCTGTTAGTACTTACACAGTAGTATAAAACAATTTTACTCAAAAGAATTGCGTTCTTCTATTCAAACCCCATACCTTCAGATGACGGAAATTCACATCCAAAATAAATATTTGCCACCCAGATAATATTCTATTATTTGGTAATGTAATGCATACAAATATCTACTTACAAAAAGCATAATAGAAAATCTTCTTGTAGATAAACTTGGTTTTCAAATAGAAATAGAATACCCAATATAAATCATTTTATTTTCATTATAATTTGTACAATTGTAAAGGAAAACATAGTAAACATATGAACAAAATTTATCTTCAGCTAATTTTAGGAAAAGAAAAAATGTGTTTATGCACTACAGTGGTCTATACACTCTCTAAGGCGCCTAGGTTCTATTCTTATTAGGTGTTTGGTGTCCTCCTGCAATAACTCATTTCAAGGAATGACTAACGCTTTTCGAAGTGTTTCTAAGGTTTGAGAAGAAGTGTTTGGCCCATGATATCCCAAACATGTTTAATTGGAGATAAATATCTTTTGAAGCTTTGTTTGCAACCTCGCTGCCATGTACATCCCATTTCAGAGTAGAATCTATGTTAATACCTAGAAATTTTGTAGATTTTGAAAATGTTTCATTATGTTTTTTTAGAGTAAGAAGCATTTCCACCGATTTTGAGTCATTTACAAATAATTTATTGCTTGCAAATCACTCTTTTGCAGCAGTTTTGGATTCATTATGGTGGACTAATACATCTTCATACCCTTCGGAGACATTTATAAGAATTGTATCATCCGCAAATAAAATACTTTGACAATTGACCATATCATTGAAAATCATTAATGTATAATAAAAATAATATGGGTCCTAAAATTGATCCCTGTGGAACACCATAATTATTTCGCAGATAGTTTGATTCCCGATCCCCGATAGAGACCTTTTGAAGACGATTGCTTAGATATGAACGTACTAGATTACAACTTGGGCTGTTAAATTTGTACAACTCATTTTTTTTTTAGTAAAAGCTGATGCAACACACAATCAAACACTTTGCTTAGATCAAGAAATGTTACCATTTCATAGTGGCCATTTTCAAAGCACTCAATTGTTTTTTTTCCAAAGGTTTGAATAGCTTCTGTTGTTGATGAGTTTTTACGGAACCCCAATTGGCATTCAGTTATCTGATCTTTCATTATGATCTCAACTATTTTTGACATAACTGGAAGGATAGATATAGGTCTGTAATCATCTTCAGACTCGGGATCACTTTTTTTGTAAACTGGAATTACTTTGGCTAGTTTTATATTGACTATACTTGAAAATCCTGCTTTGCAAAGATTTGACGAGGAAAATAACAATAATATGTTCAGAGATTTTTTGCTTATACTCGGGTATTCATCTTTAACAGATATGCAAAAATTTTCAGAAGTGTTTTCATAGAACTGTAATTTTAAATCACGATCTGAAGAAAGCGACGTCAATTCTTCTTCATTTATAGTAAAACTAAAAAATACGGAAGAAAAAACGAGTTATACAATCATATTGTGTTTAATAATGAGAAATAATTTTCAAATTTTTCTTTTATTGTTAATGTTCCATTATTAAAGAAACAATATTGCACAGATGAGGAACATTTCTGTGTGTCTTTTCCATACTAAAACTCTCTTTTTCATCGCACATAATTTGTCAGTCGATGTAAGTATGTTTTCATCTTTTCTTTGCATATATTGACAGTATTAAAGTATTCAAACATATCAGACAAATACGTCAAATTATTGCACCAATCATATATTTTTTAGATAATTTACAAAAGTTTTTTAATTTTCTGTTTCAAAAAAAAACAAGTAATTGATTTTTTAATTTCAACACACGAGTAGAACGTTTCCTCGGGATAACCACCTTACTTCGGTATGAAGAAGTAGACACACATAATCTGCTTCCATCGAAGAACAAAGCTGTTTGAAAATTCTGCTCATGTTTCATTTTAATAAAATTAACCATGGTAACTACTTGGTCAAATACTTCGTTTAATTTCTTGGCAATTGTCTTCATGGCATGTCTTCGTGTGTGGCTTTAATTTAAATTATTTTCTTTGTTTGCCTTCCATTTCTGAAAGCTTTTTAAAATATTCTTTGTTTTTTGTGTTCAGTTGTCAAATGACGCCTTTTGATTCCATATTCTTAGATTTTGCACCAGCCATTTTATACCAACCAACTAAATCACTGTCACTTACAGAGTCCTCAACCTTTATTTCTTTATCTGAACTCCTATTGTTTATGCTTCTCTTTTTCTTGTACTTTATTACTTTAATTTTTAACCTTTTCGTTCAGATCAGAATGTCCCATGAAAACAATTGATATATTTCGCCCGAAAACAAAATCGAACGAAGAATAAAAAATTAGAAAAGCTGTAAAATATTAAGCCCTTCTGGGATTAGGCTGAAAAATTAAGGGCACATACACAATTAACCTTCATTTAAAATCCTATAAAAACAATTGCTATATTTTGCCTGAAAACAAAATAGTGAATCAACAAAATCGAACGAAGAAATAAAACTTGCTTTCGATAAAATTAATCCCTTCTGGGATTAGGTTGAAAAAGTTAAGGGCACATTTACAACTAACCTATCTTTAAAATCCAATCAAAACAATTGCTATATTTTGCCTAAAAACAAAATGCGACTTAACAAAATCAAACAAGGAATTAAAAATTGCATTCAACGGTTAGAAAAATTGTAAAAAAATAATCCCTTCTGGGATTAGGCTGAAAAATTAAAAGCACGTTAACAACTAACCTATCTATAAAATCCCATCAAAACAATTGCTACATTTCGCCTGAAAACAAAATGGCGAGTCAAAAAAAATCGAACGAAAAAATAATAATTCCCTTCGACGGTTAGAATAGTTGTAAAAAATGAATTCCCTCTGTGATTAAGCTGAAAAATTAAGGGCACATACAAAACTAACTTCTTTTGAAAATCCCATCAAAACAATTGCTATATTTTGTCTGAAAACAAAATGGCGAGACAACAAAATCGAACGAAAAATTATAAATTGTATTCGACGGTTAGAGCAGTTGTAAAAAATTAATCCCTTCTGGGATTAGGTTAAAAATTAAGGGCACATTTACAACTAACCTGTCTTTAAAATCCCATCAGAACAATTCCTATACTTCGCCTGGAAACAAAATGGCGAGTCGAAAAAATCGAACGAAGAATTAAAAATTGCATTCTACAATTAGAAAAATTGCAGAAAAATAATTCCTTCTGGGATTACGCTGCAGTAGTTAAGAACTTTATGAAAAATATGTTGTTCAGTTTCTCATTTTCTTTAACTTTTATTTAAAAAGTTATGTAATATTTTTTAATTTCTATATAGGGAAAGTAAAAAAGATGTAGGATCCATCAACAATTAGTAATTAAAGCTATCATGTACGTGTAGAGTGGCCGGGTGTCTTCTAACCCAACCTCCAATCAGTAAAACATAAACGATGGTTTTAATTAAAAGTTGTAAATCGTAAATAAACATAACATTATTGCAAATTTTAATAGATTTATTCAAACAAATTTTTCAAATAATATTTGATGATGTTTTACTGATTGGAGGGTGGGATAGAGGCCACCCACCCACATAAATGTCAATTACTGATAGTCTCGCGGTTTCCAATACAATGAATTACAAAAAAATTTGAATAAAAAATATATTAAAATGGTAAAATTTTGGACCAAGTAAATTGCTAAAAAATTGATGCATGATGGGTAGGTGGACTTTAAATCTAAATTAGATACGGTTTGCTATAGAAAGTTATTTATAATTAAATATAAATTTTGATTTTGTTTTATTTTTATTACATGAAAGGTTTTATTGTTTTTAGCAGCAAAATCATCAACGATTAGCAATTAAAGTTATCATGTATATGTAGGGTGGGTGGCCTTTATCCACCCTCCAATCAGTAAAACATAAGCGAGGGTTTTACTTAAAAGTTGTAAAATATAAACAAACACAAAATAATTGCATGTTTTAATTGATGCATTCATACAAATATTTAAAATAATTATGGACGATGTTTTACTAACTGGAGGGTGGGATAGAGGCCACCCACCCACCCTACATATACATATTAACTTTGATTTGATTTGAATTTGAATAAAATAAATTGATAAAGTACAATTGTGGGAAAATTAATTAAAATCATGTACAAGGTGGCCCAAAAGTCCGTTTAAGTTTGAATTGGTAGCTGTGACGAGCAGCGACGGCGTTCTGTATACGCGAGTACTACCGCAACAACGATTCTTTAACTCTAGCACAACGAAAATTTTGCACTCATTACAACATACGGCGAAAAAATGAAGCTCCATCTATTCAATTGATTCGAAAATGGGTACAGAAGTTCGAGGAGACAGGTTCAACAATAAATCAACCACGATCCGGCCGACCTAGAACATCAAGAGATCCTGAAAACGTCGAACGTGTAAAAGCGTCTATTCGTGAAAATCATGGACTCTCTACTCGGAAGCAGTCTAACGCCTTAAGTACCAGAACATCTTTGATTCGTATTCTTCACAAAGATTTACATTTACATATGTACAAAATCCAAATGGTACAGGAATTAAAGCCTCAAGATCACGATCACAGGCTCTAATTTGCAAACGAAATGTTAGAGAGGTTCACCAGCTTTACCAACAATTTTTTCTCAGACCAGGCACACTTCCATCTAAATTAGCATGTGAATAGGCAAAATTGCATGTATTGGAGTGACACTAATCCTAATTTGAAGCATCAAAAACCTCTGCATTGACCCAAGGTTACTGTATGAGCAGCTTTATCAGCAAGAGGCATTATTGGTCCATGCTTTTTTGAAGATCGCCGAAGAAATGCTGTTACCGTGAATACACAGCGGTATATTGCCATGCTACAGAACTTTTTTTCACCAGCGCTACAAGATTTGGATGGTTTTAATCAACGATCGTGGTTTCAGCAAGATGGGGTAACATGCGACACTTCTAACGACTCATTAAGTGCTGTTCGCTAAATTTTTGGACAAAAAGTGATATCCAAAAGAGGTGCCATTAACTGGTCACCTCGTAGCCCGGACTTATCCCCACTGGACTTCTTTCTTTGGCGATACCTTAAAAGTAAAGTTTTCCACAGCAACCCAGTATCCCTAAAGGAATTAAAGGAAAATATTCGAGAAGAAATGAAAAACATTTCACGAAACACTTGTGAGGTCGTCATTGAAAATTTCGCTCCAGGTTGCAGCAGTGTCAAACTAGTCAAGGAACACATATGGATGATGTAATTTAAAAAAAAATCCCTATTTGTGTACTTGTGTATAATAAATAGAAAGTTTTTATCTCACATAACTAGTTGCTTTTAAATCTTCATTTAAAATGTAAACGAACTTTTGGTCCACCCTGTACATGATTCTTGAAAAGGCTTTAAATCAAGCTTAGTAAATATTAGCTATAGAAGGTCATTTATATTTATATTTATATTTAAATTTCGATTATGTTTTATTTTTATTACATACAAGGTTTATTGTTTTTTAAGCAGCGTAATCGTCAACGATTACTATTTAAAATTAGTATGTATATGTAGGGTGGGTCAGTGGCCTCTTTCCTAGTCTCCAATCACTAAAACATAAGCTAGGGTTTTAATTAATAGTTGTAAAACGTAAAGAAACATAAAAAATGGTGATGAGGCTTAAGCAAAAAAGCTTTTCTTAACAATTTGCCCAATTTTGGATTCTTTACAATTACTTATTATATAAATTTCATGTAACTCCTATGGTTTATTAGCAATTAGTAAAAGACATCAAAATTTTTAATTTTTATATTTTTTTCTCGAAAGTTAAGAACTTTACTAAAACTTGTTCAGTTTCTCATTCCCAACATAAAGAAAAATAAATATGTTTACTAAATAAGTTTTTTCGTAAATAAGCAACCAATCAGATTCGTCTATTTTGTCGAAGGCCACACGTTACAGAAACTTAAAACTTCATTGTCAAAATGATGACGAAACTATCATTGCTCTATTTGAATAATTTAAATAATAATAATTCATTAGGTGAAAAATAACATCGTTCACCTCATAACGGTGGCAGAATGAATTCATCTGTGAAATAAAACAACTGTAGGGAGAAACATGTTGCCGTTATGTAATTGTTTGCGTATTCTTATCCTATCTTTATAAATTTCTATTTAAATTCTGACATATATGATTAAATAATACATTGATGAGATGTACTCCTGACCTATAACAATATAAAGTATATTGACTTATTGTTACTATTGAGTCATTTGAGTTTTCATGGTTCGACGCTGGCGCCACCTATGCAAAACGGTTAAATAAATATTCAGTGTGAGTAAAATGGTCGCTTTATTCAATAGGTTATGGGACCAAGACACGTGTGAAGTGGGTGAACCTGACTATTTGTGTCCGATCGCAGTCTGTGAGTCCGATTTTGGATTGCCACAGACATAACCTCGAATTTGGGGGTGGAAGCGTGTTCGTTGTGCAAGAGTGCGCTTGACAAGTTGGATGGCAGCAACTACAACCAATGGCGTTTTCGTTCAAAAGGATTCTACGATATGAGCAGAAACTGGTAACTAACGGGGATCAGCAGAAGGCCTGGGTGAATTACGACGCAAAGGCGATGTTCATCCTAACATCTGTCTTGGATTATTCGCAGATAACCTTCAAAATTGTGAGTCATCTCATCAAATCATTGGAAAGCTTGATTCCATCTATTTGCAACGGTCCGAGACGATCAAAATGATCGCACACGAACGTTGTCACCAGTATCGCATGAAAGATAGAGACAGCACTGCATAGCACAATTCAAATGTGGAAAATCTAACTGAGAAATTTAAGGATATTTATGAGGCTATCAGGTTAATGACAAAGATTATTAGTACATTGCCGCCGAAGTTTCAGAATTTTCGTCATTCAGTGAAGACAGGCAAATGCTGGCACATTTGACGTCTAGATTAGTCGATGAAGACGCTTATCTGTCACTGATTTGAAATAGCGTTCGCAGTCTCTACGACGAAACAGACCGAGCTGTCATCAGAGGGATCAAGCAAGCCACTGGACCACCAAAACCAGCAGGAGGGGAGGTCCAACGTTATGTGCCGAGGCCGAGATACTAAAAGCCTATTACAAGCGCAACTCTTGATAACAATAATGTATACATTTGAACAAAAACACTTGTTATTTTCATATCACATATCAATATATTCAGTTTCCTTAGATAATGGTTGTAATAACTGATTTAAAAATGTTCCCGTACCCAATCCAAAAAATGCTATCGAGAGATCATGATCAACGAGTTGAGTACAGTAATGCAATCCTAAGGCTTTTTGGTGAAATTGAAGATTTTTCGTCTAAACATGATTCGAAATTTTCTTGTGCCTGAAATGGAAGAGCAAGGACTAGAGGACATGTGGTTTCAGCAAGATGGCACCACACCATACACAGCTCGTTCAACAATTAAATTATTGAATGACGTTTTTCAACGAAGACTAATTCCGCGATGTGGCGATTTAGCATGGCCAGCCAGATCTCCGGATTTAACAGCAGCAGACTTTTTCTTATGGGGTTTTTTAAAATCAAAAGTTTATGTGAATAAGACGCAAACGATTCAACATCTTAAAGACAATATCCGTCACGAAATTGAAGAAATTCAGCCCGATATATTGAAGGATGTCATGAAAAATTCCCTAAAAAGAGCCGAAAGTTCCATAGCGAATCGCGGTCACCATTTAGCCGATATAATTTTCCAATCATAACGAAACAAAAAATGTAAAGACCAAATAAATTTTTTATGAAAACCAAACTTACTTATCTTTTCTTTGAGCAAAGTTATAGACAATCAAAATGGTAGGGGGACTTTTGCCCCACCTTGTACATTTATTTCTTTTGCTATAGCCCTTTTCGGAGTAGAAGCATTATTTTGAATCTAATGGAGGATAAAATTTATAATCATTTATTATTTTTCAGAAGATTTTAACATTTTACTCACTGCTTGTAAAATTTCCATTTCGTTTCCGTTGAGCCTATGAACACGTGTTCTAGCCTTTGAAAATTTACCAAACTCAGCTAAATTTCTATGAAGAATCAGAAAATAATTTTCAGCAGGTTGTTGTCTTTCTAGATACCGCTGAAGATATGCTTCTAAAGTAACTTGTACATTTCGATGCGACGCGTAATAAAATTCTAACATATCGCGTTTATCTTCACTTGAAAACGGCATTTTGTTATAAATGTATACCAGTTTTGGAACTGTAGGTCAGGATAAGCGAAATTCAGTTCAAGTGCCAAAAATTGCTTGTCATTTCCAAGGCACTCTTTGAAAAAGCAGGATTTTTGGGATTTCGATCAAACTGCTAAACCAAACCCCAACACATGACACATCACCGTAATCAGAAAAGCAATCTCTATTTGAAAATGAAAAACACAAGAAAAAAAAGACGATGATGTTTACCGAAAATTAAATCGTCAAATTTCTATTATATATTCTATATATATATATATATATATTAAATTAATTAATTTTTGTGCTATATATATATCACTACGTTGTAATTTAACCAACCTTGTATCTTTTAAATAATCGAGATCTCCATGCTTGATCTCCAAAAAATGAGAACCCTGTAAATAGAAAAATATTTGCTGGTATGTATTTGATGATATGAACTTTTACTTCGTGGTACTTCTTGATTGAGTTGAAATTGAAACACAATAATTTTGTTCTGACTATAGTTTCGACTATAAGCTAGTCATTATCAAACTAAAATGTGTTTCAATATATAGGAAAATTGAATTTCATAAAATTCATATATACACTTTACTGAAAGGTATGATAAATAAATTTTTTCGTTGATTTTCATTTTTATTTATCAAAAGTATAAATACATCGAATGAAACATTTGCAACAAGCACATTCTCTCTTTCTCTCTATATCACTGGTCCAATTTCTGGACGACCTCCCGCAAACAGGATTATTAACGAAATTAATTATTGCGACGGGCCCTTTAATTCGTTTACGACGCTTTCGGTGGAACTAGATCCGGCCAAGGATCCATTAACTGTAACTGGATAAAGAAAATAGCTGCGAAACACGTTTGATTGGTTTGGTGCACGAGCAATTTTATAAAAGAGATATTAAAAAGAATAAAAAAAGTAACAGTAAGCAACAATTTTGATTTAAAATAAGTTTAAATTTAAAAATACGAAAACATTTCATAAATCTACAACAATGAGCTTTATTAAGACTCCAAAATTATTCAAACTTCTCTAAATAATACATCGACAAATATTAAATTATACAAAAGTATTTACGTGTGGCAAAATAGTAAGTCTATCAAAAAACAGTAGCAAACTTAAAATATAATGAAATTGTGAATGAATACGGTCTAAGATATGAAAACGAATTGAATTTACACTGTTTTAATTATGACCTAGTAGTTAATATATGATGAAATTTTAAAATAAATTACACTTGATTTATTTCACAACTTTTCTATATTTACTCGAGCAGTTTCGCTTTTTAAGGCATTATTAAGACTCTTGATAATGCTAATGATAAATAGCGAAGTGTCAAGTTCTATAATTTATTACATGATCTAATTAATAAATACGTTCAAACGCAATGTATTAAATCGATAAAATGTGTCGAGGTATTATTTAGAGAAGTTTTAATAATTGTGTAGAATTTTTAATGAAACTTACAAGATATTTGATTAGTTCATAAGAAAATATAGCTAGATTAATTAATTAAATGCTATTAATATTTAAAAAAAAATTTTAGTTAAAGGTTAACCACCCTACAAATCTACATATAATGAAGACAACGATTTTTTAATATCAATTAAAAAAAATACAATTATACATAAGTAAAACATATCTTAACTAAAATATATAAATTTAGAAACAGGATTGTGGTGACCGTTATTATGTGGTATTTCATTTCAACTGTTGTTGTGGTGTAATCTGAATGCTCGAAAATGTTCTCCATGTTGCTGATTCCTCTGCTGGGGTTTTGGATTTTGTTCTTATATTTACGTATTGTGGAATAATCTTCTGCCGGAGACATTCTGAATTGAGCCATATGTTCTGGGAGGTAATTCGGTATTTCTTCATCAATTTCTCGTATAATTTGGTCTGCAGTGCCGTACAGGCTGATTTGGAGAACATTTTCGAGCATTCAGATTACACCACAACCATAGTTCCTTTTCAAACCACAGCCTAGAACACAAACATAGCTTAACATCATTAGATAAACTCAAAATTTTGCACACCTGTAAAAAGGGCCCAAAACTCGACCTGTTAGAAGCACTAGAAATTTCAAGAAAAAGAAAAGCCGCTAATGTTAATCTCCTAAATGAACAGACAGATTTATATAATTCCAGCTTATTCCAATTAGCCTAATCCCCTTAACGCAACCCGCCTCAAATTTTTGTTTGTTTCGGGTTTGTAAACTGTTCTAATGTTGAATTTTCTTAGTATATTTCCTATTTTGTCTGTGGTTCCTTTAACGTATGGCAAAGTTGCGTGTGGCGTGTATTTCGTTTCTTCTTTTTATCTGTTGTTTGAGTTTTTCGCGCGGTGAATTAATTTGTTGATGGTTGGTACTTTGAAATTGTTAAGTTTGAGAGCGGTTCGGATTCTTTATTTATGTTCTTCTTGTCGGTGAGCCTGATTGATCTTGTGATTAGGGTTTTGGCAACGGAGTGAATCTGAGCTGGGTGATGGTGGGATTTTGCATTCAGGTATCTATTTGTGTGTGTCTCTTTTCTGTAGACCGTGTGTCCTAGGTGGCCGTCCTTCATTTTGATTAATTGTAAGTCCAGGAAGGGGAGCTTTCCTTCGTTTTCAATTTCCATTATAAATTAAATCTTTGGGTGGATGTTGTTGAGGTGATTAAGGAATTCGTCAATTGTGTCGCTTCCATGGGGCCATTTCACAAAGGTATCATCTACATACCGGAGCCAAAGTTTGGGTTTTTGGTGGTGGGAAGCCAGAGCCTTCATTTCGAAGTCCCCCATGAAAAGGTTGGCTAAAATTGGGGATAATGATGAGCCCATTGGGGTTCCGTCTGTTTGCTTGTATTTTTGACCATTGAATGAAAATTATGTTGTTGGTAGGCAGTGGTTAGCTAAGTCCATGATATCAGCTGGTGGATTGTGTTTATGCTTAATATTTCTTAGTGCTTCTTTTATCCGAACTTGTGTAAAAAAAGGATTTATTAGAATGGTTTGAGGATGTATCGCTATGTTTTTAATTATGTCTATGAAATGCTGGGAGTTTTTGACGAATGAGTCCATCTTCTCAGCTAGTGGTTGCCACTCTTTCGCTATGTATTTCGCTATATTGTGAGTTGGTGAGCCTATTGCGCTAACGATAGGTCTGAGAGGATGTCCATCTTTATAAATTTTTGGCAAGCCATATAATTTTGGACATGTTGATGATTTTTCCCTTGGTATAATGGCTCCTTTTACATCATTCGGAATATTCGTTTTTTGTATTTTGGTTTTTGTGACTTTTTCGAGATATGTGGTTAGTTTTCTTGTAGGCTGGGTCGTCTAATAATGTCGTCATTTTTTTTATTATAGTCACTGCTGTTTAATATAACTGTGGCATAAATGTGAGGTGAGTGGGTGGCTTATATCCTACCTTGTAATCGTTATAGAAAGAGTCGTATATATTAAGACAAAAATTACTAAACAGTTATTTACTTATTATAAATGATATAAAAGTTGTTATTATTTGAAAGTGTTTAGTAGAACCCGCGTGTTTGTTTTAAAAAGTTAGAGAATGGAATAGAGGCCACCCACCCACCCTACATATACATTAAACTTCACCTAACTTACTGTATTACTTTCCAGAAACACACAACAGCGGTTGTGTAAATGATGCCCAGAAAATATAAAGGAGAGTTTTAGTTTGTGATTCTATGTATATGTAGGGTGGGTGGGTGGCAACTATCCCGCCCTCCAGTTTTTATAATACAGTGTCAGATTCTCTAAACAATTTTTTTATATTTCCTAAAGGTATTTACTTAATAACAATGGCAAAAAAGTTATAATGATTTGGTAGATTTTTTAACAAAACTTCTAAAAGATATTTGATCGGTTCCTAAGGAAATATCACTAGATTAATTAATAAAATGTCATTGTGATTAAAAGGAGGTTATAGGTTACCCACAACACATGCCCACATTTATTAAAGACAGCGATTTTTTATTATCAATTTGTAAAAAATACAATTAATTAATTAATGTTGACAATATCACTATCCTATCATCCTGCTTGATCTTGGAATGCTAATAGATTCCAAAATTTCACTTAAACCCCATACTAAAGCTACAAAAGTCAAAATTGTTGCAAGGGCCAGATATTTTAAGTCTCTAACCTTCAAAAATCAAGGGATCTCTGCCAACACTGTCTGTAGAATTTATAACAATATGTTGCTCTTGCTCGATTATGTCTGTATCTTTTTTTCCCATTCCAGACAACCTACGATAAATAATATACTTGTGGCGGAGCAATCAATAACCAAAATTCGAATTTTCAACGTCTCAAATGCCCTATTATTTGACCTGACACAACTTACTCCTATTGATGTCCA
The DNA here is from genome assembly GCA_963969525.1 of Ontholestes murinus. Classification (NCBI taxonomy): domain Eukaryota; kingdom Metazoa; phylum Arthropoda; class Insecta; order Coleoptera; family Staphylinidae; genus Ontholestes; species Ontholestes murinus. The sequence continues at coordinate 110,607,200 of OZ018387.1, forward strand.
CATGGATTCTTTAATTACTAAATTTTTAATCCCTAGTTCTAATGGAGAGATTCTAGATATCTATTGCCTGAAACGCAAACCTGGTATCTCAAAATTTAAATTCTCCAAACAAAAGCCTATATGAAATTATTAGTGAAATGATAATTAAATAAAAAAGCAATTTAAATTTTAGGCTGGGTCGAAAGACCAATGGTCGATAGCTCATTCACAATCAAAGCTCAAATGTAATACTATATTGCAAAATAAAGTTATTTATTATTATTTTTTCTACCACTGTTTTTAAGGAACAAAAATTATTATAATGCTAAATGAAAGTGACGTTTTTTTTTTCACAGAGAAAATAAATCTCAATTGATTGGTTGTGTATTAGGTGATGCACGCATTCGATTGATACGGACGCGAATAAAACAGATAAAAGCCATTATGTATATATAGTATATTATGTTGTCACGGCGATGCTGCGGCAAGAGACAATCTTATAAGTATATGTTTGTTAAACCGAGCTAACAAGTTAATTACCATTTTATGTTATTACAGAGCTATAACGTGTCGGATCATTTTATAAACCACCGCCACGCCACGCGTTTCTATTTTACACACACACACACACACACACACACACACACACATCCACAGATAGTGAGACCGCCTGTCCTCTACTTAACTCCTTACAAATGTATCAGTCGTCATGGAAATTTATATAGATTGACCATTCAAGGGACTATTCTGCGGGTATAGTTACTGTCAAATAGTTATTCTAATGGTTAAACCGGTTATAATGAAGCAGAAGCGTATTTATCGCCAGATATAGTGATGTAAAATTAGCTACAGATTTTTTTAAACAAAATGTAACAGCTGTACTAGTTTTAGTAGTAATAGTAGTAGCGATTGGTCATGCACCATATGACTCCTACGTTGTGTTATTTATGTGTGTATGTAAAGATTGTGTATCATAGAATTATCTTATTACTGATATATTAGCGGTGTGAAATTGTAATGTATTTAATTCAATTTAAAAAATGATGATGTGGCCATTATAGTGCTTTCCCAATATTTTATTGCTTAAAAATTCTAGAAATCCTTAAAACAATAATGGAAGATTGTTGAAAAAATTTCAAAGAAAAATTCCACAATATTTTGGGAATTTAAAAGAAAAACGAAAAATCTCTTACAATTTATAATAATAATAATAATATCTCTTTATTTTCAAGGTACGTCAAAATTTACGAACTAAGTTAATCTAGTTTAGAAGAGATATTCCTTAAAAATGATATAGAATTCAATTGAAAAATTCGTTTTTTTTGAAAATTGTACGAAATCTACAAATTTGAAAGAAATACTTGTATTCTACAAATAAAAACAATTCACTGAAATCAAAATCATCAAAATAATTATAGACACAAAAAAAGTGCCATGAGCTTCATATATGAGGAGTAAGATGTAAAAATTGCAAATTGTATGAATAAATAGTTGTTTTTTTTGAAATTCTAGGAAAATGAGAAAAACGTTTCATTTTCTTATTTGTTATATTATTTTTGTTATTATTTACAATTATTTTTTGTAATATTTCATTTGAGAGTCCAATAACCTTGTTTAGATAAAACGATCTATAAACATCCAGTGTGTTTTAATGATCCATAATTCGAGTGAAAAAAAACAATGGATCAAATCGCGATGAGAAAAGACTCGGCGGTTCGAAACACGAGTGGCGGCTGTTCGTTATTTATAGAACGGTAGCGGTGCACACGAAAAGCACAATCGAATTCTCATACTAAATAGGATGCAAATGGTAAAAGGTCACACCGAGCCATTATTTTTTTACTAGACAATAGCCTGAAACGGCGCACCACACAAGGTTAATTAATTTCGTTTATTCCTCTACAATTTATTAAGATACCTGTACCTCTGGCAAACACTCATTACAATATAATTACAACTGTATGTGTTTTTTTACGATCGCAGAAACTCCCATTTTAATTGCATTTGCATATTTATTAAAATATACTTTGGCTCTTCAGGTCGTTGCTACCGGCGCAGGAAAATTGGTGCCACAATGTTCAACATATTCATTTTCTATTTTAAAAAATTGTAGCATAAAGTATTATTTATTTTATCCAATAAGCTAATAAAATAGTTCCAATATTAAACACTATAATTCTCTACAATGATTTTGATCGCACATGGAAAGGCAAAATATGTATTCTTCCATTCTCACCATCTATTCTTCTAAGAAAAGTTCTGCTCCATGAAGACTTTCTTGATGATTTATCAACTGAAATTAAAAATAAAGATAAATAATGTTTGAGGGATTATTTCAAAAATTGAGTAAATGATGACACACCAATGAATTTTGTCGTTGTCAAGAAGTGATGAAGAACAAATTGGTAAAATTTCTCATGTTAGTATTGTGGATCCCTGTTTATCTCAGATGACCAGCTCTAGCTTTGCCTCTTTGATTAGTCCTATTAGCCCTGCCAGAGGGGCTTGGGTATAAGTCTCCCCGCTTGGGTTTGTAGTGCCTAGCTTTTGATATCTAAGCCTTGCTAGACCCTCGCAGTGGCATAGGATGTGGAACGAGTCCTCTTCTTCCTCTAGGCAGAATCTGCATGATGCTTCTTCCACTAGACCTATTTTGCTCATATGTTTGTTGAGCTTGCAGTGTCCTCTCATCAGACCATTCTTCTGTCTTGGTTCAGAAGTTCGGTCGTAAATTTTGGCGATTGTTTCTTAAGGAACTGTTTCGCCTGTCTCTGTCCTGGTGAGTTCGTCCACCAAGTATGGGCATGTGTCTCCACCCATTTTTTTATAGCTCGTTTGACTGCAGTTTTGGAGATTCCGCAGGAGGGTTCCGGGCCAATTACTGCTTTTGACGAGCCTTGTTTGGCCAGTTCGTCTGCTTTGTCATTCCCCGGATGTCCTCTCTGACTTTGTTTCAACCCTTTATCAATTTTTAACGTGTACAGACAGTATTAAACTTAGGGTGTGTATATTTACTATCCGAACATGTCTGTTGTGTGAACGTGTGAACGTCCCGCGGTGTTAATTTAATCTCCTAAAAGCGTGTTTCCATTTGAAAAGATTTGTTTCGAGTTTCCGGGCGCGGTAATTTATACTCGCCGCCCATTATTATCATCAGCGCCATCATAATCATCGAAGGCAATTTACTAATTAACGCGGTGCAAGAAATTAAAATTGCGCGGCCGCGTAATTCAGTTCCTCAAAATTGTTCCATTTCGTATGTGCGCCGCCAGTAGACCGTGTCTTGAAATAATGAAGTTGGCCATTATTAAAATAAGAGAAGAAGAAGAGAGAAGTTCTTCAATTATGAGCGCGCGGTTCTCAATTTAAATTCGAACGCATGTGCCACTTTCCTTCGCGCCACGTTGAGGCAGGTCATCTCCGACTCGAATTGTTGCTCCGAAACACGCCACAACACGCCACACGATTGCTGCAGTCACCATTGCTGTAGGTCAGTGCCAATGTGAACGATCCTCGCACACATGTGCAAAACTGGTACACGCACACACACACACACACACACTCTCTAGCACATGTGTTTGTGTGTGTGCGTACGCGTGTGCGTAAGTAATACTCCATTAAACAATCTGTGTATAAATTTAATAAATCAAAAAATTATTTCATTTTGTTTGTATTTAACCATTTTACAAAATTATGGTTTTATGATGTATTTATTGGAGGGTGGGATAGTGGCCACCCACCCACCCTACATATTTATTTATACTTTAACTGAAACATTGCTTTAAATGTATTGAACATCATCAACAGTAACTTTGTTTTTATTTTTGGAAATTTCAACAGGAGAAGTGATGTAATTTTCTTTTAATATTTCAGGGATTGGTGACTTGGTTAAAGGCCACTCACCCATCCTACACATACATCGAAATTACAATCACTTATACCATTTTGATTTCTAAAAGAAATAAAGCAAATTTGTTGATAATGTTCAGGAATTTCAACACAGTGTTTGAACTTAAGTTTAAATGTATATGTAGGGTGGGTGGGTGGCCACTATCCCACCCTCCAATTGTTATAACATAAAACAAACGATCATTGGAGGGCATTCGACATCCTTCAAAGTCACCCATGTTAAGTCCATTGTAAAATTAATCAAATGCATTTCTTGTAATCCAAATATCTTTCCAGGACATTTAATTATAGTTCAAAGTAATCCTCATACGATCATTGTAGGTCATCCAACGATTTTTCAAGGTTAACCAAGATTAGCCAAGGGTATCTCTATTGATATAAATATTTTAATATCTTTCAAAGTCGTCTAATAATTGTTTAAAGGTATAGTCATTTAAAGACCCTTCCAGGTCACCCACTGGTTGTTTAAGGCCATTTCAAAATTATATAAAAGACATCCGAGTATTCTTTAAGGTCGCCCAATGATTAATCAAAGCCATCTTAAGATTATCCAAGATCGTTTCTACTGATCTAATTATCTTTCTAGCTCATCTGATAATTGTTCGAAGCTATTCAGTTATTTAACGATTATTTGAGGTCATCCGAAGATCCTTCAAGGTCACCTATCGGTTAATCAAGGTCATTTTAAGATTAACCAAGGGCATTTCTATTAATCTAAATATCTTAATATCTCTCTAAGTCATCTAGTCATGTAACGTTCATTGAAGGTCATCCGAAGATCCTTCCAGGTTACCCACTGGTTGTTTAAGGCCATTTCAAAATTATTTAAGGGCATTTCTATTGATACAAATATCGTTATATGATATCAAATGGCCGTTTAAAGTATATAAGTCATCCAATGATCATTTGGACGATCTTTCAAGATCATCCAAATGTCATTGAAGACCATTTTAAGATTATACAAGGGCATTTGTTTTAAATCTAAATATCTTTCTAGTCATCTATTGATTAATAGTTTAGTTCATTTTACAGAAAGAAATACGTTCAAACTAGTGTTGCTTTGATAGCCTTGCTATTTTGTAATACGCCGAAAATTACTTTTGTATCATGTCTGTCGAAGTATTAGCTAGAGAAGTAGTTGTTTCAAAAGTGGTTTGTTCTTGTGGTCTTAATAAGACTCATTTGTTGTAGATTTTACGAAATATTTTCGTGTCTTTTTCTAATTATTAATCATCTAATGATTGTTCAAAGTTATTTAGGCATTGAAGGTCATCTGAAAATCCTACAAGGTCACCCAATAATTTTTCAAGGCCATCTCAAGATTATCAAAGAGAATTTCTACTAATCTAATTATCTTTCTAAGTCATCTGACAATTGTTCGAAGCTATTCAATCATTTAACGATCATTTGAGGCCATCCAGGCATTCTTTTAAATCTAATCTTTTTAATCTAATAATTCTTAGAATGTTCTTTAAGTATTTCAAATTGTCCAGCAATTTTTCTTCAGATTCCTAAAAATTTCTAATTTGTTTTCTTCTAGATTTTCAGAATTTAAATTTAGATTTTTAGAACTTTCTACAGACTTTAAAATTTTCTTGAAATTCCAGAATTTTCACTTTAACATTTTAAACTTTTAAGATTTTATTTTTCAGATTTCCAGAATTTATGGTAAAAGTGGAAAACTTTTTAGGTGTCTAAAATTGTCCAGTAATTTCTCTTACAATCTCCAATTTCTGTTACAAATTTAATTTTTTGTTTTGAGGAGTAATTATTTTTAATTCAAAAATGTTTTCCAATATTTTTTGAATTTCAAAATCAAAGTAATTGTAAATTTTTCATCAATTCATTTTCCATATTTCAAAAATTTTCGAATTCTAGAATTTTCTTTCTTATGGCTCCAGAAATTTCCCTTCTAGAAATTTCTAGAATTTTCTTCGAGGGGCCAAAATATTTTAATATAATTTTATTTAGATTTCTAGAATTAACAAACATTTTTCTACGAAATTTCCATATTCATTTTCGAAGGTTTTCCAGCAATTTATTTTCACCAAATTTCTAGAATTTTCAAATAATTTTTTTTTATAGATTCCTGAAATTACAAGATTATTTTTAGACTTAGATTTATATATTCATAAGCTCTAAAAGTTTGAAAATATTTCCGTCTTTCTAAATTTGTCAGATTTTAATAATATTCCAGCAACATTTCTTCCAGTCTTAGAAAGCTCTCCTCTCTGAATTTTTTAAAGAAAATTTATAGCAGTATCTTTTTAGATTCCTAGAATCTTTCATTTTGTTTCATCATTCTCAAATTTACTTTAGGCTTATAAAACAAATGTCCATTTCATATTGAAATTCTAAAGTTACACTTACTAGGATGTGTGTAATACTTTAAAACTATATTTGTTATGACGAGTGTAAATATTTATTTGTAAATAAGCACAGTAAATTTATTTCTAAAATTCCAGGATTTTACAACTATTTTTATTCCTTTCTTAAGGAATTTCCTTGCAAACTTAAACATTTCTTCGATCATTCCTAAATTTTGCAGCAATTTCTCTTTAGAATCATTTCATAAAGATTTCTAATATTTTCCTTTTTTCAGATTTTTTCAGAAATCCAAAATTTGATCAAGAGTTTTAAATTATTTTAATAATTTCTTTTACAGATCCAAAAACTTGTTAGAAATCTAGGAATATGTCTTCTAATTTCCTACGATTTTCTTCAAGTATTTCAGATTGTCCAGCAATTTTTCATCAGATTCATAGAAATTTTCAATTTTTTTATTTCTACGCTTTCAGAATTTGCTTTATAAACTTTAATTTTTAGAACTTTCCAGTAACTTCTTTAATTTTTATCATTATAAAATCCGGTTTTTCTTGAAAGTTCCAGAATTTTCTTTTTAAAATTCAAAAACTTTCAAGAATTATTTTTCAGATTTTCGAAATATACGTCAAAAATTGAAAACTTTTTCTGCAATTTCAAATGTCTCGAATTTTCTAGTAAATTCTTTACACTCTCCAATTTCCGTTTCAAATTATGATTCGTTTTTTTAAAAGTTCTAGCGTTTTCTAATTGAATATTTATAAATCCTAAAACTTTCCAAAATTTTTCGCTGAAAAATTTTACTTTGTCCATTTTCTTTTATTCAAAATTTGTAATTAAAGTTATTGCAAACCGCCAACTGATCGCCTCAGTAATTAAAGTTAATACATATATGTAGGGTGGACGGGTGGCCTCTATCCTACACTTCAATTAGTAAAACATTATCAAAAATTATTTGTTAAATTTCTTTGAATAAATCTATTAAATTTTTTAATAATGTTCTATTTATTTAGGTTTTATCATTTTTAATTAAAACCCTCGCTTATGTGTTACTGATTGGAGGGTGGGTTAGGAGCTACCCATCTACCCTAAATTAAAATATATTTTTAATAAAGTTCTTTACTTAATAATTTTGACATTTTTGTTTGTTATTGCTAATAAACTATAGGAGTTAAATGAAACTTATATAACAAGTAATTAGAAAGAATTCAAAATTGAGCATCATAGTCTTCGAAAAAAATATAGGGAAAGTACTATGATGGCCACATCACCATTTTATCATAAATCATCCTATTTGTTACTTTTTACTTTTATATTTTTTTGTAATTTCTCTTTATTTTCTATTATAAATTGTGTATTATACAAATACGAAAACATTTCATAAATCTACAACAATAAATCTTATTAATACTACAAAACAAATCACTTATTGAAACAACTACTTCTTTAGCTAATACCAGATATTAAATTATTTTAATACTTGTACGAGGGTAGATTGAAAAGTTTTCGGAATTGGTAAGAAAACGCAGTAATTAAAAAGGTTTAATTTTTTATTTTTCAACATAGTACCCTTGCAGGGCGATACACTTTTCCCAGCGGTGCTCCAACTTTTTTAACCCTTCAGAAAAATATGATTTCGGGAACTCTGCAAAATAAGCTTTAGTGGCGTCGATGACCTCCTCATTTGACGTAAAGCGCTTGCCTCCGAGCGAAGTCTTCATGTTTGTAAACAAAAAGTCGCACGGGGCCAGGTCTGGAGAGTACGGGGGATGCGGCACCACCTCGTAGCCCAATTCAACCAATTTAGCATTGGCGATTAGGGATGAATGGGTTGGCGCGTTGTCGTGGTGGAAGAGCACTTTTTTCCGCTGCAAATGAGGCTGTTTCTCCTTCAATATGCCGTTGAATTGATTCAATAAATCGCTGTAGTATTGTCCCGTGATAGTTCTTCCCTTCTGCAAAAAGTCGATGTGTATCACACCTTGCGAATCCCAAAAAACGGTGGCCATGACCTTTCCAGCCGATGGGACAGTCTTTGCCTTCTTCGGAGCAGATTCGCCTGGAGAAATCCACTGTTTCGACTGCTGCTTGGTTTCTGGTGTGTAGTGGTGGATCCATGTTTCGTCCACGGTCACAAATCGGCGAAAAAAATCCGTTGGATTACGCTTTAACAAGGCCAAACACTCTTTCGAAGTGGTCACACGATTTCGCTTGTTGTCCATAGTCAGCAAACGCGGCACCCATCGCGCAGACAGCTTCCTCATGCCCAAATATTCGTGCACGATATTTTGCACGAGATGCCCGTGGTCTCTACTATTTCGCGCAACTTCACTCGTCGATCGGCTAACACGAGATCATGGACTTTGTCGACCATTTCTTCATTTGTGGCCGATTTTGGACGTCCACTGCGTGGTTCATCCTTGGTGCTCGTACGGCCACGTTTGAACTCGCTCACCCAGAAACTAATAGTCGAAAATGAAGGTGTGGATGTGCTATGAACTTTCTGCAAAATATCTCGTATCTCCGTCGCCTTTTTCCCATCCATTCAGAAATGTTTGAAGACTGCACGAAATTCGTTTTTATCCATTTTTGCAAAAGTGCCTGACTTGCTTCACAAGATATCCTAGTAAACAAAAACCTCTTCTCATCTCTTGCCCATTCCGGAAACTTTTCAATCACCCTCGTATATCTTCTGGCAACTAAAAGTGACCTCATTGATTATTAATTAAATCACACGATTACATTTGCTGGTGATACAGAAGGATTACATTGCATATGCACATGTAACAAGGCATATAATTTGAAATCGACGTAAGCATATCAACATAAAGTTGCTAAATTATATTTGTAATGTTTCCTCTTGTACGCAGCAACACATACACTTGTTGTGTCTCTCCGTTTATTGTTGATAATTATTGCCTCGCTCAATTATTAACCGACATCAAAGAAACACGTTGTATATATGCACGCATTTACTTCTCCTGCTAAGCATTATTTACTTATGAGGCATACATTAACGTTCGCCCCCAAACAAAAGGGGCAAAAGGCAAAAAGTAGATGGCGCTATTGTGTGTGTCTGTGTGTGTGTGTGCCTGTGCAATTTTATTATTCCCTTAAACGCACTATACTTGGAAATTATGATATATTCATTATACCACGTGAAGTGCTTTCATTGGCCGGTCGGAACCTTATTTAGATTTATAATTACTAATATTATTGTATTGTTTCCCCCCAATAGAAAAGCAACACGTATATGAAATTTAATATAAATGTATTTAAAAAAGAAAGTATATAAATAGACATAATAAAAGTGTGAATGTATAACTTATAATTTTTTTTTTGTATAAAAGTAATAGATGTTGTAAGAGTTGGTGTGCGTACGTATAATACGGAATAAATTAAAGCTGCAAAAAAGAAAGAAAAGCTACGCAACTGCGCCGAACAAAAATTACAATCATAATTTCCGAAAGATACATATCAAATATTATAAATTAGCAATTCAGTGAGCCATGTTGCTCGCACACCACACTTGAAAACTTTATTTTTTCCACACCTCCTCCTCCTCCTCCGCCGCAACTCTTGCGTGTCTTCTTCTTCTACTTCTGCTTCTCTTCACGTGGCCTTCCACGGAGCGCGCAAAAATATGAAAATGCATTTCGATTCGATCTAGATAAGCGCGGCGTACGCTTTTTGTGCGCCTAATGACCGCGGGACTTCGTTCAATTTTCGTTTCCATAGTGGCGCGCTCGCTATCTAGATCCTTCCTTCCTCTCTCGCCATCCCCCGGGAATATGACATTTCAGCCATACTTTTATTGGCGAGTCGCGCGCGCCCCCCGGGCCCCGTTTCGAACCGCGTGTCTCCTCCACCCGCCGATCACGCCACCAGATATATATATATATATATATTCCGACAAATTTAATTATTCTGCAAAAGTAAACATGCACATATAGCATCTATAAACTAAACAGAGGTTCGATGTTACTTTCTTGTTTACATCTCTATTAAACAATCACAGATATGATAAATATTTATTCAATGGAATAATATTTTAGTTACGTTGGATAGTAGAAAAGTAGTATCCGTTTGCACCATGCTAAACGCTGACGAATTGAGTAGCTGCTAGATGTGTGCTAATATATTCGATTGTATTTCAGCCATCTGTGTCCTAGTATTAACTGTGCTGTTTGTTTAAGTGTTTATGATATACAAGAAAATATAGAACCCTGTGAAGTTAGAGGCTTTGGTCAGATTTCTTAACTCGATAAATGTTCGACATTGCGATATTCATCGCAATTCATCATTGTATGAAGTCTATAGTGAAAATGTTTCTACTTAGAAAGAGAAAACACCCATTATTAGGAGCATTCGGGATAATCACCTGTCATTACATACGAACTTCTAACCATCCATCCTATTTAGTTTAGACTTCAGATTATCATCTATTTTCATCTGTTTACAAAACTCAAGAACTTTTTGACAGGAAAGAACGATTACGTATCTCAAAACAATAGCCGCGGATGAGTATGAAGCTGGGATACAAAAACTCGTCATATGTTACGACAAATTACATTTTTTAGTTAATTTTGTAATTCCTTTGAGAATGGTCGTCATTGTCCGAAACACGTGTAAAACTGAATATATCAATATGAAACCAAACAAGTGTCTTATTTCAAAATTAGATAATATTGTGATTTTCAATTTTTCAGGAATTTACAAACATTTCTGGTTTTTCCTTCATTTAAAAATAAAATCATTTTTTCATTCTTTGATTTATTGGAAGAGAGAAATAAACATCTTTATTGAATGTAGTCTTACAGTAATAAGACATAACAATGTTTATGCTGCTTCTCTTCTTCTTTAAGGACCGATGGTAATTCTGCTCTTTTATTAATAATTTTCAAATTTCGGAATTTCCAGCAATATATTTTTCAGATTTTCCAAAAATAAATATCTTCCAGATTTCTTCCTTAGTTATTTTATTTGGTTAAAATTTTCTAGCAATTTCTATTCCAATTTTTGGGAACTTTCCCTTATTTATTTCTTTATCTTATGAATTTTTAAAGGAATTGTTCTAATATTTTACAAAACAATTTTTTCTAGATTTCTAGAATTTTTAGCAATTACTGCTGCATATTGTACGATTTAACTTCGTATTTTAATATTTCTAGTAACTTTTTTACCAGGTTTCTAGCCCTTTCTTAATCTAATAAAAAAATTCCGAATATTCCTAAATTGTGCAATTTATCTTCCAAGAGTCTAATGATTTCAATCAATCTTTTTTTTTCACATTTCTAGGCTTTGTCAGCAACATATCTTCAACATTTTCATATTTTTCTAGACTTTCTTGTTCTACTTTATCGAAAATTTCCTTATTAAAAAAAATTATAATTGTAAAAATTTTCCTTAAGGATTCTAAAATTTTTCAGCAATTTTTGTTGTAAATTTTCCAGAAGTTTCTCTTTAAAATTTATGCGAATTAAGTTGGACTAAATTCTCTTTAATATTTCTATTTTCTTAGAAACAATGATATTTTTTAATTTCATTTTTAAATGTAGAAAATTTTCTTCTGACATTTTCTATTTTTCATATTTTCCAGAAATGTATCTGTCAAATTTTTGCATTTTACATTTTTTTATCAGAATTTTCCAGCAGTTTCTGTTCATTGTTTGAGAAGTTTTCACTATTTTTAGAAATTTTTAGATAATTATAGAAACTTTTTTCGAGGGTTTTAAAATTTTTAAACAGTATTTTTTCTATATCTAGAATTTTTGGCAATTGTTCCTATAAGTTGAATGATTTAACATTGTGGTTTATAAAATGTAAATATTTCTAGTTTTCTCTTCACTAAAAAAATCATTTCTCCTTTAATTTAAAAGAATTTTCCTTTCCGTTAAATTGTCTTCAATTTATGTATTTAATACAATTTCTGATTTACCAGGAATTCGTACTCAATCTTTTAAAAATTTCCAAATTCCGAAAATCTTTTTCTAGGGTTATAATGTTTTCCAATACAATATTTTCTAAGTGACGGGGGTGATCCTTTAAAGTAACAAGCTCATTTATACACACACAAATACACAAATGACACATGGCGGAAGGACCACGTGGTCGATAGCCTAACACTACTACTACTACTACTATTTTCTAATATAATATGTTCTGTCAATGACGTACAAGATCCTATCATTAATGAAGATAAATATCATCCTGCACTCGAGATAGAAGTCGTGTCCCCATACCTAAGAAAACAAATAATAGGTTTTCTAATAATCCTAATTGCATTGCTTTTAACTTCAAGAAAGCTGACTCCAGAAAATTGTATGATTCAATCGCTGACATTGCTTGGACTGATGTACTCTCTTGTTGTTGTGTAAGCACTGCTTGTAAATTATTTTACGACAAACTATACACTAAATTTGAAAATTGTGTTCCTTACACTCGTCGATCCAATATTAAATATCCTATTTGGTTTTCAAATGAGCTAAAATCTGTATTAAAGGAGAAGAAAAGATATTTCAAATATGAATGAAGAAGCACCCACTTTCTGTATATTTTAGGATGAAATTTAGTCGCGCCGCAAAGTTAAATCTCAATCTGGCACTGATTATTCACAGTTTATGTCTGAATCTGAAAGAAACCTATGTTATGATCCCAAGAAATTCTGGAATTTCATTAATGTCTTAAAAAATGATAGTTCAATCCCACCAACAATGTTTCTGGATGATATTGAATTATCGTCACCATTAGATATAGTCGAGGATCATAATCATCAATTTAAGCACAGCGATAATACCAATGATTTGAACATAGGGTCATTCGAGGATTCAGATATAGCAAATGCTCTTAACAAATTGGGATCTAAATTAAGTTCTGGACCGGATGGCGTACCAGCACTAGTACTGAAGGTCTGTAGATTTGTTCTATCAACACCACTTAAACACATATTTGATCTCTTTTTGAAACAAAACATATTTCCGGACAGTTAACACGCATTATTCCAGTATTTAAATCAGGCGATAAAAAGCTGATATCTAATTATCGGTCTGTAGCAATATTATCCAACGTAACGAAATGTTTTGAAATTTCATTATGTACCTCTATCAATGCCTTCATTAATTCAAATTTATCGTCTCAACAGCATGGTTTTAGACCAAATCGATCTACAGTTACTAATTTATTTATTCAGACTCAATTTCTATCTAACTATTTAGATCGCCAAGCTCAAGTTGATGTCGTCTATACAGATATATCGAAGGCATTCGATAAAATTGATCACAATTTGTTATTGTCTAAATTATATTCAGTTGGATTCTCCTCATCACTTAGAATTAATTAGAAGTTACCTTGACAAAAGATCGTTATATGTAGAATATAAAGGATTTAAGTCTAATACTTTCATTGTTACCTCCGATGTACCACAAGGCTCTACTCTAGGTCCCGCACTTTTTAATTGTTTCATTAATGACCTTATTTCGAGATTAAATGTTGAAGTTCTTATTTTTGCCGATGATCTAAAAATTATGAAGCCAATCTATTCTACTGCTGATTGCGTTCATTTACAAGAAAACATTGACTCAGTATTTAATTGGTGTACTGCTAATAAACTTTCGTTAAATGCTGGCAAATGTAAAGTTATGTCATTTACAAGGCATGACTACAAAATAAATGATACTTCGTTGATATCACACACAGGATTTATTACGTGACTATAGTTTCAACCTTTAAAAGGCCATTATCAAACGTACGTTGATAAAGGCCTTTTAAAGGTTGAGACTATAGTCACGTAATAAATCCTGTGTGTGATATCAACGAAGTGTATTTTCATTTAAAGTTCCTGTTTCAAGATGTATCACAAAGTGATGGCTTCAAGCATTAAACATAAATAAATGATAAATCGTTGGCCAAGGTAATTGAATTTGAAGATTTGGGTATTGTCTTTGATTCAAAATTAACTTTTAATAATCACGTTGAAAATAAAGTGTCAGCTGCTGATCGATTCTTAGGATTTATATTTCGAAATTGTAGATAATTTCAAGGCATTTCGACTTGAATATGCGTGTTGTATTTGGAATCCCTTTTACAATAAATACTCAAATTTAATTGAATCTGTTCAAAAACGTTTTGTTTAATATTTATACTTAAAAAAATACGGGTGCTATCCCAACGATTCCATATCATATCAGACCCTCCTAAATATATTTAATTTACAAACTCTGGAAATTCGTCGGAAAGCACATCAAGTAACATTTCTATTTAAGGTGTTAAATAACTTAATTGATTGCCCTGATATTGTTGCGCAAATACATTTTCAAGTTCCTAATCATCTTAGGAGAGAACGTTTATTTCATTTACCTATTCCCAAAACAAACTTATTAATTAAGTCTTCGGTATTTTCTATGTGTTCCTGTTATAACAAATTAGTTGAATTGGATTCTTCGATCTATATATTTAATTTTAAATGCGCTAAAATATGTTTCAATGTAGTATCTAAAATGTTGACATGGTTTACTAAGTTTATTTTATAAGTGTTATTTTTATTTTAAGTTTGATTTTGTGCATGCTTTGTGAATGTAACAATCTGTTATTTAAATATTTATTCCGTTGATTGTAAATATATAATAAATAAATAAATATAATATTATTGCTAATAAAATGTTGGAGTGACATGAAATTTATATAACAAATAATTGTAGAGAATTAAAAAGTGAATAAATTATTAAGTGAAAATATGATAAAAGTTTATCTTCCTCGGGATTATGTCAATATTATCAAGACATCCAGCAAGTTTCATGTAGTTCAAACCACGCAAGATATGTTTTACAACTTCTATGAGCACTTCAAAAAGTTCTTTGTTAAAAATCCTTCAAGAAAAAATACTAAGTTTACGATATCGAAATACAGAATAATGTGTTACGAACAACAAGAAACTATAACAGTACTACAATGCATTGAAAGTGTATCATTTCCAGTATTTCAAGATTTTAATATCCTGGATAGGAGGGTTTCGGAGCCACTAACATTTTAAAGTAGCGATGAAAAGCTATACACAAGGAAACGACTATTAAAAAAGAAGAAATTTGAACATATTATGAATTTAGGCCGTAACTACGTACCAAAGGCTGATATGTGGTTCTATGATGGCAGGCATCGAAAGGTACCACAGAGATTTTCAATCAGAGGAGCATCAATCGTCTGTGTTTGAATACAGCGATGGCGACTGAACCACAAAACTAAAATATGCAAATAAAATATTTTCTAACTTTGTATATCTATATTAATTTTATGCTGTTCTGATAAATTAAACGTTCTTGTAGATTTCCATTTTGTGTGACTTTTTAAATTTTTACTTTCCCTATATAGTATATACAGGGTGTCCCGTTAATGCGGGGAAATGGCTGGACTATAGATTCCTGAGGTCAAAATATGACGATTTAACGCAACTTATCTATATCCAAAAATTTACGGTTTTGTATTTCTTTTGTTTATAACAATTGAACGCTTTATTTTATTTCAATGAAATTTATTATTAATAAGTACCATAATATCATACATCATTTCAGTTATTGTGGCCATTAGTGATTGACAGGAAGTATAAAAAACAGTAGTACCACCACTTAACGACTAAAATAATTTTTTATTGGTGCATCCAACAAAATCCAAAAAAATCTACTTGAAAGGGCATTAGATTTAAAAACTTTTTTGACTCTTACTAGTTTTTGATATCTTGTACGGTTTTTGTACAAAAAAATAAAATATGAATATAGTATACTCATTACGCACTCATTAATAAGTAAATAAACTTACTCAATTGAATAAAAATGAAATAATATCAATTAATAAAATAAATAAAAACAACATTTAACACTTTTTAAACAATTTTCTTTGCAAAATCCTAATACAAACAAGATATCTGTTTGTTCCAAATATGAATATTTATGAACTATAATAATGTTAAAAATTAATTGTTAAAAGACACTAAATAATTATTATTATACATAATTTACATTTTTTAAACAAAGACGGCCACGAAAAACATTTATTTTCGATTCGATGAAAAACTAGATTTTGTTTTTACTAGATAAAAAATATATATTTTATTTTTTTGTGCGAAAACCGTAAAAGATATCAAATATTATTAAGAGATGAAAAAGTTTTTAAATTAAATGGTCTTTCAAGTAGTATTTTTTTAGTTTTTATTAGATTCACCAATAAAAAAATATTTTAGTTTTTAAGTATTGGTACTACTGTTTCTTATACTTCTTGTTAACCAATAATAGTCATAATAACTGAAATGATGTATTATATTATGGTAGTTATTAAAAATAAATTTCTTTCAAATCAAATAAAGCGTTCAATTGTTATAAACAAAAGAAATAAAAAAATTTGAAACTTTGAAGCCAAATTCCGGCTTAACCGTAAATTTTTGGATATAGATAAGTTGCGTTAAATCGTCATATTTTGACCTCAGGAATCTATGGTCCAGCCATTTCCCCGCATTAACGGGACACCCTGTATAGGGAAAGTATTGTTTTCGTGCATGAAAATGTCTCAAAAACAAATAATCTGTTTGAGATGAAACTTCAAACTTAAGGTTTTATCGTTCAAAACTGGAACTGAAAAGCTTTGGTAAACATTAATTAACCGGAAGCGGATGTTTTTGATTTTTCTCGATACTTTTCCAAATTTGAAATATATTTCATAACTTTTCAAACAAAAGTTAAAGGAAATGAGAAACTGAAGAAGTTTTATTGAGACATGTTTTTCGTAAAATTTTTAATTTGTGAGAAAAAAATTTAAATTTATAATTTTTCAGAAAACATTTAAAATTTTTCTTTAAAGATTCTTGAAATTTCAGAAATTTCTCCTTCACACTTTTAGTTTTCATTGGAACTTCCTTTCCAAAGAATTTTCATCGAGAATTCTACAAATTTTTACAAGTTTAGCAAAGGTTTTATTCAAGAGTTTCAAAAATTTTCAGAAAGTCATTATTTATTTTTATTTATAGAAATTTCTTCGTGGTTTTTGTAGAATATTTTGTTCAACTTTTTCTCTAATTTTCTCAGATCATCCATACTTTTAATTTTTTTACATTTAGGTTTCTAGAATTTTTCACAAGATTTCATTTTAGATTTATAAAACTTTTTTTGAGGATCCTAGAAGTGTACATTAATTTCTTTTTCTTATTTAATAAATAAATAGATATTTACAGAATTTTTAGCAAAGATTTTATTCGAGAGTTCTAGATTTTTCAGAAAGTTCTTTCAAGATTTTGTTTAACTTTACAATTTATTAGGATTTTTTTTTTCTAAATTTCTAAAACTTAGAGGCTACTGGAAGTTTCAGGAATTTCTTCTCCATATTTTCAGTTTTATGCATATTCCTTTCTAAAGAATTTTGATCGAGGATTCTAGAAGTTTTCCTTGTAGATTTCTAGAACTTTTTTGGAGGATTCTAAAAGTGTACAGTAATTTCTTCTTCATATTTCCAGAGTTTTTAGCAAACGTGTTATTCGGTAGTTTTTAGAAAGTTCGTTTCAATATTTATAGAATTTTCTTTGAGGCTGTTTCCTGTAATTTCTCTTTCAGATTTTAATATTGTCTTATAAATTGCAAAAATTTCCTTCAGGGCTCAAAAATTTAAAAAAAAAATCTTTTCCAGAACTTTAGACTTTTTTCGAGAGTTCAGACATTTCCAGTAACTTTTATTCAGATTTGGAGGCTATAGAAAATCTGTTCCTAGAAATCTAGACTCTTTTCAGTCATTTCTTCAGATATCAAGATTGTTTTTTTCAAACTGTCTTTTAAATTGCGAAGTTTTAAGAATTTTCAAAAAAAAAATTCTAGAAATGTAGTTTTTTGTAGAATTCAGAAAATTTCCAGTAAATTGCGAAGATAAATGAAGGCTCTTTCTGAAAATTTGTTTTTAAAAATCTAGACTTTTTTTCGAAAGTTCAAGAAATTTGTAGTCATTTCTTCTCCACATTTCAAGATTTTTTCAACTTGTTTTCTTTTAGAATTTTCTTCTAGAAATCTAGATTATTTTCTCGAGTGTTTAGGAAATTTCTAGCAATTTATTCTCTAATGTTCATGAGTTTTTTCAAGTCGTCTTTTAAATTGCAAAGATTTTCTATGAAGCATTAGGATTTTCTAGATTTTTTTTTCTAAAAATTTAGAGTTTAGAAAATGGCCAATAACTTCTTCCCAAAATTAAATTTTGTTTTCAATTTTTCTTATAAATTGCGAAGATTTTTTTCAGACTCCAAATGCTTTTTTATTCGTCTTGTTTTCGAGAATTTAAGTACATTTCAGAAATTGCTTCTCTAAAATTTAACATTTCGTTTCAATTAGAGGCTATAAACTTATTTAGAAAGTTGTAAATTGCGTAATTTTTCTTGGAGGGTCTAGATTTTTTAGAAAAGTTTCCCCTAGAAATCTTTTCTTATTTTCGAGAAAGTTTAAAAGAATTTTCACTAATTTCTTTTCCCGATTTCAAGATATTTTTTCAACTGGCCTTCTAAATTTTTAGGAGGCTCTAAAATTTTTAGAAAATTTTCATTGAGAAATCTTGACTTTTTTTCCTAAGGTTCAGGAAATTTCCAGAAATTTCTCCTTTAGATTTGAAGGTTATCTTCTTGTCTTCTAAATTATAAAGATTTTCTTGGAGGTTCTAGAACTTTTTAGAAAATTTGTTTGTAGAAATCTAGATTTTTCTTGAGGGTTCAGGAAATTTTCAGTAATTTATCTTTTTTTGAGGCTCTAGATTTTTAGGAATTTATTTTCTAAAATCTAGACTCACTTTTTCAAGAATTCAAGTCATTTCTACTAATTTCTTCTCTAGGTTTCAAGATTTTTTAATTCAACCCGCTTTATAAATTGTGGAGATTTTATTGGAAGCTCTAAAATTTAAAAAAAATTGTTTAGAAATATAGACTTTTTTCAAAAATTTACAAAATTTCTTTCCTGAATTGAAATTGAAATTCAATATGTTTTAACCACAAATTATTGTAAGTATGGATTACAACGTAGTAACGGTCGCAACCATTCTCTTTATCAAAAATGTTTACTTTGTCAATTTTCTTTTATTCAAATTTTGTAATTAAAGTTATTGCAAACCGCGAGGCGATCGGTAATTAAAGTTCATATGTATATGTAGGGTGGGTGGGTGGCCTCTAACCCACCCTCCAATCAGTAAAACATAAGTGAGAGTTTTAATTAAAAGTTGTAAAACGTAAATAAACAATATTATTGCAAAATTTAATAGATTTATTTTATAACAAGTAAATATAAAAAATTCAAAATTGAGCAAATAATTAAGAATAATCTCATAGTTTTCGAGAAAAATATGAGGAAAGTATTATGATGGCCACGTCACCATTTTTGTTATTAAAAAAACTGTGCAAGAACACTTAATAAAACACTGACGTAATGTAAGATTTCAAAAAATCGTTTTATTGTTCTACAATAATGGTTTCGCCACACAGTGGCTTCATCAGGTAGATGACAAATATAATATAATATATATGTGTGGCTGTGTCTATAACTTCCTATATTCAAAGTTATTTATTAATTGTTATACAAAGTTTTAAACGTTCTTTTCATTTCCTGTAAATTTTATAACAGTGGAATTGACTGTTTCTTGGGTTTGAATGGAAAATCACCTGCAAGTGTTAACTAAACATGGTATTAAAATTATATGTATGTGTTTTTCCTTCGATATTGTGAATGTCCCGTTATTTTATTTGTATATTTTGTAACTATGTTTGATAAAGTTGAAATAAAGATAATGATTGGACCCTTCAATTTTATTCGCGTCTTAAAATTACACATTTTTTCCCATTTAACCATTTTTTTATCTCTTATAGTTTCCGAGACCCCATAGAGAACAGCTAAAAAACTCACCCTGTGTAGGTAAGAATACAGTGTAGAAAATGTTAAATAATTTATAAAGAAATGTATTGCAATATTAGGTAATTTCAAATTAAAACACTTGTTTAGTTTCATATTGTAATATTCAGTTTCCTGACACGTGTTTCGGTAAATGACAATCATTCTCAAAGGAATTACAAAAAATAACGAAAATAACGGTCGTCATTGACCAAAACACGTGTCAGGAAACTGAATATTACAATAGGAAACTAAACAAGTGTTTTAATTCGAAATTACCTAATATTATAATTTCGTTTCATCAAGAGTGCAGTGAAGAAAGTATATATCGAAATGTATTGTATAGAGAGAGTAAAAAGTAGATAATATGTATGCCTAATTTGATCTGTGGTATAATAATGGAATGAAAGTAATTTCCATGCGTACACGTAAGAATGAAGGAAAAGAGACGTGATTTTAATCGCTAGATGAGAACAGGTCGAACGAGCGACGATAAAATAGATTTAAGTACATATTATTGGTTACTTGACCAATTGACAATACCATCTGTTGTGCGGAGAACGTTTTTTTCCCTTCTTCTTCGTCTTTTTCTTCTTTTTTTTTATAACTAGAAACTACTTCCTCAACGTACACGACCCGAAGCATTTTGAAATTGCTGTAATTTCGCGTCGTGTAAAAAGTGGAAGGACGATGGCCATGCAAATATGCGCACAACGAATAATTACAATAAGAATAGGCGAAGAGGAGGAGGCGATAGGCATCGAAAAATATTCAACCATTAATTAAGTCAAAGAAGATGAGAGATTTGCACGGGAGGGAAGGTAGGTAGGAAAGAAGGAAGGAAAGGAAGAGAAAGAGAGTGCGCGCGGCTAGTGTACAAGAGCACATGTCCCGCAGCTTGGTGTGTGTTGTTGTAGATTGTAACGAGACCAAAACGAGTAAAGCAGGTGTTCGCGAAAAGGCGGTGGAGAAATAACTAGCTTTTAGCTTTTATATAGGTTCAAACTCAAATTGCTCCAACTCCGATATTGCAAAAGTGGGGTCCCCGATGGCCATTCGACGCACCTGCTAATAGATGGCGTATTGCGCGCCCTCTGCATCCGCGTTCCTTCCTATTTTCAACTTATTATTACAGAGGACCCACATGGAAAAGCGTTTCTACACGTTCAAGACGATTTCACCTGGAGTTTAAAAGTTGAAAAGTTAAAAATAAAATTTATAAAAAAATCAAAATGTTGACAGCGTTCCGGATCAACTGTTGCCCGGGCAACACTCGCCGAAAACATATGCCGATCGATTCGTTCATTTTTTTTATTCCTGCAGACGTCGTAAACACGACGGACGGTGCGTCTGAATTTAATGATAAATTTATTACTTCCTACATCTATTCATCATGCGCTTTAATTAAAACGAATTTCCCGAAATGTCGAACGGACGAATGTACACATATGTGTATTTTCAAATTTCCGAAATACACTATTACGACTGTTATTTATTGTTATTAAAAAAAAAAAAAAACAAAAAGTAAATAAGTGTTTATCAAATTAGTTGATTGAGTTAGATAGATATAGTCTGTCCGTTGGATCTTCCATCGTACGTTATAAACTATCGCTTCAAAAAACGACGAAAGTTTTACAGTGCGTTCTTTTTCTAACGCATTTGGTTTACTTTATCAGACTGAATGTTTTTGTGTCGTTTCTCGAAACGATATTTTGTGAGGTAGGACGGAAGATCCAACGGATGGACTATAGATAGATTGATGTTATGTTCCACCGAGACTTTTTCAGATCTATTGTGGATCCCTCTTTATCTTTGATGACCAGCTCTAGTTTTGTCTCTTTAATAAGACCTATTAGCCCTGCCAGAGGGGCTTGGGTATAGCTCTCCGCGCTTGGGTTTATAGTGACCAGCTTTTGATACCTAATCTTTGTTAGGTCCTCGCAGTGGTATAGGATGTGGAACGAGTCTTCTTCCTCTAGACAGAATCTGCATGGTGCTTCTTCCACCATATGAGCAAAATAGGCCTATTTTGCTCATATGTTTGTTGAGCTTGCAGAGTCCTACTATTGTTTTGACCATTATTTTTCTGTCTTGGTTCAGAAGTTCGGTCGTGAATTTTGGCGATTGTTTAGTTAGTTTAGTAATTGTTAATTATTAAAAAGTGAAATATCCTAAAATATAAATTTAAACGTTACGATTGCAATAAGATAATTAGTAGGAAGATTGTAAGAGGAAACATTTAGTTGAATGACAGACAACAAACACACCGTTTCATTTATAGTCCATAAACAGTAACGGCAATGAATTATGTTTTACGCACTTAATCACCACACTCATACACACACAACATACGGTGGATACAATAATAATAAATGTGAATGAATGGCAATAGCAGCAGCTGATTAAACAATTTTCCGCGACGTTAAACGGGCAATAATTGCGTCCGCGCTCAACAATTCCCGATTTAATCAATTATTCCTCCAAATTTCATTAAAAATTCCCGCCGCAAGCTCTCTAGCTGGGGGTGGCGTAATGACAATTCATATAATTCCCGTGCGTTATCAATCGTGCGCATTTAAAATGCCGAATGGACCGCCCACGTTAATTAATACGTCGGAGGTCTTCTTCGGCGCTATGGTGTTACACTAGCCGTGTGTAAAACCGCAACCAATGTCGCTTATCTGGGGAATAATTCACGACCGAGTTGTGATAATAAATGCTTTGGCCGCGCAGTTTTCCAGGACTCATCAAACGGCCCCATAAATATTCCTCCGCTGGTATTATTACTTATATTATAAGTCTGCGCCTCTCAGCACCTGCACGTGCCGTTCAAATATTAACGTCTGCATCTTCAATGTGCATCTATGTTACTTTTACATCTACATCTGCATGCACAAACTAATAACTATTACATAACTATTAAAAACTTTACTCTTTTTCCTATTTATAATTCAATTCATAATTAAACGTATTGGTAATAATTAATCTATATTTATAGGATAATTTAAAATTTCACTTGGATAATTATTTGTGCGTTGTTATTAAAATCATATAATTAACGCGGTTAAAAAAAAAATTGTATACATAAACATAAAGGCGCGAATTATTATTTAATTTTTTTCGCGCGCGCGGAAATTAATGAAAATTCATGCGGCTTATCATTGTCTCATGATCTAGTTTTATATCCGTTGGCGATTTTCCTACATTACATTACGTCCGTTCTCGGGAGAGTAATTTATGTAAAGCAATTAAATTAATATACACATTACAGAACCTAATTACTAAACTATCAAAAACAATGACGGCGCAATAAATAAATCAATTCGATATTGATAAAGTGTACACGTTTCGACATGGCACGATTTATTAATTGCTTTTTCTTTTTTTTTTTCGTAATCATTATTATTTTACAACGACCTTCGACAATTTTTCAAAGAATGTGCCGTTATTATTATTATTCATATTCGTTTTCAATTTAATGTAATTATTAAAAATAATCGTAAAAATACACAAACGTATTCACAAACGAACTCTGGTCAGGAGCAAAAAGAAAAAAATGTTTGTAGTAAAGTGCAATTAAGCTGTAAATCAGTGGCATCTATGAGGCTAAAAAGTCCGCAAGTAGCAGTCCTCCGCTGGTAAATTAATTAGCGTGGAAAATTAGGTCTCGCTTCAATTGACGCTAAATATTTCTCCTTCTGGCTAATATTAACCGTTTTAATTTCAATACAATAATCAATTTGAATTTCTTTTATAGGAATTAAAGAATAATCCCTTAAAATTTAAATGTATATGTAGAATAGGTGGATGACCTATATTACACCCTTCAAACAGTAAAATATACCAAAAGGTGATAATAGCAACTTTTACTATGTGTTAATTCATTTTGTAAATTAAATAATTTCACATCTTAACATCATAACATTATTACTCCTGTGTATATCCTGCTGTTAATATTACATGATTTCATTTTCGGTCTAGTAGTTTTTTTTTTTTTTAATTTTTGATTCTGGCAGTACAACACGGAAAGTCTGCACAATTATTATTGCCGTCCCCAATAGCGGCGAGGAGCGCGAATTACCATTCGAAATTTTAAATTAATTGGGATCGTTAATTAAGCAATTAAGAAGTTTACCGCTAATGCCGGAGTTTAATGATATTAAAGAGCATTGCCCGGATTAGTTTAATTTCGATTATAGATACCTCGAAGGGACGTTAATTCGCGACAGGATTATTCTTGCAAATTGTAATAAAATAATTATGCTTCAGTAAAATTTATTATTTTTAAATCATATATCTATAGCTTCATAAAAAAATAAGAATAAAACATTCTTCTTTAGGTTAAATTTTAATCAAGAACTTTTAAAATAAAATAGACTTTGAAATGAAAATAACACACAATTCACTCCTTACTTTACTTGTATATTAAGTGTTAAATGTACATTTCCTTCACATCTAACACTTGAAGTACAGCAAGTGAAAGATGTACATATAATAAAACAATAACAAAAATGGTGATGTGGCCATCATAATACTTTCCCTATATTTTTCTCGAAAACTATGAGGTTATTCTTAATTATTTGCTCAATTTTGAATTTTTTATATTTACTTATAAATATTATATAAATTTCATTTAGCTCCTATAGTTTATTAGCAATAAGCAAAACAAAAATTCAAATTTTTTAAATTATGTAATAACAAAAAAATGTATTTAATTAATTGCTCACTTAACCCGTGGTGAAACATATTTGAAAAATCTTGATTAGAAATTAAAAACACTTGGTTTGTTTCACAGAATATTTATTATTTTTTCTCTCCGACTAGTTTCGACAAAATGTCATTATCAAGGAGTATCATTACTCCTTGATAATGACATTTTGTCGAAACTAGTCGGAGAGAAAAAATAATAAATATTCTGTGAAACAAACCAAGTGTTTTTAATTTCTAATCAAGAACAAAAAAATGTTTCAATAAAACTTTTTCAGTTTTTGATTCTCTTTAACTTTTGTTTGAAAAGTTATGTCTTATTTTTCAAAATTTGTTTGCATAAATCTATTATATTTTGCAATAATATTGTTTATTTACGTTTTACAACTTGTAATTAAAACCCTCGCTTATGTTTTACTGACTGGAGGGTAGGTTAGAGGCCACCCACCCACCCTACATATACATATTAACTTTAATTACTGATCGCCTCGTGGTTTGCAATAACTTTAATTACAAAATTTGAATAAAAGCAAATTGACAAAGTAAACATTTTTGATAAAGAGAATGGTTGCGACCGTTACTACGTTGTAATCTATACTTACTTACAATAATTTGTGGTTAAAACATATTGAATTTCAATTTCAATTCAGGAAAGAAATTTTGTAAATTTTTGAAAAAAGTCTATATTTCTAAATAATTCTTTTTTTAATTTTAGAGCTTCCAATAAAATCTTCACAATTTAGAAAGTGGGTTGATTTAAAAAATCTTGAAACCTAAAGAAGAAATTAGTGGAAATTTCTTGAATTCTTGAAAAAGTGAGTTTAGATTTTAGAAAATAAATTCCTAAAAATCTATGGCCTCAAAAAAAGATAAATTATTGAAAATTTCCTGAACCCTCAAGAAAAATCTACATTTCTACAAACAAATTTTCTATAAAGTTCAAGAGCCTCCAAGAAAATCTTTATAATTTAAGAGACAAGAAGATAACCTTCAAATCTGGAGAAGAAATTTCTGGAAATTTCCTGAACCCTTGGAAAAAAAGTCTAGATTACTAAATAAAAATTTTCTAAAAATTTTAGAGCCTCCTAAAAATTTAGAAGACCAGTTGAAAAAATATCTTGAAATCGGGAAGGGAAATTAGCGAAAATTCTTTTAAACTTTCTCGAAAATAAGAAAAACATTCTAGGGGAAATTTTTCTAAAAAAATGTAGACCCTCCAAGAAAAATTCCGCAATTTATAACTTTCTAAATAAGTTTATAGCCTCTAGTTGAAACAAAATGTCGAATTTTAGAGAAGCAATTGCTGAAATTCACCTGAATTCTCTAAAAGAAGACGAATTAAAAAACATTTAGAGCCTGAAAAAATCTTCGCAATTTATAAGAAAAGTTGAAAACAAAATTTTATTTTTGGAAGAAGTCATTGGCTATTTTTTAAACTCTAAATTTTTAGAAAAAAAAAATCTGGAGAAAATCCTAATGCCTCATAAAAAAATGGTGATGTGGCCATCATAGTACTTTCCCTATATTTTACTCGAAAACTATGAGGTTTACACAAAAAAGGCTATTCTTAATGATTTCTTCACTTTTGAAATCTTTACAATTATTTGTAAGAAAAGTTTCACGTAACTCTATTAGTTTATTAGCAATTGACAAAAAATGTCAAAATTTTCAATTTTTATTTTTTTTCTCGAAAGTTAAGAATTTTATGAAAAATATGTTTTTATAAAACTTGTTCAGTTTTTTATTCCCTTTAACTTTTGCTTGAACCGTTTTTTAAATTTTTTTATATTTAGAAAAATATCACGAAAAAACAAAAAAACGCCTCGAGTAAACATCCACTTCCGGTCTATGAATGTTCACCAAAAGCTTTTCAGTTCCAGTTTTTAACGATAAAACCTTAAGTTTGAAGTTTCATCTCAAACAGATAATTCGTTTTTGAGATACAGCGTCCACCGACAGACAGACAGACAGACAGACAGACAGACAGACAGACAGACAGACAGACGGACAGACAGACACACACACAGACACAAAAATTTTTTTTCCAGAAATTAGTGTAATGGACTCAGGGGACCTCAAAACGGATATTTCCGCAAAAAAAAAATTTCAAAAAAAAATCACGATCACAATACTTCCCCTATATATACTTCGTATATAGGGAAAGTAAAAATCTTTACAATTTAAAAGACGACTTCAAAAAACTCATGAACTCTAGAGAATAAATTGCTAGAAATTTCCTAAACCCTCGAGAAAATAATCTAGATTGTTGAAAAAATCTTGAAATGTGGAGAAGAAATTACTAGAAATTTCCTGAACTTTCGAAAAAAAAGTCTAGAGTTTTAAAAACAAATTTTCAGAAAAAACCTTCATTTAAATCTTCACAATTTACTGGAAATTTTCTGAATTCTACAAAAATCTACATTTCTAGAAATATTTCATTTTTGAAAATTAATAAAACTTTAATTTCAATTTAAAAGACAGTTTGAAAAAAACAATCTTGATATCTGAAGAAATGACTGAAAAGAGTCTAGATTTCTAGGAACAGATTTTCTATAGCCCCCATATCTGAATAAAAGTTACTGGAAATGTCTGAACTCTCGAAAAAAGTCTAAAGTTCTGGAAAATATTTTTTTTTAATTTTTGAGCCCTGAAGGAAATCTTTGCAATTTATAAGACAATATTAAAATCTGGAATAGAAATTACTAGAAACGGCCTCAAAGAAAATTCTCTAAATATTGAAACGAATTTTCTAAAAACTCCCGAATAACACGTTTGCTAAAAATTCTCGAAATATGAAGAAGAAATTACTGTACACTTTTAGAATCCTCCAAAAAAATTTTAGAAATCTACAAGGAAAACTTCTAGAATCCTCGATCAAAATTCTTTGGAAATGAAGATGCATAAAACTGAAAATATGGAGAAGAAATTCCTGAAACTTCCAGTAGCATCTAACTAAGTTCTAGAAATTTAGAAAAAAATTCCTAATAAATTGTAAAGTTAAACAAAATCTTGAGAGAACTTTCTGAAAAATCTAGAACTCTCCAATAAAATCTTTGCTAAAAATTCTTGAAATATATATTTATTTATTAGATAAGAAAAAGAAATTAGTGTACACTTCTAGGATCCTCAAAAAAAGTTTTATAAATCTAAAATGAAATCTTGTGAAAAATTCTAGAAACCTCAATGTAAAAAAAAACTAAAAGTATGAATCATCTGAGAAAATTAGAGAAAAAGCTGAACAAAATATTCTACAAAAACCACGAAGAAATTTCTATAAATAAAAATAAATAATGAATTTCTGAAAAATTTTGAAACTCTTGAATAAAACCTTTGCTAAACGTGTACAAATTTGTAGAATTATCGACGAAAATTCTTTGGAAAGGAAATTCCAATAAAAACAAAAAGTGTGGAGGAGAAATTTCTGAAATTTCAAGAATCTTTAAAGAAAAATTTAAAATGTTTTCTGAAAAATTATAAATTTAAATTTTTTTCTCACAAATTAAAATTTTTACGAAAAACATGTCTCAATAAAACTTCTTCAGTTTCTCATTTCCTTTAACCTTTGTTTGAAAAGTATGGAAAAATATCGATAAAAATCAAAAAAAACGCATCGAGTAAACATCCACTTAATGAATGTTTACTAAAAGCTTCTCAGTTCCAGTTTTGAACGATAAAATCTTAAGTTTAAAGCTTCATCTCAAACGGATCATTAGTTTTTGAGATACAGCGCCCACAGATATTTTCATGCACGAAAACAATACTTCCCCTATATATACTATATAGGGAAAGTGAAAATATAACTGCTTCAACTTTTTGTTATTTTTCAAGAATTAAATAATTTCCCTCAAAATTTTTCAGCAATTTATATTCCATTATTTTCGAAAAATAGAATAATTATACTATATATTTATATTTTTTTAAATAACTTCTCTTCTAATTTTCTACATTTTTTTTGTCAATTTCATGATTTACTTTGTTTCAATTTTATAGCTTTTTAAAATTTTACAGTATTTTTCTTCCAATTGTTTAGAATTTAATAATTTAATAATAAAATATATATATTTAGAATTTTCCAATATTACTGCTTTAACTTATTAATATTTTCCAGCAATGAAACAACTTTCTTCGCAATTTCTCTTACATTTTTTCGAAAATTTTTCACCTGTTATAGCTTTATCCTATTTGGATTTCTTATTATTGTATCTTCTATATTTTTAGAAAATTATAGCAATTTGTTTTTCACTTTTCATCAATGTTTTCAATACATTTTGCTTTATCTTCCAAATTGCAATAATTCAATTCGAAGGTTTTAAAAATGTTCACTAATTTTTCTTCCAGATTCAAAGTTTAAAGTATTTTTCTTCTTTTTTCTAGTTTCTATCAGTTTTTCTACAAGTTACGAGGATTATTTTTGAGAGCTACGAGTTCCTTAAATATTATTGTTTGTTTATGGACTGAATAATTATACTCATTTCCATTTAGAGTTTTCTAATACCTTTTCTTCTATTTTTTTTGGAGGAATTTTATACCATTTCATGCATTAATTTGTTTAATTTTTTTATTTAATTTATGTTTCAGATTTCTGCAGAAATTTTCATCGAATTGTTTAAAATTTTCTATTACTTATTGGATTTTCCAACAATAAGGGCTCTAAAATTTCTCAGCAATTTCCTTTTACATTGTTTTGGAGATTGTTTCACGTGTTACTGTTTAAACTTGTCTTTTAATCTTTCATCAATTTTTCAACACATGTTGGTTTATCTGTCAAATTGCAAAAATTCACTTCACTTCACTTTTTTTTCAGTTTTTAAAGATTTTAAAATATATTAGCAGTTCCTCATCTAGATTTTCTAGTTTTTTTTGTATTTTTCATCAGTTTTTCTACAAGATAACAGAATTTTATTCGAGAGATTTTCTAGCAATTTGTTTTTGATAAAATATCTTGCTTTTATTTTACAAATTTCAATAGTTCTTTTCGAATATTCTAAAAATTTCCAGCAATTTTTCTTTCAATTTTAAGAGGTTTTAAAATATTCTAGTTGTAAAATTCTCCAATATTACTGTTTCAATTTATTATTATTTTCCAACAACGAAGGAGTTTCTAAAGTTTCTCAGCAATTTCTCTTCCATTATTTTCTAGAATTTTTCACTGGTTACTGGTATATTTTATTGGGATTTTCTAGTAATGTATCTTCTAGATTTTTGAAATATTCTAGCAATTTGTTTTTCATTTTTCATCTATTTTCTAACAAATATCTTACTTTATCTTCCAAAATGCAACAGTTTACTTCGAAGATTCTAAAAATTTCCAGCAATTTTTCTTCCACGCGATTTAAACGAACAACGTTTAATTATTGTAAAAATGCATTACAAAAATGGTGAAAGTTTTGCAAAAATAGTTCACCAATTACGTTAAGTTTTCTGTTGCAATAATGCACCAAATTGATCGACAATGAGGCGTTTAATTAAAACATTTGAAATCAAATTTACGCTGATGAATCAGAAGACCATTGTTCATCGTCGTCTTTATCGGTCAATCAAAAACTATAGCCACAGTGAAGGAATCTGTGGCCGAGAATTTAGGAACTTCCATTCGGCATCGTGGCCAAGAATTACACATTTCCAAACTGCTCGAAAAAAACATATACGTTCGATTCAGCCAATGATTAAATGATCACAGTCGTCCCAAACACACAATTTGGCTTTATAAAAAGCCTGTCCACAAACCACCAGCTAGTAAGAACTAGCGATTACATAATCAAAGGTTTTATTCGTAAACAAAGTACCTTAGCTATTTTCCTAGATGTGGCTAAAGCATTTGACCGCATTTGGTATGATGGATTCATTTTCAAACTGCTATCCCTAAATTGTTCCACATACCTGGTAAAACTCGTCTAAAAGTTTATCACCAAAATAATCTTTTCAGCACATTATGAACGTCCTATATCTGAACGGAGAGAAATCACCTCGCCCCACAGGGATCAGTGTTCTCTCCCATCTTGAATGGTAAATATCAATTAACCTAGAAAGCCAAGCCAGGACTGTTCGATTCCCATAGATAACCTTACTTCCAAGGTCAATCCCATGAGTCGACCAAGTAAAAACCTCGGTCTGTACATGGACAAGAGACTGAATTGGAATAAACACGTCCATAACTATTTTGAAAACCCAGCAATCGTTCGCACAGCTTAAATCACTACTGATCGACAAAAGTCAGCGTCTCCTCTCCTGTACAAAGCAATCATACTTTCAAAAATGACATATGCTTGTCCTGCATGGATTACCATCTCCAAGACGGAGATGAATAAGCTAGAGGCCACACAGAGCGTGATGATCAGAAGGATTATTTCGGTCTATGGAAAAAATATCATTTAGAAAATGTCACCCATAAAAAAAACTAAATTTTTAGGGAATTAAATACAAAAAAAAGAGATTAATTTATCCATACAATTTATATTTACCTTTACAATAAACTTAACCAATTTCATTACATCAAACTGTTACGCTAGGACTCTATTATCAATGTTAATTAAATGACATTAAAGTTAGTTACAGGAGATGCCCTTTATTACAGAAACAATCCATTATAACGATTAGCACTCAATCCAAGTGTGCGGGTTTAGTGTCCTCCTCAGTCGTCGCCGTCGTCGTCGTCATCGTCAGTTGAGGTTCAAGTGCCGAGGCAAACGTACGCTTAAATAATTAAAACTGATGTGGAGCAGGAAGCCGATCACAATTGGCTCTCATTAATTAATTAAAATAATTATTGTTAAAAAAATGTTAATTTTAGAATTTACCTGTTCGTGTCCGTACCTGGGAAATTTAAAATCGATTCGCATTAAAATTTAGTGTACGTCGCCATTTATTGTGTGTCACGGAAAATCACGAAAGAGGCGGAAAATAAATTTTCAAATAATGACCGGCGCACGTACACGGGGGTTGGAAAAAAAGAGGGAACGAAGCGAAAAAGTTATTACGTCCGGATCGCTATCAGCTACCGGTAATTAAATAAACAATTAGAAAACACAGAAAATTCATTTGTATTTTTACAGTGCCCAACTTTACGGGCTCATTTTTGCCATTACTGTTATTATTAAATCAATTTTTTTTTTGTCGTTTCGATTCGAAACGACCGATTTTTAATAGGTTTCCGCTGGTAATTGCTCCCCCTTTATTGATTTCAATTCTGTATTTGTGTGTCTGTTGTATATTTTTTTGTATTGTAATGCATATTTACCCTCGCCGTATGATCATTTCAAAATCGCAATATGAATCGGAGGGTATTTACAATAACAGAACCGGCATTTTTTTTAGGACTTTACAGTATTGTATGTGCTTATCGAATGATATAGAGTGCAGTGTATGCAATTTACTTGATTTTAACATTTTACGTACTCTGAAATGAATGAAGAGACATTATTCAACGAAGTAGAGCCAGTTAAGTAGTTATTTCAAGAAGTTATTTGTTTTGCAGGCTTAATAAGACTCATTTGTTGTTAGATTTGGCGGAGGAACAAGTGATCCTACTACTACTACTACAACTTTTAATATATAAAATAATTATTTTAATAAAAAGTAGGGGCTCATTTAGAACCTTGTGGGACTTAATATTTTTGCTTTTATAATCGATACTTGTCCTGCTAATCTCTTGATAGAATCAAATTTTCAAATTTGGAGAAGTAAAACCCTTTCTTTACTTTCAGGTACCTGTTTTGGTCCTTGCGAATCATTATCAAAGTTAGAACTGATATCTTTAATAATAATCCGTAAGGACCGAAATGGTATGTATATACAAAGGTTTTACTTCTCCTAATTTTTGCTTTTAATAGATAAAAATTAATAAACTTTTTCTTTTTATTTTCGAAAACCAATCGAATAATTTGTAAACCAATCAAACATTCACGTTTGAGGTGACCATGAAATGCGCGGACACGACATTTCACATTTTCGCACTTGTGCAATAACAACAGCAACAAAGTATCCATATTCTAAATTTATTGCGGCTCACGTGGGCGTGGACGGACAAATCAAAACTGAAAAATCCACAACCTCTGCAACAACAAATCCGAATGATAAATTAATAAATCGTTCACACTTACAAATGAATTCAATCAATCGATTGGTATTGAGCAATAATCACAATAAGGCTGCGCACAACACGCAGAAAACGATGAGGACGGCTTCGTTTGCCGACTTTAAAACCTTGTAAGATTATTATCATCGCGTAGAAAAGAGAATGTACCTGTTACATATACGAATATATAATTTATTTCATCTGGAATGTGGGTGTAACACTTGTTTCATAAAATACAAATTAAAATTATTATTCAAATCTAAATAATATAAAAGTGCGTCCCAACAAGAGCGCCGGATTTAATTTTAAAGAAAAACATTATTATTATTTTTTTAAATTAAGCAAACATGTTTATTTAAACATAAAGAAAAATAGTGAAATACATCAGGCAAATGCCCACCACGAAATCTCTGACACAGAGTTATTTTTTTGTTGAAATTTTGAATATCGTTTTCGCATAAATGTGACTGTATTTCACCAAGAACACGACGTATATTCTATTCAAGATGTTCAACTGTTTATTCGTATATACCTTTTCCTTCACGTAACCTCAAAGAAAAAAGTCCATCGGTGTTAGATCGTGCGGTGATGAGACAAAGATTATGTGGAAACTTAAGACCTTTACTTGGTTTAGGCAGTAGAATAAGTGTGGCGTGTTTCCACTTTTTTGGAAAATAGGCTTTAAAAATGTTAGTGCAAAATACAATTGCCTTAAGAAAGAGATTCTTGGGACAGTTGTAATGGATTTTATCGTATCGGGCGCTTTTTTGTTTGGCGCCAGTTTGATGAAGTCCATTTAAAACTATGGATTAAAATCCAGGAGCTCATCACTCGTAATGTCGTCGTTTGGCGACAATTGCGATTCCAGATTATCCACAAAGGCTACGGCTTTGTCTTCCGTAAAGCACACGAGAAAATTTCGCCCATGGTTGGCAAGAGTTGCCTTTCTGGTTTTGGTGAAGATCTTTGTGAGCTTCCAAAGTTGGTATTTACGTTGAGTGGCTTCATCAATACGCCTAACCCAACGGGCATTTCGGATTTCTTTAAGCTCTTTCTGAATTGCAATCTATTCAGATCCTGCTCTGTTTGGCGACAACATGTTTGTTACCAACTATGACGGACATGATTTTTCTCTAATTTTATTTAGGAGATGTCATGGAATCATAAGGATTGTGGTGACCGTTACTACGTGGTAATTCATGATAAACACTTAACTAACGCACTTACTATGTTTTAACCACTAAAAATTATGTAATATATGTATATATATTACATAATTTTTAGTGGTTAAAACATAGTAAGTGCGTTAGTTAAGATGTCATGGAGTATCGAGTGGATCGCCCGGAGAGAACTTTTTTAATGTGGTGGATTCTTCAATGGCTTTATGAATAGCCGCTGTGAAGATTTTTATACC
Organism: Ontholestes murinus; assembly: GCA_963969525.1. Lineage (NCBI taxonomy): Eukaryota > Metazoa > Arthropoda > Insecta > Coleoptera > Staphylinidae > Ontholestes > Ontholestes murinus. The sequence continues at coordinate 110,641,491 of OZ018387.1, forward strand.
CTCATCGATCCCTTCTCAATTACGCGTCGCCGGAATCGAGATAGAACTATTAAAGAGATTCCGGTTAGTGATCCTAGCTGTATGGATATCGATTATGATATACCGGAAGAAAAGATGATGGTTTCCAACACATGGTTTAAACTACCGGTGCGACGCCTTTACACACGGAAATCCCCTCAGGACACCCTGGATCATCCAGTCAGGAATCAAATTGATTATATATTAGTTCCAAAAAGGTATAGAAATAGTGTTCTTAGTGTTAGGACGTACCTAGGAGCAGATGTCGAGTCAGACCATACTCCCGTAGTTTCACGCTTTCGTATTCGACTTAAGAAACTAAACTAAATATTTTCCAACAAGCCAAACGTAGCACTATTACAGAGCGAGCCCGAACGTCAAATAATAACTGACAAACTGAACAATGAGCTCGAAAATGTCCTAAAAAAGAACGAAGGTTGTTCTTACACCGTGAGCTCTGACAATACCGAAGGCACCTGGAATTTATTTAAACATACTGTTTTAGGTGCACAAAAGACGCTAGTAACGACAAACAAAACGAAACAACACGAGGACTAGATGACTCAAGAAATACTCATGTTGGTGGAACAGAGACGTAGCATTTAAAAATATAAACGCGGATGAATATAGGAAAACCCAAAAACTTCTCAGAAGAAAAGTTAGAGAAGCCAATGAAACATAGATGAAAGAAAGGTGCAAAGAAGTAGAATTGATTGATTATTGAGGCATTTAAGTATTGAAAATTCATATTCATTATTTAGGTAACAAAACTGTTTGATTTTCAAATTGGCTTTATTGTAAACACTACATATTTTCTTCACCTGAAGAAGCCACAATGTGGCGAAACATATGTAGTGTTTACAATAAAGCCAATTTGAAAATCAAACAGTTTTGTTACCTAAATAAAGAAGTAGAAGATCTATATAAAAAACACGACCTCTTCAACCTACACAAGAAAGTCAAGGAAATTACAGCTAGTCGAAAATACCCAGTCTCTACCCATGTACTTAACCAAGACAACAAACATATCACAGACGATGGCGAACTTAGGGAGGTATGGGCAAATTATGTAGCTAATACATTTGAAAGCAGACAAGATCCGACGGAGCCGACACCGGGAATACTCCACTCTGAGGTTCAAAAAGCACTAAGAGAGATAAAAACGAGAAAAACAGCTGGTTTGGATGGCATCTACTCAGATATTCTAAGGCTTATAGAGGAGAAAAACATACACATTTTGGTACAATTATTTAATGATATCTGTAATTCAGGGTACATCCCTCGCGATTGGCTGAAATCAACCTTCATACCCATACCAAAAAAGGTCGGAGCACGGAAGTGCGCAGATTTCCGATTGATCAGCCTAATGAGTCAGGTGTTAAAGGTGTTCTTGAATATCATTCATAGGCGCATTAAGATGTAAGCGAACTACAAATGGGTTTCCGGAAAGGAATTGGTACCAGGGAGGCCTTATTCGCACTGTCTGTCCTGCTGCAAAAATGCCGAGATCAACGGAAGAAAGTATATCTGTGTTTCATAGATTATACAAACTGCTGCAAAGAAAAGGTGTCGATGCACAAGATCTAAAAATCGTACAGAATCTTTATGAACAGCAAGTGGCATCTGTCAAAGTGGAAAACACCGAAACAAACGCCGTACCTATAAGATTTGAAGTCAGTCAAGGGTGTGTACTTAGTCCCATGCTCTTCAATATGTATTTTTCTTTGGACGAGGCAGAAAGTCAATGAGAAACTCATAAACAACTTAAGATATGCCGATGACACAGCGATAATCGAAGACAGTCGACTTCCGGTGACGAAATGGAACTGAGGATTAATATCTCAAAAACAAAGATCATGCCAATAAGTCGCAATCTGAACAACTACTTCAACAGAAATACATAAGGCTTACCAATAGAGCAAGTCACAAAATTTAAATATATAGGAAGTTGGATCAGCGAGGATCTGAATCCTGAGATAGAAATTAGATCCCGCATGGAGCAAGTTAGAGTGAATTTCATTAAAATGCTGAACTTAAACATAAGATTTACCTTCGTTAAATGTTATGTATATTCCACGTTACTGTATAGAGTCAAGGCCTGGACGCTAAAAGTCACCAGTATTAAGCTGGAAGCATTCGAGATGTGGGTATATCGCAGAATGCTGCGCATTCCATGGACTGATCATATCATTAATCAACATCGAACAATTCTCGAGACCCTAAAAAAGCGAAAGACTACTTGCCTTGGCCTTGTTATGAGACAGGACAAATACAGATTCCTGCAACTGATTATGGAGGGCCAAGTGGTTCTGGACGTAGACAGTGCTCTTGGCTGAAAAACATGAGGGATTTGACAGACTTAAATTCAAACTCTCTGCTAAAACAGAGACGAATTTGCCAGAATTGTTGCCGATCTTCATTGAATGGAGAAAGCACTTCAAGAAAAAGGTCGATTATGACTGTGATTGTGATCGGAATGTAATTCTGAATTGATCATCTATATCGTTGTCAATTTGATTGACTGTGAAAAAGTCTAGAATGTCGGGACGGTATGCAGCATTGTGAAAAAAGTCAAAAGAATTTTGACGTATCGTTTTCTTGAATTAGTTTTTCATGTAGCTCGTGGTGAAACATTTTGTAATATGTATAGAAATAACACAATTTACGCTTGGCTTGTTTCACTTAGATTAAATAAATAAACAGTAAAATAAACCAAGCGTAAATTGTGTTATTTCTATAAGTCTGAATAGGCAGTCTGTGGTAAACAATATAATCGAACAGTCTCACTAAATGATAGTTTGACTTGGGGGACAGTGGAGGTTTTACTGCACTTATCTTTTTGAGACAGATTGATTTTCGGGATCTCTTGTAGCTGTGGGGTGGCCATTGCAGTTACAGCACTTGAGGTCACCATCGGTTTTTGGATTACGTTCGTTCCATTTTACGCAGCGAAGGGCTAAATTGCAGTGTTCAGCTCCATTCCATAAGCCCTAAGACATTGCAACTGATGAGGGTGGCAGTGAGCTAGCTTAAACGCTATGCCGTTCAGGAGGCATAACTTTTTAAGTGGAGAACTTCTCTTGTCTTTTCGTTATTTTTTTTAAGCTGACAGCAACTATATTATATTTAAGAGTCTTTTTGTCCATTCGGCGTACGGAAATGACTGGGAAGCCTAATTCAAGTAAATCCTCGATAATCTATTGGTTGTTAATTTTTTGATGAATCTTCCTAATAACCACTTTGTATTCTTTTTCCTCAATGAGGATGGGTAAAGAAAAATATTTTTTGTGATTAAAGAAATTGATTGTTTCCCTATAATCTTTGGTGACTGCAATTGGATTAGTTTGTCATTGCCTTGAGTTGTGAAATTCAAGATGAAAATATTTTTGCTGACTAGCTCTTTTGATAAAGAGAGCTAATTTTCTTGGTTATTGATAATAAGTGGCGGAGGATTGTTTGTTTGTTTATAATACTTTTTATGTGCTCGACCCTAGTTGGTTTGTATATGAACGGGGCGGATGGAAGCTTTTGCCACTTTGTTTGGGAGGTTTTTTCGCCCGTTTTGAATTGTGGAGGAATGGCCTCCGATTTGGGACTGGTGGATTAAAATGTTTACATCCGTCTGTCCTTTCATTATCGACTGGAGAGTTGATTGGTCTTGGTGGGCTAGTGCTAGACCAGTTATTAAGTTTCTTAGTGCCAGATAGCGCTTTTTTCGAGTGAAATCAACATCGGGATTTGGGGGGCAGGTTCTGACTCAATGTCAAAGACAGATATTTGTGGCTTTTTTTCCTTTTTTTAATTTCACTACTGTGAAAACATCTTTGATTACAGACTGAGGGAGTTGCAAAAGTGCTTCCTTGAGTGCAGCTATAATAGCTTTTAGGTCAGGCATAGTTTCCTGCATCTCCTTGATTGTTTCGTGGAGTCTTTTATTTTACGCTAGTTAATCGAGATTTGGATGATCTCCATTAATTTTGGTAAGTCCTCCTCAATGGCGATGTCATAATGAATTATTGATTTGGGTATGAGAGAGATCAGATAAAAGTCACACCATTTGCCAATCAGCTGAGTCAAGCAACACCGTGCTTGATCAGAGATTGAATGGGTGGACCAGAAGGAATGATACTGATTTTTTAAGCACCAGGCTGATGCAAATTAAAGGATGAAATGGTGGTTAGGTAGTCTAGAGGGACGTGACCCTTTTGACTGTCCCCTTTAAGCGGAACCGACCCTGAGGTGCTTGCAGAGAACGACCTGCTTTTCATTTTTGGAAAATCTGTAGTAATCAGGGTTTGCAGCTGTAGCGGGCGTGCTAACGTCTTTCAATCTGAGCAGGTTCACCTGGACCGAGAGACGTATCTGATTCCGACTATCTCAGCCGACACTGTTTAATATACGTGCCAGCTGCTATAGCGTTTACTAGAAGATCTACCTGGAAAAATATATAAATATACCTTGACAGTAGGCAGATTTTTGCTCGAGTTGCGGACTGATATAAAAAAAATAAAAGTATTATTCTACTCTACCTGTCACCGCACAAGGTTAAAAGTGCGTCAGGCAAGGGTAATGGCAGTAACTACTGGTAAGCCCATAGGATCAGTAGAAACTATGTTGAAGACGCGAATGATCGTGCAGTTAGCCGAACTGTTAGGATCGAAAACGGACGATATCAGAAGTTCAACAACATAGAGCAAGTCTTAAATGTCGGGAAAAAAGAGGATGTGCAAGCCGATCAACAGTTTTCTAATTCCACTCGTATAGTTGATGATCTGTACTGACCGGATGGATGTCTTTGACTGGACTATATGGGTTACATTGTTAGTGTATTCTGTACTGATATATATATATATTATCCTGCCCATACTGTGGTATCCAAACTTAACGAAAACAAGGAAGCTACTACATTAGAAGCCCTTAATTATGGTCCTGATTTGGAAGGGTCTGACGCCCTCAAGGTTGCAACTAGAATCCCTCCCACAACCACAAGGTTTCAATAATAAACTGGGACAAAAAATAATTAAACCAGTAATATTACTTATATAAGTAATTTTATTGAATATTTTTACCTGTTACTGCAGTTTCGACAAATTTAGCTTATCGTTATAAAACTTAAACTTGAATAATTCGTAACTGCATATACGGGCAAGTATATTATATTAATAAAATTAATCAACAAATTTAATATTTGACATATTTTTAATACTGAATTTTTTTTGTCAATTTGTTTAAAATATTATTTAGTATTTATTTTAAATACAAATTTCTCAAAAACCTTATTTATATTAATTATACAGTTGTATTATAGAACGAATTTATTTGAATTAGTTGTGCAAGGCTGAATCGTGTACCATCTGCTAAAATAAAGTGAGCCGTTCGATCCGAACATCGGAAACATTCTGCGGGGCTGTGAGGAAAAAGATAATTGCACGACGACCCGCAGGATAAGCGTGGATGCGGGGGGGTCGGGTCGGGTCGGGTTAGGTTGGCCCAGGAAGGACAGTACGTGTGTGTAAAGGGAGAGGAGAGTAGACCAAGTATTGATTCTTTTGCGATATTAAAAAGGACGCAAATGAGTATGTGTCAGTAGCTCAACCGATCGTTTCATGCGCTATATAAATTAATAAGGGAACAAAAAAAGCGTAGTGTGCTGATGCCTGTTACTACTAGTATAGTAGTAGTGGTAGTAGTAGGGCTAGGGTTCCCCCCATTAGAAACGCCCTTAACTATGCCGTGTTCAAATAAACACACACACACATACGTAGATAGATAGAAGGGGATAAAAATGTGAAGAATAATGAACACACACACATACGCATACATATCGTTCCGGTGAAGAAGAACATCATAACTCAAAGCAACAAAGAATACAAAAACGAGCTAAAATTCTCCCCCCCCGCGTTCCCCCTTCCATTCCGCCTCTTTTCGTCCCGTCTTGACTCTAATTCTTGATAAAAATAGTCCGTTATTTTTACAGGCCGCACTCATGCCGGATTTTGTTATTTTTATTACGTTTCTCCTTGTCTCTCTCGGTTACTGACCTTACTCAACGTCTGTAGAGCCATCTACTATTCGTACAGCCAACGTCGGTCCTTTTTGCCCCAACTTCGGTGCGTGGTGGAAAAACGACGACGACGACGACCGCTCGCACTGTCGATCTTGATTAACGACCGCTGCCTATTGCCTATACACTACGTTTCTTTTATTTCCGACTGATTCAATTGTTTTAGGACTACACAAGACAAAATGGCAACGCGACGAAACAAACAAAAAAAACAAACGAAAAAAAAAACCGAACCGAGGAGTAATGGCAGTCGCAATTGTGACAACTTAATTCCTATTATTTATTGCGTACTTAAATTATCCGCCGTGATAATAAATATCAACTGATTTTATGCGACGCGTGGATAACTCTGTAT